>CM077524.1:1416181-2016181 GCA_039654895.1 Mongoloraphidia duomilia
TAATTTGCGAAATTTTTGAAAAAATAATTCGTCCCGATTCGGTTGATACTAAGTTTATTTATAGAAAAAATAACGCTGAATCGCTTTCAATTACTCGCAGTTTTAGTTTCAAAGATATAAAACAGCATCTGAGAGATTTTTGAATTTTCTTAAAAATGCTAAAAGTAAGAAGCCCCTCTTTGTACGAATTAGCGAAATTTTTTAAAAATAAATTCTATCCGATACGTTTGATATTAAGTCTATTTATTGAAAAATTAACGCTGAATCGATTAACAGCCCGCACTTTTAGTTTCGAAGATATAAAACAGCATCTCAGAGATTTTTGAGTTTTCTTAAAAATGCCAAAAGTAAGAAGACCCCCCTCTTTGTACGAATTAGCGAAATTTTTTAAAAATAAATTCAATCCGATACGTTTGATATTAAGTCTATTTATTGAAAAATTAACGCTGAATCGATTAACAACCCTCACTTTTAGTTTCAAAGATATAAAACAGCATCTGAGAGATTTTTGAATTTTCTTAAAAATGCCAAAAGAAAGAAGACCCCCCTCTTTGTACGAATTTGCGAAATTTTTTAAAAATAAATTCTATCCGATATGTTTGATATTAAGTCTATTTATTGAAAAAATAACGCTAAATCGACTAACATCCTGCACTTTTAGTTTCGAAGATATAAAACAGCATTTGAGAGATTTTTGAGTTTTCTTAAATTTGCCAAAAGTAAGAAGACCCCCCTCTTTGTACGAATTTGCGAAATTTTTTAAAAATAAATTCGATCCGATACGTTTGATATTAATTGAAAAAATAACGCTGAATAACAACACGCACTTTTAGTTTCCAAGATATAAAACAGCATCTGAGAGATTTTAGAGTTTTCTTAAAAATGCCAAAATGCCAGTTTCCCTGAAGGGAGTCAGCTTATATAGGGACGATCTAATCAGTTGTCCCGCCAAATTCGCCAAAATCGTCTTAACTAGTGTCTTTCACGTCAAAGTACGGCGGTTTTGGCCTTATGCCCTCTCAAAACATACACGCTCCGGCCCCTTCCAATTTGAATTAGACTACACCTGTCTACGTGTAATGGCCGTTTCAATTAATGTTTTATGAACAATTAATTACTAATTAAAACCGTCAATTCATTACAAAATGGAGGCGCTTCACATTCTCAATTAATTCCTTCCAAAATTATTACAAACAATGAATATTTAAAGACTTTACTAATTTCCAGCCGATTTTTTACAACACAAATTAGATTTTCTACAGATCTTATATTTTTTTGACGTAGGACAATCTCTATTTTCGAGGGTAGACGCCACTCACTTTGACTTACCGGTGCAACGCTTTTTATAAAACAGGAAAGGAAGGCGTGGCGGAGTCGCAACTGTCTTCTTCTAACTAGAATCTGCGTTAAACGTACGTTGTGAATTGAATCAATCTTTCCCTTCCCCTTCACCCATTGACACGAAACAACTGTCAAATTGCATTCATTCTACTGACATAACCTCGTTTTTTTTAAACACGTCGTTAATAATTAAAGCAATTTGTTATGGGATGGTGTCTTGTACCTGAACGCCGTGTTAATGAAAATTATGACTGGAAAAAGTTTAAATTTCCGACTGAGAAAAAAACTAAAATAATACCTAGATATCCAATACCTAATTAATGAAAACATTTTTTTTTATTCTTTTAGATTGCTCTCCCCTTGATCTAGCGGAGCTCAGACGACTTCAGAACACTTTTTCAACTCCAAGTGGAAAGAACAAATTCAATTTTTAATTTTAATTACTTAAATTATACCTCGACAAGCGTCAATACGAGGCTAAGTTAGGTTAGAATAAACGTCACTGGCTGAATCAAGTTAGGACATTCATTTTTCATAAATTTTTTATTTCAGATAAAAAATTATTTCACACGAAATAATAAAGTTTTGTAGCCAATAATGACGGGATTTAATAATTATTTTTATGAAACAGCCATTGTTTTGGTAAGAAATGTGTTTTAAGGAAATAGTAACGAATATTCCGTTAAACCCCATACATTTTTGAACGCCAATCGACTCCACTTTAAATTTAGTTTATTTTGTATACAATTTTAAAAAACACCGAAAAAGGCTGCACAAAATATCACTCAACTTAATATTATGCATAATTTTTGGTGTCATTTGAATAGATTTTGATCAAATTTATATATACCTACCATAAAATATTAAAATTCATAAAGTAATTTTTAAATAAAAAAATTTTGGAGCATACAAGTAATTCAAGAATTACAAGGCGCGATATTCAAGTAGGTACTGTGTGTAAACGGTTTTATTGAACATAGGGAAATTAACACTGAGAATATTTATAATTTTGTAGTAGGCTATGAGCCATAAGACCTAATATAAATATGTATTGGATTACATAGAAAAAATAGTACAGTGAATTTTTTAAACAATTTTCCATAGCAACGGTTGACTATTAAGCGTTACTCGGAACCGGCTAAATAAAAAAGTCATGATGTGTCGTAAGACACCCGACAGAAGCTATGCTTTTTACGCATTGTATATAAAACCGAATTTATCAAAGATATAAATAATACAATTAAAAAGTTATTATTTGATCGCCATTTTAAAATCTGACGCCATTTTATTTTTTTGTGTCTTATTAAATTCTCAAATATCAATTTTCAAAAGGATCGGATAATTTTTACAAAAAAATATATACCTATGACCGCCATTTTAAAATATGACATCATTTTATTCTTTTGTGTCCTATAAAACTCGCAAATATTAATTTTCAAAAAGATCAGATCATTTTTGCAAAAAAGTACATATGGCCGCCATTTTGAAATCTGACGTCATTTTATTTTTTTGTGTTCTATGAAACTCTCAAATATCAATTTTCAAAAGGATCGGATAATTTTTACAAAAAAGTACATACGGCCGCCATTTTTAAATCTGACATCATTTTATTTTTTTGTGTCCTATGAAACTTTCAAATACCGATTTTCAAAAGGATCGGATAATTTTTACAAAAAAGTATATATGGCCGCCATTTTGAAATCTGACGTCATTTTATTTTTTGTGACCTATGAAACTTTCAAATATCAATTTTCAAAAGGATCGGATAATTTTTACAAAAAAGTACTTACGGCCGCCATTTTGAAATCTGACATCATTTTATTTTTTTGTGTCCTATGAAACTTTCAAATACTAATTTTCAAAAGGATCGGATAATTTTTACAAAAAAGTATATATGGCCGCCATTTTGAAATCTGACATCATTTTATTTTTTTGTGACCTATGAAACTCTCAAATATCAATTTTCAAAAGGATCGGATAATTTTTACAAAAATGTCCATACGGCCGACATTTTTAAATCTGACGTCATTTTATTTTTTCGTGTCTTATGAAACTCTCAAATATCAATTTTCAAAAGGATCGGATAATTTTTACAAAGGAGTACTACATATTTCCGCCATTTTGAAATATGACGTCATTTTATTTTTTTGTGTCCTATAAAACTCGCATATATCAATTTTCAAAGAGATCGGATAATTTTTACAAAAAAGTACATATTATGGCCGCCATTTTGAAATCTGACGCCATTTTATTTTTTTGTGTCCTATGAAACTTTCAAATACCGATTTTCAAAAGGATCGGATAATTTTTACAAAAAAGTATATATGGCCGCCATTTTGAAATCTGACGTCATTTTATTTTTTTGTGTTCTATGAAACTCTCAAATATCAATTTTCAAAATGATCGGATAATTTTTACAAAAAAGTACATACGGCCGCCATTTTGAAATCTGACGTCATTTTATTTTTTTGTGTCCTATGAAGCTCTCAAATATCAATTTTCAAAAGGATCGTATAATTTTTAGAAAGGAGTTCTACATATTTCCGCCATTTTGAAATCTGACATCATTTTATTTTTTTGTGTCCTATAAAACTCGCAAATATCAATTTTCAAAAGGATCGGATAATTTTTACAAAAAAGTATATATGGCCGCCATTTTGAAATCTGACGTCATTTTATTTTTTTGTGTTCTATGAAACTCTCAAATATCAATTTTCAAAAGGATCTGATAATTCTTACAAAAAAGTACATATGGCCGCCATTTTGAAATCTGACATCATTTAATTTTTTTGTGTGCTATAAAACTCTCAAATATTAATTTTCAAAAGAATCGGATAATGTTTACAAAAAAGTACATATGGCCGCCATTTTGAAATCTGACGCCATTTTATTTTTTTGTGTCCTATAAAACTCTCAAATATTAATTTTCAAAAGGATCTAATAATTTTTAGTGTGCTTTATTTCCTTAGTCTGATTTTATTACATTTATCCGAAACGTTACCGGAGAAAGACCTTTTGCCTGTGAAAATTCAAAAGTACGATTTGCACCTGGACGAACTCGGGCTGGTTACCATAATATTGTATTGTCACCGGAGCTACACATGTATGCAAAATTTCAACTCAATCGAATCATGGGAAGTGGGTAAAAATTCAAAAGTACGATTTACACCCGGACGAAAGCCGGGCCGGTCAGCTAGTTACCATAATATTGTATTGTCACCGGAGCTACACATGTGTGCAAAATTTCAACTCAATCGGATCATAGGAAGTGGGTGAAAATTCAAAAGTATGATTTACACCCGGACGAAAGCCGGGCCGGTCAGCTAGTTACCATAATATTGTATTGTCACCGGAGCTACACATGTGTGCAAAATTTCAACTCAATCGATCGCAAGATTTGTAACAAATATACGGGATCAAGCTAAATAAAACCACCGTTTAAAAAACAAAGCATCTACAACCTACTTATTTTTGCGTGATGCCAGAACATAGTTTTTATTTGAGAATCAGTTCGGTTGCTTTTGCGTGATGCCAGAATATTTTAAAACTCGCAGTCGCATAAGAGGTTATTTACTTGAAAAAAATCATGTAAATCGGATCAGTGGTTCTCGAGTTATAAGCGTACAAAGGGACATAGAGACAGAGAAAATCAAATTGTTCGGGAAGGTATGATGAACGTCGAGAAATTTTGGTCCGATCCGATCGACGTCAATAATTAGTTACACGTCATTTTAACTCAGTAGGCCAGGGTTTTTAAACTTAAATTCAAACATCAGCAGTCAAAAAATTGAATAACTATATTTAAATAATGCAATATAAGATAGAGCATACGCTATCTTCCAATATCCATATCACACTGTGCAACAGACAAGGACAACCGAAACAAGTTCGCGATTTATTAGATAAAGTCGCATTTATTTAGTTCAATAATCATAAAAATCTGTATAAAAAAACTGTTTTGACACAATATTATACATGAAATCTATCTAAAATTTTCTGCTCTTTCGTTTAAGACAGGTTTCGAATCGATCTGACTTAAATTGAGCAAACTATAAGCAAAAAACACCGTTTTTTCTAATTTGCTCCCCTCTGGGGCCAAAATTCAAAAATCGGGCGACGTTAGGATCAAATAGACCCTGAGAGGAATCGAACAAAAAAAAGTTTTTTAAAATCGGTTAACCCGTTTGGGCTGTACGACTGATACAAAAAATCCGTTACAGACTCACAGATTCACAGATTCACAGATTCACAGACAAAGCGAGTGTATATAGGCGCTTCTAGCTTCGCTAAGATCGCGCCTAATAATAAAAGACAAGATTTGTTTATATATGGTAACTATGGAAACCAATCCTGTTAATTTTGTTGTCACAGTTTTTGAAAAATTCACTCTCATTATTTTTTCATAACGCGTCTAAAGAAGTATAACTTCAATAAATTTCAGTAAAGCATAAACCACCAGCCGCGATTGCAATGTTAAACAACAACAAAAAAATGTGATATGTAAATCCGCTTTAACCATATGTAGGAGGATTGAATGCAGTGATGGCCGATGCATAGGAGGGTTGAAAAAGGGTTGCACGCGTGTGTATTGTAGTGTGCTCCCGTGCACAACAATAAAAAGTACTGTGCGCCATGGCCACATGTTCACCCAACAAACAGCACATAAAAAAAGCAGAAATGAAACTACGACGAGTTGAGTTTATTATAATCTCAGAACAAAAATAGCTATATAGAAGGAGCATTGTGTTTTAAAGACCACCAACAGCTAAGGTTATTTGGGCCTAGCACCAATTCATATTTTCAACTCATTATTTTTTTCTTAATATTAAATTGAAAATCCAATTGACACTTTTACCAGCTCTCGGGCTAGAACCCGGGAACTGGGGACTTGTAATAGAAGAACCATAGCAACGCCATGTAAACAATAGCATTGCTACACGTTCGGTTATTCTCAAGCCCTACAGTGTTGGAGATTAGAAAAAAAAAGGGTGTGGGTCTCGGGACCCCCGACAGATGTGAAACATCAAAGAAAACGTTACTGAACTCGGTGGTATTCTCAATGTAGTAGTATACATTTTTTCAAAAGCAGCAACTAACTGTTATGCTGACGTAATCCTATATACTGCACTGTAACACACGTGGTTCCCGTGCCCGAGCGCACGGAAGCCGAGAGAGAGTGTCGCAGTGGTGGGGAGAACAGCAGCAAAGGAGCGGACCATAAATTTCGTTGCATATTTTCCCTCACGCGGCTGTTCACAGCCCGACATAAGATGTTTCACATAAAAAAAAATCAGTCTCGTTACTTTAGTAAATTTATAATTAAGTTGTCAACGAAGAAAGTCTTGCGATTTTTTGACGCGTGACGGTAATATTAAAGTGAATAGACAATGCCAAAGAACTGGGTGACGGATACTAGCTGATGCACTGTCAAGCGCAGCTATTCATCCAGCTGTAAAAACGGAATATTTTTCATATTATCCATTTCAGCTGTAGATATATCATAGACAATATTTATGTGCCCGAGGCGAGGTTTATGATTTAGAGGTACAGTTTCAATAATACTACATTTCAACTAGACGTGGTCGTTATTTCACGTCACTAGTTACAATAACTAGCTACGCGGTATGTAACCGAATCACTAGTTTCGAGTTACATTACAAGTAGTGATTTTTGCAAATGCGTTACTAAGCGAGAGCGGGTGACAGTGACACGAATAAATCCGAAGTAACCCGAACACGCACATGCCGTGATTTAAGTGTATAGCTACAAACACTTAGATAGTGATTTAATGTATTTTAGTTTCGTCTCGTTTCGTGTGTAACTGTATAGTTGGTAACTGGTGGAGGTATTTATGCAAGCAATCACAGTAGCTGAATAAAAATAACTAGTTACAAAAATCACTAGTTTTGAAACAGGTGACGCCGACCAAGTCACTGGTTTCGTTACGTTTCTTGAAAATAACGTAACGACCCACGTCTAATTTTAACAAACACTATATATTGTAGACAAGTTAAAAATAGTAGAGTGTGTTAGTAAGCCGGCTCCAGATAACATGGCCAACGTGTGCCAATGTTGGCTAATGTATATGCGGTTGACCCACTACACTGTAAGAAACGAGAAGGCCGATTACATAAATTATCGATGGTCCATTTGTACTAGCGATTAATCTGGTAATAGGCACACAAAGGGACAATGGCGTCGAAAACAGGTATCGCCTGCACATCGCGTAAATTCCATAAAAACACATTGCGCATGCGTGGTTACTAATTTTACATTAATTTGTTTTGTATTCATCCATTTTATATATGTAACTATACATTTTATTTTGTAATTTTTACACACTTTATTGGAATATTACACAAATTATGTAATTTTAATTTACTTTATGTAAAAATCACAAATTTGTTTAACTTTACAGTAAAAATCCAAGTTTTTACGAAGTTCCCTGTGTAAAAATAAATAAAAATGTAAAATCATTTAGAAAATCGAGCGAATTCTACCTTAACTTTCAAAGTATTTTTACATCCATTTTTTACAGTGTATACTGAAAGGTACGGCAGGCTTCTGTTTGGCTAGCGTTGGCCAAGCTTACTACACTCAATGTTTCGCGAATATACACCAGCATTAAACAGAACGGATAGCGAAGATGACGCAATACACCAGCATTAAACAGAACGGATAGCGAAGATGACGCAATACACCAGCATTAAACAGAACGGATAGCGAAGATGACGCAATACACCAGCATTAAACAGAACGGATAGCGAAGATGACGCAATACACCAGCATTAAACAGAACGGATAGCGAAGATGACGCAATACACCAGCATTAAACAGAACGGATAGCGAAGATGACGCAATACACCAGCATTAAACAGAACGGATAGCGAAGATCACGCAATACACCAGCATTAAACAGAACGGATAGCGAAGATGACGCAATACACCAGCGTTAAACAGAACGGATAGCGAAGATGACGCAATACACCAGCGTTAAACAGAACGGATAGCGAAGATGACGCAATACACCAGCATTAAACAGAACGGATAGCGAAGATGACGCAATACACCAGCATTAAACAGAACGGATAGCGAAGATGACGCAATACACCGACATTAAATAACACGGATAGCAAAGATGACGCAATACACCAACATTAAATAACACGGATAACGAAGATGACGCAATATACCGGCATTAAACAAAACGGATAGCGAAGATGACGCAATTGTTGCACATGCTTCAGAGGTAATAATTTCTTGTGTACAGCTCTTAATACATGTTTTATGCAACTCATAAATCACAATAATATACACACAAAATACCGCGTATCGTCTGGATGAAAACAAAATCATATTTGCAAGTCGAGACCAGCGTTGGCCAATCCCTTTGATGTGTGGTCAAAAAACCGCCCTCAAAGCGAATGGTTTCCAGTGCCAACTGGTGACTGTTAAATATAGGGCACAGGGAAACCATCCACACGGCATGGCAATTGTCCCAATGTTAACATTGGTCGACATTTGCCATGTCGTCAGAATCCGGCTTTACTAAGGTAGAAAGTTGAGAGTTTGCGAAGCGAGGGTGGCAATCACACGAGTTGCATAAAGAACATTGACCATTTTACTAGGGAATTTGGTAATGTTGCCCATATGTGAATTCTTTTTCAATGAGTTTCTAATGCAATAAAAAATGCATAAAAAATATGGTACTTAAAAAATTCGTCCCAGAATTTCCCCCCAGCCGGGCCCAGGGGGGACATTGGAATGTGGTTGCTATCGCAAATTGCATTCCAATGTTCTTTGGGAATTAGCGCTCTCATAGGGACCCGAGCTCGTACCAGTCGGTTTGTGTATGCCGGCTGGCGGATTCTAATACACAAGTGGATTATTTGTTGTGTTGAAAACGCTAATGACCTGAGTTGTCGACGCGTCTATAATCTAAAATTAATTAATTTAACGTCCCGGGATTTAATTTTCATATTTCAACAGCAGTAATAAACCATAAGCTGAGCCATAATTAATTTAATTATTTAAATCATTTTTGATGAAGCGATATTTCTGCTCCTCTAGAATAAAATATTTTTGGAGCAATAGAAAAAGTTGTTATTTATGACAAGATCTTTCGATCCCCAACCATGTTTACTCTGGGTAACGCCACCATTTGGACCCAAAATCAGACAAAGTCCTTTACATTCCAAGTCTTCATGGTTTCCGGGCTTGTAGGCCGTGGTCCGGTGGTATTTCTACCTGAAGTTTCGTCTACAACTGCGGTAGACATTCTCAAAGGCGATGTGGCAGCGGTCGAAGTGTCCTCCTTGGCGGCTCATAGGTCAGTGACTTGTGTCCTCCCTTCTTTTATGCCTAGTACCAGTGTGTTCTCTGTTCGGTCGTAGTCCGTCTCTCTGTAATTGGGAGGACACCAGTCACTGACACACTGACCTGTGAGCCGCCAAGGAGGACACTTCGACCGCTGCCACATCGCCTTTGAGAATGTCTACCGCAGTTGTAGACGAAACGTCAGGTAGAAATACCACCGGACCACGGCCTACAAGCCCGGAAACCATGAAGACTTGGAACAATGCCGGCCGTGAAAGCTTGCACACCTGGATCAAGTTCTTTACATGTTAAATCGTTTGTAATGTACAAAAAAACGCCCTGAATATGCATTACTTATATTCTGGAATATGCATAAAAAGTCGGTACGAGTTACATGTTATATTTCAGGAAAATAAAAGTCAAAAGCTTTTATGGACTATTCCATATTAAGTACATATGTGAAATATAGAGACGCAAGTTGAATAAAAAATAATTGATAAATTTATGTCTGTTACGAGTAGGTTATGTTGGGACAGTTCTCAAATAAAAAAACCAGCAGAACTCGCGCTACGAGGGTTCCGTACTCTGGTATAAGGTATAGATTGGCAGTTTCATAAAAATCTGTCAAGTGGTTTTTGCGTGATGCGCTAACAACACCTACACCAGTTATCATTTTATTATAATAGATTAAAAAAACGTAACCAACGTGGAAGTTAGAGAAATTGAACATGAAGCGGAAAAATCAGCTTTTGCTTGAATCGCCATGATTTGAAAGACTTGTGTGCATTTACTAGAAAAAAAGTCGAGACTAACTTTTTATTCCCTAAAATAAAACTTAATAAAAATAAGAATTCTTATATCCCTGTTGGTGTTGCAAGTTTACAGTTGGTAACGCGAATTGCATATTATGCCAGGACGAGATTCAGGTTGTACCTACACTGTACAGAGGTAAGTAAAGGCGCGCCTACACTAAATCGCGTTTAGTTGAATATAGAAATAATATTATATTTCCAAGTCTTCATGGTTTCCGGGCTTGTAGGCCGTGGTCCGGTGGTATTTCTACCTGACGTTTCGTCTACAATTGCGGTAGACATTCTTAAAGGCGATGTGGCAGCGGTCGAAGTGTCCTCCTTGGCGGCTCACAGGTCAGTGTGTCAGTGACTGGTGTCCTACCTTCTTTTATGCCTAGTACCAGTGTGTTTTCTGTTCGGTCGTAGTACGTCTCTCTGTAATTGGTCAACTGCGCAGTGTGTAGTGGTGGGGGTGAGTTCTCTACTCGGTCGTATACGACCGAGTAGAGATTGCAACACACTTAAAACTAAATGACATCACAAAACATCCATGAGCGGAGGCGGTATTCGAACCCACGACAGTCTGATCCACAGGTCGCGACGCTAACCACTGGACCACATTGTCCCCTTTTTGGTAGCTTCGTTGGCAGGTTGTAAATAAACCAGAGAAAGCGCAACCTGTCGCTCTACAATTGTAGCCCGATATAGCAGGGCCCTAATAGTTTATTAATTTTGTTGTCTTTTTCCTCTGACCTTCTACATGTATACGAGCGCTTTCAATACATAGAATACCAATGACATAAGCAATAAGGAAATCCAGTAGCATTCATACAGACACCAACAAAAGTTAGGTATCTATAGTACGATTCGAAAATAATAGAGAGTGAGTCATGTACTTATAATTCACTATATAATATTATGTAAGTAGCAATGTCGAACCAGGTACCTTTAGATATTCAGTTCTACCGACTGTGCCAGTCGAACGATGATGTTAGACGCTTTATAATGCAACTGTACAGTACAGAAGTACGACTGGAGTAGTATTATAAAAAACATTAATTTATTAAAATTAATTGATTATTTAATTCTATAATTATTATTTACCAGGATTCATGTCGCAACAACACAATCTGTAAAAATTTCAACTAACTATCTCTTATCGTTTGTGAGATAGAGTCTTGTGACAGACGAACGGACGGACGGACATACAGACTCAATAATAGGGTTCCGTTGGGAGGTATACGGAACCTTAAAACTGAAATCATTAATATAATTTAATCGCTGTAACGTATAAAAATGTTCAAGGTTATTGGTGTTTATATTTGTAGCAGAGCGTAGTTTGTTCACATTAGATGATAATTATTTACAGCATGTAGCAGAGCGCAGTTTGTTTACATGAGATGATAATTTATTTACAATATGTAGCAGAGCGTAGTTTGTCCACATGAGATGATAATTTATTTACCTACAATATGTAGCAGAGTGTAGTTTGTTCACATTATGTGATTATTATTTACAGTATGTAGCAGAGCGCAGTTTGTTCACATGAGATGATAATTATTTACAGCATGTAGCAGAGCGCAGTGCGTTCACATGAGATGATAATTATTTACAGTATGTAGCAGAGCGTGGTTTGTTCACATGAGATGATAATTTATTTACAATATGTAGCAGAGCGCAGTTTGTTCACATTAGATGATAATTATTTACAGTAACATTTAATCTAACTCTTGAGTATTGTGTACCAAACTTTTGTTATTGTCTGTTAGATCTGTCTGGGTTTTCCATGGAATTTCCTTGTATTATTGTTGCATAAAACGCTTGTATTACCGTCTGGTGTCTGTTAATCGCTGTTCAGAAGCAGTGAATTCAACGTCCATTTTATAAATTTCTGAGCTCGTTGTGTGCAAATTTATTGTTCTTTTATATACAAAATATAAGGTAAGATTGTAATTAATAAAAACTAATTAATTAATTTAATTTATAGGACTAGCAAACTGTAGCAGATTTTACTTCGATTGAATTATAACGTTATTTTATAAACACACAAAAACCATTCGCAGTATAAACACATTCTGAATGAACTTTGCATTCGTCTGGCACACATTGTCGGCTCCTGCTTCGCAATACGTATGACTATAAAAATCATTCGAGTGATTTTGAATAACCTCTTGAGATATCTCGAGATATTTTAATAATCGAATGATTCTTTATTTTATTTCGAGATATTCCCATCACTAAGCTAGATAAAATGGTATTCGTTTATTAAAAAAATTCGCGGTCTAAAACAACAATAGAAAATGAGTTCAATCATTCACTATTGCCCGCTAGCGGCGCTAGTAGGCTTCGTGCACACAACCTATACACTATGTGTAATTGCTAAGCTTACCTGTTTGTGAAGAGTAAGAAATCAAAATTTTCATACCTGTAACAAAAAATAATTATATTATTATTTGAACATTGATAATGTTTTTTTAATGGTAATTATGTCGGAAAAATGTATTTTTATCTACATACTACTTGTCTTTAATAATAATCTTGTCGCAAAAATGTTACGTCTTATAAAGAAAACCGTATCAAAATCGGTCCACCCATCAAAGAGCTATGATTCCACAGTTATTTTTGGAATCATAGCTTGTGTATCTAAAGCTTTATCTATATAGATACACAAACATACAAAGATACGATCCATAAACAAATAATACCCGTTTTTGTGAATCAGGGGTTAAAAAGCAATTTTATTTACCGAAATTTAATGTTGTTTTCAACTTTTAAGATATAAAAATGTATATACTTTTAAGAGAATCCTTTATTAAATAAAATCTGAAGCAACGCAAAACTTTCTTCCATTCGAAAGCCAACAAAACTTCTAGGAAACTTAAAATGCATTCATATGTGCGGTAAAGATGCAAAAGATTAACGTCATACAGAATTGGTAGCGCTTTAAAATGCATTTATTATAGCTGTAGGTAAGTTTGCTTGAGAGCGTACAAAAAAACAAACGCCGTGCTAACTGTGAGTCAAAAACAAGTGACTGTCGTCAGTCATCACTGGAGACGACGACGCATCTTATTTGAAGCTAGGCGACAGACGATCGGAGCATGCGCCGATTCCAGATGCCCTTTTGAGCCGTGTATCAACTAGAAACCGGGTTCCCTCTTTCGTGTTTTCTCTTATCTCACCGCACCGAAAAACTATCCGTAAACTGGGACGATAACTACGAGTTACCAAACAACTAATGGAACGTCTCTTAAAGCCGACCTCTGTTGTCGAGCGTCTATAATCTACAATTCTTAAAGCCGATTCCAGACGACATGGCAAATGTCGACCAAACATTCGAGCAATATCCAAGTGTGCAAAAGCTTTAACGGCCGGCATTGTTCCAAGTCTTCATGGTTTCCGGGCTTGTAGGCCGTGGTCCGGTGGTATTTCTACCTAACGTTTCGTCTACAACTGCGGTAGACATTCTCAAAGGCCATGTGGCAGCGGTCGAAGAGTCCTCCTTAGCGGATCACAGGTCAGTGTGTCGGTGACTAGGCATAAAAAAGGGTGGACACCAGTCACTGACACACTGATCTGTGAGCCGCCAAGGAGGACACTTCGACCGCTGCCACATCGCCTTTGAGAATGTCTACCGCAGTTGTAGACGAAACGTTAGGTATAGAAATACCACCGGACCACGGCCTACAAACCCGGAAACCATGAAGACTTGGAATTCGAGCAATAGATTAGGAAAGGAAGGCGTGGCGGAGTCGCAACTGTCTCCTTCTAACTAGAAACTGCGTTAAACGTACGTTGTGAATTCCAATATTCCCCCTGGGTGTGTATTAAAAAATCTTACAGTCGACATATACAAACCGACTGGTACAAGCTCGGGTCCCTGGGAGCGCTAATTCCCAAAGAACATTGGAATGCAATTAACCACATTCCAATGTCCTTCGACCTTTAGATATTTGGTTTAGAATACGTATAAGTGTCCCAGTATCTATTTTTATCTTTGTGCATTTTATAAATTGCCGTCCACACTCTCTATATTTTATATAAACGGTCACGTAATGCGAAGCCGCGCCGCCGTGCGGAGCAGTTATCGTGATTACTGATGGACTCCATTAAAGTTACCTCGCGCACTCGACGATCAGCTCCCGAGTTTTTGCAACCCATTCTTTCTACATATAACAAAATGAATAAACTGTCTACCGGTAGACTATTCAGGTGTTTTCCATGTAAATTGCCGTTTATCAAAACGGATATTGGGCCTTATTCTGTTATTATCAATCTACAGGATGTTCCAAAAGTCGACGTCCCAACGAAGTGAGGTGATAGGAGAGATCATTTCCGATCTAAAAAATTCGACTGATGACCAGTCCTATACTTCCCACCTAGTAAATATTTGCAAAAAATAAACACTCTTTTTTTATTCTTTGAAAAAAAAACCTGGCCCTCTTTTTTGTTTAGTGATCTACTGATGGCTAGCTTAATATAGAAAAAATCATGGTTACCTTGATTTACGTACAATTTTAATTTTTTTTAGTAAAATATTTTTTTTCTCGAAAACTATACATTTTAGAGAAAAAAATATTTACATTTTTTTCATATTATAACATCTAGAATTCATTTATACTTTTTTTACCTATGTTAATATGTGACATTGAGAACGTTTTTTTTAATATCTCAGGATCCACTGAACCGATTTGACTCAAAATCTAATCAGATCTAAGTTAAAGGCTGATAAACACAACAGAACAATCGGCATGGCCATATGTTGTTCCGTTCTTACGATATCGAAGGCGAAAAATCTACCACATACACACACGCGCGCACACACACACACACACACACACACACACACACACACACACACACACACACACACACACACATACATACATCAGTCAGATAATGATCTTAAACGATTGCTAGGGTCTCAAAACGTAAAGATCTGTTAAAATCTCGAAATATTTTTTTCGGACTAAATCCATTATTTCCCGACAGTAGTAGAGGTGGGAAGTAAAAAAAAGTGGGTGTATGCTTATGACCAAACGACAGAAGTGAAAACTTGATTATATGCAAAACATACATAATATTATAATATTATTTTATTATTATACCTAATACGTCTAACTTATTACCAACATACTACAAATACCTTTTCAAATAAGTTTTAGTGTCATTTATTAGCGCACTTATGAACTACAAAAGTTGTAGTTGTTAAAACTTATAAATTGTTAACTCTCGCATGTATAATGATTCGACTGTTTAATAGCTGTACTATGCTTTGCAGTTTATTTAAATAGTCGACTCTCGCATGTAGTGTGTTTTCAACGTGAAATTGCTATATATAAGAAGAGATCGGTTTCCACTTTCGGGCACTGTGGAGAAATCGGTAACTCACCTAGCCGGAAACTGGGGGTTTCGGGTTCGAATCCCGACAGTGGTCATTTGATTTTTTCTTAGATATAGCTCAAAAATCATGGCAGCATAGCTGTCTGAGATATTTATTATTTTCACCTCTAATTGTTATGTGAATAATATGGTGTGGATATAAGGGGTTTTAAATCGATTGATTTTATCATTTACCTACAAAAAACTTATTACCAGCATACTAAAAATACCTTTTCGTGTTTGATGTCGAGCCGAGTAAACTCGATTCAGCGTCACCGACACGAGCGTGACGGTTCACTCTCGTTTACTATTCAGAAAGAACGCAAAGGCGCCTAAGGAAGTTTTCACTTCAAAAAATTGTAAATCTAATCAGGTGTTCATTAAGTAATTATGTGTTGAATGAAATTGTTCCGAAGTCGATATCATTATTTGTTCTCGAGATACGTGAGACAAAAAAAGTGACATTTATTTACTTTTATTATTTTAGGTTTGAATAATGTACTTTTTTTACATTGTGCAGTTGGTATGCCTTGGATTAACAATAAATTTGGGGGCGGCACAGGAGCAACTACCATGCACTTACACTGCTTCAAATGGCTCCCTTTCCTGTGAAAATGCAAGTGTCACTGAATACAAAACTTTCATGAAAATTTTGGATGATCAACGCCATAAAATAAAAGAAGCAAAATTCAGGGACTGCAATTTCTCAACGTTATCGTCGGATATCTTAAATTTCTATAGCTATGATACAACAACAAGTTTTGACCTTGAAAGAAATAACATAGTCGATATTGAAAGTGAAGCGTTTTCAAAATTGACAGAGCTTGAAAGAATAGATTTAAGATCAAATTTTATTAAACATCTTCGACCTGGAATTTTCAAAAGGAATACAAAATTAAAATATTTATATTTACAAAATAATAATTTGACAAGGTTAGGTTATGGTATTTTTTCAGGTTTACAAAAACTAGAAGAGCTACTTCTTAATGATAATAATTTACAAAGTTTTAATTTTAAAATACTGGGTGGCCTTCAATCATTATATGATTTAGATTTAGACTTAAATCAAATAACTGAATTAAAGGGAATTCACTTTTTAAAATCTTTATCGAGTTTAAATGAATTTCGTATATACGACAACGAAAATTTGCCTTGTGATCAAATTGCTGAAATAAAACTTCTCCTGAAAAATATTGACTTCTTTACTGATCATTTTTATGATGGGCCAAATGTGGAAGGTTTTAAATGTAAAGAATGATCAGAAGTTCTAACTAACTGACCGTACAGTAGGAAGTTGTTTTTACATTATATTAATAGAGCAGTAAATTGACAAAATGACACATCAATTACTTCATTGTGATTTCACATAAGCTCAAAAATAATTAATAATAATAATAATAATAATTCCTTTATTGATAAAATAAAAAAATTTTATCAAATGGTGTGGAAATCAGCTTAAAGCTGGTTTTCATTCCAAACCATCAAAAAAGAAAGATACAATCATATATGTGAGAGAAAAAGAATGATACAAATATACAATAATACTTCTAAATAAATTATAATTACAGAAACAATTCAGAGAAAAAAACCAAAACAAAAAGATTCAACATATAAATTCAATATCCCGGTTCTACTGTTTATAAAGATGTTTAACTTTTTCATTAAATGAGGGTATACTTGAGTTTTTTATTACATCAGGTAAATTGTTATATAAGGATGGTGCTAAATAAGAAAAACTACATTCAAATTTGGACGTTTTATGCTCAGGAATGACCAAATAGTTCACAGAGCTGGTATTGTCCTGATTCGGGTCTAAAGGCCTTCGTTGGTTGGAATTGCTTCCTAACGTTTCGCTAGCACGAGTGGCGAGCTTCTTCAAAGGTCCTTCCATCTCCGATGCTGGATGTAGCATCGGAGATGGAAGGACCTCTGAAGAAGCTCGCCACTCGTGCTAGCGAAACGTTAGGAAGCAATTCCAACCAATGAAGGCCTATAGACCCGAATCAGGACAATACCAGCTCATCAACTGGTCGCGGAAGCGTCAACCAATTTGTCAAAAATAATTTTTTTTTAAATGTGCAGATTTCGAGAAAAAATGTTTTCTAAAAAAATTACGCGGAAATATTTTTTTATTTGCCTAATCAATGATTTTAGTTGGCTTTTAGTAGACTAACAAATGAAATGGCGATGCTTATTTGTTAGAATCACTTTCAGTTATGAGCGATTGTTTACTAGTTAAGGTACGTGCAGTACGCAGCTGGGACTCTAGATGGTAGCATGTATGGTAGATGGTGGCTGAAATTTTAAGAGCATAAAGGTTTGCATAACGAAACTTTGATACTAGCATTGATACAAGTTTAAATCGCGTTTGAAATGTCAGATAGCGAAGACGAATATTTGTGTTCTTCTTCTACAAAGTGGTATATTTTAAATATAAATTTGGGTAGGAGCTATCATGTCCACTCTATTAATAGAAAACGATCTAAACATGGCGAATTTCATCAGTTATACCAAGAATTAAAATTTTACCCAAACCGGTTTTTTGAATATTTACGTATGGAACCTAACACTTTTAAATACGTCTTAGAAAAAACTCAAAACAAATTAAATAAAAACTGGCAAAATTTCACTTATTAAACTAGTCACATCCATTGCGAAACTTGTAACGGCCATTCGACAGTTGTCACACGTTGATTGTAGTAGTCAGCGCGCTGAAAGAATGGTGGGATACATTCTTGAATCTACCAGCTCTTGTAACAGACGCTAATGACCTCTGTTGTCGAGCGTCTATAATCTACAATTCAATTCAATTCAGCTCTTGTAACAGCGCTTATACCAGCTACACTCACTGCTTCGTTGTGTACGCTCGCATATATAACAATGCATTAATTTAAGCAAGCCCTGCTATGATCTACGCTACCATCTAGAATCCCAGCTGCGTACTGCACGTACCTTTAGGTGGGAAGTATAGGACTGGCTATACAGTCGAATTATTTTTCTTTTTAAATAGATTGATTGTAGATTATAGACGCCCAAGTTTTTTCTTTTTGAAGAGCTATTATCTCGAGGGTTTATCAAACTCAGTTTTCTAAGAAAAAATATTTTCGTTGATGTGATGACATTGCTTTAAACTGTAAACTGTTTTATAATACCTAATTTGTATAATTGTAAATGTCATTTGTCAAAGTTATTTTATAAATAATCTAACTTTTAATCTGTATTTTAAATTTTAAATATAATCACTTGATAATAAAAACTGATCCAATTAAAATACCTATATATTTTATTAACAAAGAAAAACATACTAATTGATAAGATTTATCTTCTAAAATGTACCTAATCTAAGTATTTCTACAGAACAATATTATTGATTTATAATGTTATAATTTTATCGATATCATGATAAACCTGTACATAAGTGTAAATAATTTCGAAAAGATGTTATCAAATTGTTTATACAATACACGCATGCTTTTAGTGTTTTTTCGTATCTGTTTTGCGGATCTTAAATAGCCGTTTATTTTTTAGTTTTTGGTACAGTTGATGATTTAAAATAAAACCGTTTAACTTAAAAGTTTTTTACCTATTTTTATTTTTTAGTTTTTAGTTTGATTTCTGGCCCGTATCATTATGCAAACTCCTCATCCTTTCAACTGTCCACCTCCTGACTCCATCATCAGATCCTCGTCACCAAGTTGAAATTATCATAATATTGTATTGTCACGAGAACTCAATGTGTGTACAAAGTTTCATAAGAATCGGTTAAGTAGAAGTAGTTGAAAAAGCTGTCGCAAGATTTGAAACAAAGATAGTAACAAACAAAAAGCTAAATAAAACCGTTTAAAAATGCTAATTTATGGGGAAGTACATCAAAATTATTATATAACTTTTACTAAGGTGTTTTAACACGCATCATCTTAAATTGGAGTTTCATGCTTTCACGGCCGGTAGACATCTTGGTAGCAAGTGTTTCCGGGCTAGGTAGCCGTGGTCTAATAGATTTTACTCCGTACGTTTCGCCCACAGCTCCGTTGGGCATCACAATAACTTCAATAGAAAGGAAGAAACTACTAGGTTAGACAAAACATGGAATCCAGCACTACGGCAATGTCTCACAAAACCCAGTTTACCTCGGACCCATCAGAAGGTACCTGTTCCGACCCAAGACAATCAGAGCCTACCTGACCCAGCCCCGATCAATCAGATGCCGCATACCTACCAGCCACCCCTTATAAATACAGACACCGCAAACAGTGCCTCAGTCACCAGTCGACCGGCAAGAAGATCGAATCGTATTGCCAATCGCCGCTGAAGATGCCCAACGGAGCTTTGGGCGAAACGTACGGAATAAAATCCATTAGACCACGGCTACCTAGCCCGGAAACACTTGCTACCATCTTCTTTAGACCGAGAATAGTTCGTATAGGTTATAGAGATACCTAAATAAATATATTTATTTGATTTATTATTTTATCTTTCTTGATATGGACAAAACAAGAATGTATTAAATAAAAATCGACGTTATCGAAAAGATCACGTCACAAAATTAACAAGCGTGTCTTTTCACCTCATATAGCCTTTATCTGTTTCATCTAAAAAAGAAACTTTACCTTACAAACTTGATCAATGAATATTCTTCAGTTTTATTTCTTCAGCAGAAAACTCTGCCTGAATTCAAGCGAGTATAAAAAGTTTTCAAATGTGGCTAAAAGCAAAGGAAGAATGTTTCAACAACTAAATGACTATCTAAATGTCGACTCTACAGAATATTAAAATGTTAAAGGAAAAGCATGGAATGTTTACAAAAAGAGAACGGAAAACTAACCTACCTGCAAGAATCAATCACTTTTACTACCAAACGTTGAAGGCGATTTTTTATTGTTCTAAATTTATAACAGTACCAGCTGTCCGCTCCGGCTTCGTCCGGATGCTATTAATTTATAATTTATTAATACATTACTCAATTGCTTCGCTCGTTCGCTCGAATTTATTATTTACTAGCGACCCGGTCCGGCTTCATCCGGGTGCTATGAATTTATGATTTATTATCCCCCGTGAGAAATTCATCTCCTGCGTAGCGAACCCGGGCTGGTGGTGTTAGTAGATTCCGCCAATACCCTCTGCAAATGCAAGAAAATTGCAGAGTTACGTTTTGTTACTATCCCACAGGATCTATACATTTTTCCGGGATGAAAAGTTCCCTTTGTCCTATTCCAGGACCTAAAGTAACTATATACCAAATTTCATGAAAATCCGTTCAGCTATTACGGAGCTGAGTGGTAACAAACATACACACACAAAAACTTCCGCGTTTATAATTATTAGTAGAGATTTAATACATTACTCACTCGCTTCGCTCGCTCGCTCCGGTTTATTATCGGGTTATGGCAATAAAACCACACCCTAGTTTTTTAAAATATTTACAATATTTTTAATTTGTAGGGTTCCGTATTTCAGAATGAAAAAACAGAACCCTTATAGGAATTAGGATCACTCTCGTGTATGTCTGTACGTCCGTCAAATTTTTGCTTCCCTTTATCTTCGAAACTACTGCGCCTAAAATTTTGAAAAAATAGGGAATATAGGGCCTCACTCATAGTTTACAGGAAAACCTAAACGAAAGTCCTATAAGTCTTAATAATACGGAACCGTCTTCACGCGAGTCCGACTCACACTTGACCGGTTTTTTTCATCAATTTTTTCTGTCCACTCCAAAAGAGCAACTTTCAGGGAAACCTTGGGGAAACCTTAATATAACGAACCTCAATATAACGATTTCCTCGATTTAACGAATTTTTCGAAATCTCCTAGAACTGCCCGTAAGAGCTAATGCAAAATATACCTTTACATTACGAATACATTTGTCACAAACCTCTTTATAACGAATTTTCAATCATTGCAAAATATAAATAGAAAGTATTATTTACCTCTATATAACCTTTACATAACGTATCCTATCAATTATTCACACTCAATTCCACAATAATTCATGTCTCGCCAGGTTCAAATTTTTCGTAAGACAATCATTGTTGTTTGATGCTAAGTAATGTAAACACTGCTGTTTGTCACTGTTGTTAGTTTTAAAGTTGCAATGGCTGAGAAACCTTGTTAAAACGAATCGTAGTCCAACCTAACCTCTATATAACAAACCTCATTGTAACAAATTACTTGGTATAACGAATATTTTCTAATTCCCTTCAGTTTTGTAATATCGAGGTTACTCTGTATATTGTTTGTGTAATTTCGATACAAATTTATTATTTATATTAAATATTGATTCATTATTTACTTTATTTGGTTATATCAGTATTTCATAATTAAATGCTTTATTTGAATAATAAAATAAACCATTAGTGGAGTAATTTCAGTTCATTAATAACTGTATATATTTTATCAATGTTGATTAAAAACGAGAGCAAATTGAACTTGAATGGGGTCGTCCCTCGTTTTTTTTTGAAGTTATACTCTTTAGCGAGGGTATAGTGAATTGGAATGACCTCGAGTCAAAAATTACCGACTCAAAAAGCAATGTAACGGTGACATGAATAAAGCGGCTCTAGCGATTTGGACTGAAATGGGATTTTGGAGGGCAAAAAATCGATCTGGCTAGATCTATTCCCAGGAAAAATCCATTTTCTTATAGATTTTATAATTTGAAAAATCATTTTTTTTGTTTTTAACTAGTATAATATTGTAACCAGGCTTTGGATGTTTTTATATTATCAGTTTTTAAAATGTTGAGAGGGGAAACGCAAAAATGTAAATGAATGAATACAATAAAATATTATTATTAGGTATCTAAGTTTTTTTTTATTTTTAATTATTAAGTAAATACAGACGAACTTCGATAACTCGAATTCTTGATAACTCAAACAAAATTGTTTGGCAAAAGCGTCAAGAGTAAAAATTAATATTATTTGATAACTCGAAGTCTTGATAATTCGAAGTCTCGATAACCCGAAGTCTCGATAACTCGAAGTCTCGATAACTCGAAGTCTCGATAACTCGAAGTCTCGATAACTCGAAGTCTCGATAACTCCAATTTTTTTTTGGAAAGTCATGGTTCGAGTTATTAAAATATTATTATTATCTAAGTTTTTTTTTATTTTTAATTATTAAGTAAATACAGTCGAACTTCGATAACTCGAATTCTTGATAACTCGAACAAAATTGGTTGGCAAAAGCGTCAAGAGTGAAAATTAATCTTATTTGATAACTCAAAGTCTTGATAACTCGAAGTTTCGATAACTCGAAGTCTTGATAACTCAAAGTCTCGATAACTCGAAGTCTCGATAACTCGATTTTTTTTATGGAAAGTCATGGTTCGAGTTATCGAAGTTCGACTGTATTATAAAATTTATATTGCTCTTCTGTTTTGGAATGTTTTTACAAAAAATTATTTACATTTTTAATTTTTTTAATCTTCTGAAAAGTACAGTCAGTTAATTAGCAGTCGAATTTATACTTCTTTACATTTAAAACCTTCCACATTTGGTCCATCATAATAGTTGTCAGTATAAAAAGCAATATTGCGGCTTTTTATAAGAATTTGTATTGCAGCAAATTTATCACAAGGTAAATTGGGGTTGTTAAAAATATGAAAATTTTTTAAATTTGAAAAGTAATTACTTAAAAAGTGCATCCCCTTTATTTCAGTTAACTGATTTGCATGCAACTGTAATAAATTTAATGACTGAAGCCCGCCTATTATTTCAAAATTAAAACTTGATAAATTATTATTATTAAGAAGTAGCGTTTCTAATTTTTGTATACCTGAAAAAATACCATAACCTAACTGTGTTAAATTATTACTTTGTAAATATATAGTCTTTAAATTTACGTTATCTTTAAAAATTCCTGGTTGAAGTTTTTTAATAGAATTGTCGTGTAAATATAAACTTGTAACCGCTGTCAGTTTCGAAAAAGCTCCACTTTCAATTTCGACTATATTATTTCTATCAAGGTTTACAAATTCAGTTGTATTGTAGTTATGGTAGTTGAAGAAATCCGACGGTATCGTTGAGAAATTACAGCCTTTGAACGCTGCTATCACTATTTTTTTGCTTGGATCACCCAAAGTTCCTATGAATGTTTTGTATTCACTGACACTTGCATTATTACAGGCAAAGTATTTAGTAGAAGCAGTGTAAATGCAGGGCCCTTCGTCCTGCGCCACGACCAAATTTATTGTCAATCCAAGGCACACCAACTGAGCAATGTAAAAGAAATGCATTCTAACCTGAAACAATTATTAAAAGAAAACAAATGATAAACCGTTGTTAATAACAATAAAAAACTTTTTAACAAAAAAAAACTCCTTCAAAAACGCACTAAAAAGAGTAAAATAATGAAAATTTGAGATCTGCGCCAATTAAAATATGAAGTCGAAAAGTATAGTATAGTGATTAATATCTTCTTTTTTTTAACCAACTTCAAATTTTAATTGACACAGACCTCAAATTTTCATTATTTTACTCTTTTTAGTGCCTTTTTGAAGGAGGTTTTTTTTTGTTACAAAGTTTTTTATTTTTTACTTTTTAGTGTCAAAAAGTAACATTTACCTTAAAGAATCACACGCCGTTACTTACTTTTTTATTAAAATCAGCCGAACTACTAAACCGATTTTGATGAAATTTCTATGAGACCAATCTGAAAGTATATCCTTTCAAATAAAAAAAAACTTTTAAAATCGGTTCATAAACAACAAAGTTATCCGCGAACATACATAGAACATAACCACATAAAACATAAAAAATATATACCGTCGAATTGAGTAACCTCTTTTTTTTTGAAGTCGGTTAACAAAATAATGTACGAGTAAGTATAAACACTTATTGATGAATAAAATATATGTTAAGCGAAAGCATACCTGTCTTGATTAGTAGTTTTTGAGAATGATTTGAACAAATCGAAAGCAATGTGAAACGATTTAGTTTTATATAGCATATATATAAAGATTATCATACCGATAAAATTATTGATTTATTATATTTTCATTCACATATGCCATGCAAAAAGTATGGTAAATCTCATCTTGTCAGGAGATAATATCTATGAATAAAAACTAGAGATAATTAATAATTAATTTTTTTCCAACAATCAGGGGCGCCGATAGAAAATTTTCTTTTCTGTGGGGTGGGGGGCAAAATAATATGAATGTTCTTATTTCTCCAAGTCTTCATGGTTTCCGGGCTTGTACGCCGTGGTCCGGTGGTATTTCTACCTGACATTTCGTCTACAACTGCGGTAGACATACTCAAAGGCGATGTGGCAGCGGTCGAAGTGTCCTCCTTGGCGGCTCACAGGTTAGTGTGTCAGTGACTGGTGTCCTCCCTTCTTTTATGCCTAGTACCAGTGTGTTCTCTGTTCGGTCGTAATCCGTCTCTCTGTAATTGGTCAACTGCGCAGTGTGTAGTGGTGGGGGTGAGTTCTCTACTCGGTCGTAATCCGTCCTTGTACGATTGGTTTAGTATGTCGGACTGCTGGTGTCCAGGTTTTACTGAGATTGAGGCCTTCATCTTTTCGGTTCTTATTTCTGTTTACTATAGAGCCTGTCCACACATTCGATTGTTTTGCTTTTTGAGTGAAAAATTGGAAACTTTGGGGGGTTACTTAATAGTCCAAGCTCTGCCGTACCAAAGTCTACTGCGAACAACACTGCTAAAATTTTATTATTGAATTTAACAGACAATATAATGAAAAAATTTTGTATGCAATCGTACAATATAGTTATGAACATAACGTTACTGCTTTTCGATAAGTACTGATCTGGTCGATCAATTCGATTGGGCGTGGACGTGACATGACGCTCGACATGCGTAACCGAACGGAAAAAAACGATGCTAATAAAGTTTCACTTCAAAAATTAAACCGCAAAAGTACCGTATTTTTACTGCCTGCCTACATTGATTATAACATGCCAGTATATTTAACGCAAAGGTACCCATGCTACTAGAAAATGGTCATTAATGCTTAAGATGTCTAAAAGTTGTAGACTATGTTTGCGTCTGAACAAATAAGTATTAATTCCGCTGTAAAAGCAGCCAAGAGCAACAATCCCAAAAGGGCTTATCTTTTATGGTAGGTAAATATCTATCTGCGATCACAACACAAAATGGCGCATGTCAGAATTTTACTAAAATACGACAATAATGATTTGATTCTTCAATAGCTAACAGTAAATTGATTGTCCTGCAATTTAAGTTACAATGGGTAGAGACAGCACAACCAGTCGTACTTTTCTACTACACTTGTACCCTATATAAAACGGTGCGAGTAAATACCTAGTGACTAGTCAATAATAATAGCGTATTTAGTTCGTGCCCAATGCATCTCAAATACACTGTAAGAAATGAGAACGCCGATTACATATATTATCGATGGTCCATTTGTAGCCAGCGATTAATCTGGTAATAGGCACACAAAGATACAATGGCGTCGCAAACAGGTATCGCCTGCAACATCGCGTAGATTCCATAAAAACACATTGCGCATGCGTGGTTACTAATTTGACATTAATTTGTTTTGTATTTATCCATTTTATATATGTAACTATACATTTTATTTTGTAATTTTTACACACTTTATTGGAATATTACACAAATTATGTAATTTTAATTTACTTTATGTAAAAATCACAAATTTGTTTAACTTTACAGTAAAAGTCCAAGTTTTTATGAAGTTTTCTGTGTAAAAATAAATAATAATGTAAAATCACTTAGAAAATCGAGCGAATTCTACCTTTACTTTCAAAGTATTTTTACATCCATTTTTTACAGTGTACATAGTAAATCTACTGTGTGTACCTAAACGGTAGACCTTAATATAGGGAATGTAAAATGGGATTTTTTTGATGGATCAATGAGTCCTGTGAGGCAATAAAAGCAAGCTTTTGTTCTGTGTTGAGTTGCCTAGGTTTTTAAACGGTTTTATTTAGCTTGACCCCGTAGATTTATTTGTTATTATCTTTGTTTTAAATTTTGCGACAGCTTTTTCAACTACTTCTACTTAACCGATTCTTATGAAACTTTGCACACACATTGAGTTCCCGTGACAATACAATATTATGATAATTTCAACTTGATAACGAGGTTCTGATGATGGAATCAGGAGGTGGACAGTTGATAGGATGAGGAGTTTGCATAATGATACGGGCCAGAAATCAAACTAAAAACTAGAAAATAAAAATAGGTAAAAAACTTTTAAGTTAAACGGTTTTATTTTAAATCACCAGTTGTATCTACCAAAAACTAGAAAATAATTTCTTTGTTTAAATGAAATATTTAATTCATAAATGCGTCGGGGACCACTGTAAAATGACAAAAATGCCAATGTATCAGCGGTCCTCGACGCATTTATGAATTAAATATTTCATCTAAACGAAGAAATAGACGGTGCATCGGACCAGATACAGTAGATATTATTTCTTACTTTTTAAAAGATTGCTTTTTTTGCGTCGGGGATTTTTTAAATTTTTAATTTAATTTTTTAGTTTAGAATCTAGGGACGTTCGAATATGCATTTTAATTTTTGAGAAACTTTAAAACGAAAATGTCTACATAGACCGCTTTGTTTCGCGGCCTTGCGGGTATTATATAGGGTTAAGCAGTTTAATTGTAACTTTTTGTAACAAAAACATATAACTTACTACGGTAAGTTGTAACTTGCAGCGATCCCTGAGGCGTGAACTATGCTAATCCCATGGAACAGAAAGTTTGTTCATTCATTCGATCATGCAGCTTCTAATTTGAATTTGAAATTAGTAGGGAATTAATAAGTTGAGAATTTATACAACAGCTTTTATATTATCTGCGGTTGCATCTTAAAATGGTTCATGTAAAACTTCCGATAATTTTTAGTAGGGTTTCGTAGCTCAAAAGGAAGAAACTATAAAACCATAGCAAGTATTGAAATGTATCCCTTAACTCCACCATATTTTTAAAGATCCTCCCATTTGACAGATCCCAATAGCAACAAAATTTATAAATTTTTAATATAAAAAAATAGATAAAAAAAAATTTAAGTTAAACTGTTTTATTTTAAATCATCTGCTGTACCAAAAACTAGAAAATAATTAGGATACAATGCAAGAAGCACTTTGTGTCGCTGCGTCAGCGGAATAAGTAATAAAAACGTGGGCGCATTTAAAATATTTCTGTTGGTGGGCTTGGAAACACATTTTTCTAGACAAGCCGTTCTTATTTAATAATTATACAGTCGTTATACAGATTTTTATGCGCCACGCGTTTTTATTACTTATTCCGCTGACGCAGCGACACAAAGTTTTTGGTACAGCTGATGATTTAAAATAAAACCGTTTAACTTAAAGGTTTTTAATCTATTTTTATTTTCTAGTTTTTAGTTTGATTTCTGGCCCGTATCATTATGCAAAGTCCTCATCCTTTCAACTGTCCACCTCCTGATTCCATCATCAGGCTCTCGTTACCAAGTTGAAATTATCATAATATTGTATTACCACGGGAACTCAATGTGTGTGCAAAGTTTCATAAGAATCGGTTAAGTAGAAGTTGTTGAAAAAGCTGTCGCAAGATTTAAAACAAAGATAGTAACAAACAAACAAATATACGGGGTCAAACTAAATAAAACCATTTAAAAACAATTGACCTTAAGTATGCAATCTCTAATCATATAGTGCTAGTGTCGCGTGAACAATAAGTTTTGACAGGGAAGCCTTCTGGCCGACCCTTAATGTTATTAACAATAAGTTTTGACAGGGAAGCCTTCTGGCCGACCCTTAATGTTATTAACAATAAGTTTTGACAGGGAAGCCTTCTGGCCGACCCTTAATGTTATTAACAATAAGTTTTGACAGGGAAGCCTTCTGGCCGACCCTTAATGTTATTAACAATAAGTTTTGACAGGGAAGCCTTCTGGCCGACCCTTAATGTTATTAACAATAAGTTTTGACAGGGAAGCCTTCTGGCCGACCCTTAATGTTATTAACAATAAGTTTTGACAGGGAAGCCTTCTGGCCGACCCTTAATGTTATTAACAATAAGTTTTGACAGGGAAGCCTTCTGGCCGACCCTTAATGTTATTAACAATAAGTTTTGACAGGGAAGCCTTCTGGCCGACCCTTAATGTTATTAACAATAAGTTTTGACAGGGAAGCCTTCTGGCCGACCCTTAATGTTATTAACAATAAGTTTTGACAGGGAAGCCTTCTGGCCGACCCTTAATGTTATTCTGTATAGTGACGTTTATAATATTAACTCAGCTGTGAATGGCCCTAGTGTGCCGAACCGGCTTTACTAAATTAAAAAAAAAAAAAACATTTATGTAAAAAAAAAAAATATTCAAAACAAGCTGTAAAATTTCATTTTTGAAAAGTCCGCCACTGCGTCATCGCAGGTCTATTTCCGGTTGCCGCCAATAAACATACGGCGCTGGCTGCAGTGAGGGGTTTGTGAAACATATTTCCGGTGAAGTAAAAGTTTGATTGGAAACGTTGCTTCGTGTGTCTAAATAAGAAGAGCAAATAAGAGAGCCGGGGCCGCTCCTTGTTATCATAATATTTGATCGAGTGGCATCCTTTCTCGTTAGATATTCATGTGCCATTTTGTTACTGCTCTTCGATATTTATTCAGTCACGATTCCAAAAAAAAAAGAAATCGCATAGAAGAGTAAATTTTTATTATATTCGATGCATCAGTTTCAAATTTTTATAGGGCTTGAGAATGGCCGAGCGTTTAGCAATGCTTTTGTTTACATGGCGTTGCTATGGTTCCTCTATTACAAGTCCCCAGTTTCTGGGTTCTAACCCGTAGAGAGCTGGTAAAAGTGTCAATTGGATTTTTAATTTATTATTAAAAAAAAATAAATAATGAATTGAAAATATGAGTTGGTGCTTGGCCCAAATAACCTTAGCTATTGGTGGTCTTTAAAAACAGACACTCTCAAATTTTTATATATACAGGGGATGAGGCAAACCACCCGTATCAGTCTTTTTTTTTTCAAAAAACGGATAGTAGATAATAAAGAGTTCGGTCAAAATTTTTTAAGCAGGCTTTGTATAGGTACTTATGTTTTTATGGCTAAAGGGAAATTTGATAAATTATCATGATATGTCAAAAATAAAATTAAGTAAATAGTTAAAAAAAATTTTTAAATGGGTGTGTGCTTATGACCACACGACAGAAGTGAAAACTTCTGATTTTCTAATTTTAAAATATATATATGTTTTAGTGTCATCTATTAGCGCACTTGTGAACTGCAAATAACTTAATACGCGTATTAAGTTTCAGTGTCATCTATTAGCGCACTTATAAACTACAAATTAAAATATATATATGAGTTTTAGTGTTATCTATTAGCGCACTTGTGAACTACAAATAACTTAATACGCGTACTTATTAAGTTTTAGTGTCATCTATTAGCGCACTTATGAACTAAAAATTAAAATATATATATGAGTTTTAGTGTTATCTATTAGCGCACTTGTGAACTACAAATAACTTAATACGCGTACTTAATAAGTTTTAGTGTAATCTATTACTACTAAATTATTACCAGCATACTACAAATACGTGTTCGTGTTTGAGCGATTCAGCGTCACCGACCCGAAGTGACGGTACACTTTCGTTCACTACTCAGGCAAAATGCGCCTAAGGGAGTTTTCACTTCAAAAATGTCAAAAACTTCAACGGAACGTGTTCTAATGAAAAATGTATGAAGTATAACTTCAACCGTGCGCTTATGTGGGTGAGGCATACAGTTGCATTTCTTTTTGAAGTCAGTTAAAAACTGAGTGATGCGATAATTTTGAGTACACCAGAGTCCAGAACAATTCATTTTGTTATCTTTCAATTACTTTCGCTTTATAATTGTATCCAACTAGGACAATGTTAGGTACATTTCTGTATCTACAGCAACAATAGTATATATTGTTCGACCAATAGTCGCACACAATATTTTGTTTAACTACCGCAAGAAATATGTCATTTCATGGCTCTGCTGAGCGTGGGCGAAATAATGGGTGACCTGATTGACTGACGAAACTATCAACACTTGCGTAAACGTTCCCCGTAATGAGCGTGGGCGAAATGCTATTTCGCCGGGCGAAGTACGTCTATACAGTCAGAGAATTCATTATTTCGCCCACTCTCAGTAGAGCCACGAAATTACATATTTCTTGCGGGTGTTGAACAAAATATATTATCATTATCGCCACTATTTTTTTGACAACTAAGTATATTTTTGAAACTTCCTATATTTGCGGAATAAATAAAATATTAGTAAAAACAACTTTTCAGAGAAGCTTTTATTGAAATGTACTAAAAAAGAAAAAATAATATTTAATAATTTAGGTTCATAATTATTATTATAAAAGCGTGGGTTTTAAACTCTATGATAATTCGCAACTCCCGCTTTTATAATTTATTATGAACCTAAATTATTAAATATTATTTTTTCTTTTTTATAGTACATTTCAATTTTAAAGCTTGTCTCTAAAAAGTTTTTTTACTAATATTTAATTTTGTTAATTTTAGTCTTTCAAATTTTACCCCTCTTTGACACCCGTAGGGTTTAAATTTCGAAAAATCATATCTAAGTGGATGCTTACGTCAGAAAAGGAACCAACTGTCCAAATTTCAAGTTTCTAGCTTCAGCGATTTGGTCTTACATCCCCGTTTGAACCACTTAGGGGTTGAATTTATTTCTAAAAACGATTTATTCATGTATTGTCCACGGGAATACATATGTGTACAAAATTTCAAATCGATCGGATACGTGGAAATCGTTCAAAATTGACTTGCAAGTTTTGATCTAAACAAACAAACTAACATACAAACATTGCAAGTTAAATAAAAACTTGTAAAAAAGAACGATTTATCAAAAAATTTTCAGTGTTAACTTTGACATAAGGAAAAAACCCGTAAATATTCGAAAACAAAACGGCAAGCACTTTTCCCCTTCAACTGTTTACTGTAGATGAATGCAATACATATTGTGGTTATTTTTATGTATACAATTTATTTCAGAGTGCAAAGAAAGAGTGTTTTTTCCCTCTCTCTTTCTCGCGGAGAGCAGAAGATCGTTTCTCAGATATCTAAGTAAGCTTTTCTGCAGAGAATTTGTATCCATTTTGTACAAATGTCACTAAGAGTCAGGTGATACCGCACCTAGTTACACAAAAGCTCACATAACAGGGATGGGAAAACTTGACGTCTAATAAACGACTTTTATCGTTGGAATGACCTCCGTCTAACTTAAATAGAGCCGTTGGATTTTTTGTCTAGCACTTAAAACGGCTTCACAATAAATTTTTGAAGTTAAATAAAATAGACCACACCTCTATTTTTCCTTTCGAGCGACTGACGTCACACCCCAAATATCACGGCCCACTACATCTATTTAAAATATTATTATCGGTGTAGGTACAGAAAAGATAGGCGCTGGCCTGGTTATATAGGAATATACAATTTTTGCAGAGACACGTGCTTAAATTAAAAAACGTAGGTATATTAAAATAAAATAAACATTATTGTATTTATTGCAATGAGGAAACAGTCATATTATATTAATTATTTTTATTTTTTGATGTATAACATCTTAGCCCTCTGTATGCGGTATTTGGTGGGACTAATTCAGTGGAATTAAAACTTCAGGGTTTCTTTTTCTATCCATAATACGTCCATAATTTTTAATTCATCAAAAACAGCCGTTCTGCGTGCGAACTTCTTTGTGACTACAAAACAATACACGATGGTTTGTCCGTGGCAAGTGTGAACAGAGATAGGTATAAGAAACTATAGGCGAACGACTTCCGACCCGATTTTTTACAGAACGGCAGGCAGTGACAAACCATCAGGGAAAACGCGCCAAATACGAATTTTAATATCTTGATGAATTTTAATCGTGTCGGATAAATGTGAACTATGCCATATAAAACCCCCAAAGTTCGCTAGAAAACCCCTAAAGTTCGCTAGAAAACCCCCAAAGTTCGCTAGAAAACCCCCAAAGTCCGCTAGAAAACCCCCAAAGTCCGCTAGAAAACCCCCAAAGTTCGCTAGAAAACCCCCAAAGTTCGCTAGAAAACCCCCAAAGTTCGCTAGAAAACCCCCAAAGTTCGCTAGAAAACCCCCAAAGCTCGCTAGAAAACCCCCAAAGTTCGCCAAAAAACCCCCAAAGTTCGCTAGAAAACCCCCAAAGTTCGCCAGAAAACCCCCAAAGTTCTCTAGAAAACCCCTAGAGTTTGCCAGAAAACCTCCAAAGTTCGCTAGAAAACCCCCAAAGTTCGCTAGAAAACCCCCAAAGTTCGCTAGAAAACCCCCAGAGTTCGCTAGAAAACCCCCAAAGTTCGCTAGAAAACCCCCAAAGTTCGCTAGAACACCCCCAAAGTTCGATAGAAAACCCCCAACGTTCGCTAGAAAACCCCCAAAGTTCGCTAAAAAACCCCCAAAGTTCGCCAGAAAACCCCCAAACTTATCCAGAAAACCCCCAAAGTTCGCTAGAAAACCTCCAGAGTTCGCTAGAAAACCCTCAAAGTTCGCTAGAAAACCCCCAAAGTTCGCTAAAACACCCCCAAAGTTCGATAGAAAACCCCCAACGTTCGCTAGAAAACCCCGAAAGTTCGCTAGAAAACCCCCAAAGTTCGCCAGAAAACCCCCAAAGTTCGCTAGAAAACCCCCAAAGTTCGCTAGAACACCCCCAAAGTTCGATAGAAAACCCCCAACGTTCGCTAGAAAACCCCCAAAGTTCGCTAGAAAACCCCCAAAGTTCGCCAGAAAACCCCCAAAGTTATCCAGAAAACCCCCAAAGTTCGCTAGAAAACCTCCAGAGTTCGCTAGAAAACCCTCAAAGTTTGCTAGAAAACCCCCAAAGTTCGCTAAAACACCCCCAAAGTTCGATAGAAAACTCCCAACGTTCGCTAGAAAACCCCGAAAGTTCGCTAGAAAACCCCCAAAGTTCGCCAGAAAACCCCCAAAGTTCGCTAGAAAACCCCCAAAGTTCGCTAGAACACCCCCAAAGTTCGATAGAAAACCCCCAACGTTCGCTAGAAAACCCCCAAAGTTCGCTAGAAAACCCCCAAAGTTCGCCAGAAAACCCCCAAAGTTATCCAGAAAACCCCCAAAGTTCGCTAGAAAACCTCCAGAGTTCGCTAGAAAACCCTCAAAGTTCGCTAGAAAACCCCCAAAGTTCGCTAAAACACCCCCAAAGTTCGATAGAAAACCCCCAACGTTCGCTAGAAAACCCCGAAAGTTCGCTAGAAAACCCCCAAAGTTCGCCAGAAAACCCCCAAAGTTCGCTAGAAAACCCCCAAAGTTCGCTAGAACACCCCCAAAGTTCGATAGAAAACCCCCAACGTTCGCTAGAAAACCCCCAAAGTTCGCTAGAAAACCCCCAAAGTTCGCCAGAAAACCCCCAAAGTTATCCAGAAAACCCCCAAAGTTCGCTAGAAAACCTCCAGAGTTCGCTAGAAAACCCTCAAAGTTTGCTAGAAAACCCCCAAAGTTCGCTAAAACACCCCCAAAGTTCGATAGAAAACCCCCAACGTTCGCTAGAAAACCCCGAAAGTTCGCTAGAAAACCCCCAAAGTTCGCCAGAAAACCCCCAAAGTTCGCTAGAAAACCCCCAAAGTTCGCTAGAACACCCCCAAAGTTCGATAGAAAACCCCCAACGTTCGCTAGAAAACCCCCAAAGTTCGCTAGAAAACCCCCAAAGTTCGCCAGAAAACCCCCAAAGTTATCCAGAAAACCCCCAAAGTTCGCTAGAAAACCTCCAGAGTTCGCTAGAAAACCCTCAAAGTTCGCTAGAAAACCCCCAAAGTTCGCTAAAACACCCCCAAAGTTCGATAGAAAACCCCCAACGTTCGCTAGAAAACCCCGAAAGTTCGCTAGAAAACCCTTAAAGTTCGCCAGAAAACCCCCAAAGTTCGCTAGAAAACCCCCAAAGTTCGCTAGAACACCCCCAAAGTTCGATAGAAAACCCCCAACGTTCGCTAGAAAACCCCCAAAGTTCGCTAGAAAACCCCCAAAGTTCGCCAGAAAACCCCCAAAGTTATCCAGAAAACCCCCAAAGTTCGCTAGAAAACCTCCAGAGTTCGCTAGAAAACCCTCAAAGTTCGCTAGAAAACCCCCAAAGTTCGCTAGAACACCCCCAAAGTTCGATAGAAAACCCCCAACGTTCGCTAGAAAACCCCCAAAGTTCGCTAGAAAACCCCCAAAGTTCGCCAGAAAACCCCCAAAGTTATCCAGAAAACCCCCAAAGTTCGCTAGAAAACCTCCAGAGTTCGCTAGAAAACCCTCAAAGTTCGCTAGAAAACCCCCAAAGTTCGCTAAAACACCCCCAAAGTTCGATAGAAAACCCCCAACGTTCGCTAGAAAACCCCGAAAGTTCGCTAGAAAACCCCCAAAGTTCGCCAGAAAACCCCCAAAGTTATCCAGAAAACTCCTAAAGTTCGCAAGAAAACCCCCAAAGTTCGCTAGAAAACCCCCAAAATTAGCCACAAGGGCACCCGATAAAAAATCGTTCCGGAATCCGGCTAGTGTGAACCAACTCTACCAGGTCGTACTTTAGTGTATATTTGTAACTTCACAAACGACTTGATATGCTGTTGATCTATATCTCGGTTCTGAGGAAAAATGTATTAATATCTCGATGCAAATTTTCTTTATTATCGACCAATCCTTGAGTTTATGAAGCTCAAGCTCATCGGAGCTCGCCATTTTAAATCGTTCATACAGAAAAGTCTCACGCGTTCATTTTTCATGTTAACTAAATATAGCTCTGCCACTTGCTGTGTAAGAGAGTGTGTGTCTATAATATACCGTGTGTCCATAAATGTCTCACGTTATATTAATCATGATATTATATGTACTTATGTAGAGATTTTTCTGTGGAAAGTTTTTTCTTTTTTTATTTATTGTAGATTATAGACGCATCGACATTTCAGGTCATTAGCGTCTTTCAACTACACTAAATAACAACTTTCTTAAAACTAAATAACATCACAAAACATCCATGAACGCAGGTAGGATTCGAATCCGACAGTCTAGAGGCTGTACGCTATCCACTAGGGCCTAGGCTATTCTGCCCTCGAAAGTTTTTTTTTTGATATTAATTACCAGTTGAATTAATGTCGAGTTTATCGTACAATTTTAACAGGCTGTTTTTTTTAATCATGATGTTAAATTGTGATTGTTACGTGTTCAAATTGGTCGCTGCGTTTTCATTTTGGCAAATTGTTGATCGTTACCATAGCAACCGTCATTTTACAGCGTGATTAAAAAATAAAATTGTACTATAAAACCAAGCATAAATATTGGTACGAAAATCCACGTTTAAAATCATTTTTCAAGATTATTTTGAAAATAAAAAATTTCAGTGCAAATTGCCAGAAAGTCCTTATACGATACTTAGACGATATTGTTATACAAAAAATAGGTAAAAAAACTAAGTTAAACGGTTTTATTTTAAATTATCAGCTGTACCAAAAACTAGAAAATAATTAGGACACAAACCAAGGGACACTGTGTCGCTGCGTCAGCGGAATAAGTAATAAAAACATGGGGTGGATTTGAAATATTTCTGTTGGTGGGCTTGAAAACACATTTTTTTAGACAAGGCGTTCTTATTTAATAATAATATACAGTCGTTATACAGATTTTTATGCGCCCCACGTTTTTATTACTTATTCCGCTGACGCAGCGACACAAAGTGCCCCTTGGTTTGTGTTCTAATTATTTTCTAGTTTTTAGTACAGCTGATGATTTAAAATAAAACCGTTCAACTTAAAAGTGTTTTTACCTATTTTTATTTTCAAGTTTTTAGTTTGATTTCTGACCCCTATCATTATGCAAACTCCTCATCCTTTCAACTGTCCACCTCCTGATTCCATCATCAGACCCGCGTTACCAAGTTGAAATTATCATAATATTGTATTGTCACGGGAACTCAATGTGTGTGCAAAGTTTCATAAGAATCGGTTAAGTAGAAGTAGTTGAAAAAGCTGTCGCAAAATTTAAAACAAAGGTAGTAACAAATAAATATACGGGGTCAAGCTAAAAAAACCGTTTAAAAAGAATGAGAGGACTTGACGAAATTATTCCAAAAATATACCTACAAATACTATTATATTACAGGGGTTATTAATCCATAAAAAAGCCACTAAAAAGAGAAAAAAATCATTCATGAATGCAACTGTTGCCGGCCGATTAAATAGATTGTGAATCATTTACTGACCTTCAATCAGTCGATCGAATAATTATTACGTAAAAATTGTCTGTCATCATTTTAATTTTTGACCCATTCATAATATTTAAATGGATTACCGTCACAAAACGTCGAGTTTCTGTGTACACATTGTATATTATACAGTATGTGTGTACGTATTCTTTATGGTTAGTGCTTATGCTCTTTAGGAGGGAAGGCGTTCGAGTCCCACTTGAGACCTTGTATTCATCAATCTTGTTACATGCAGGTACTTAAGTACGTGTAGTAGTAAACCAGGGTTGTCTGAATTTCGACTCTGCAGTTTACCTGTGCAACGATCTTCCACTACTTAACACCCTTCGATCGTACACTCGCGGACTGGGCTTGAGAATGGCCGAGCGTATATAGCAATGCTGTTGTTTACATGGCGTTGCTATGGTTCCTCTATTACAAGTCCCCAGTTCCCGGGTTCTAGCCTGAGAGCTAGTAAAAGTGTCTATTGGATTTTCAATTTATTATTAAAAAAAATTCGACTGATGACCAGTCCTATACTTCCCACCTAGTAAATATTTGCAAAAAATAAACACTCTTTTTTTTTTATTCTTTGACTAGGCCCAAATAACCTTAGCTGTTGGTGGTCTTTAAAACACAATTTAATTTTTATTCTTTGAAAAAAGCATGGCCCTCTTTTCTGTTTGGTGATCTACTGATCTAACTTAATATAGCAAAAATCATGGTTACCTTGATTTACGTACAATTTTTATTTTTTTTAATAAAATATTTTTTTTCTCGAAAACTATACATTTTAGAGAAAAAAAATATTTACATTTTTTTCATATTATAACATCTAGAATTCATTTGTATTTTTTTTTACCTATGTTAATACGCGACATTGAGGACGTTTTTTTGAATATCTCAGGATCCACTGAACCGATTTGACTCAAAATCTAATCAGATCTAAGTTAAAGGCTGATAAACACAATAGAACAATCGGCATGCCCGTATGTTGTTCCGTTCTTAAGATATCGAAGGCGAAAAATTGACCACATACACACATACACACACTCATACACACATACACACACACACACACACACAGACATCAGTCAGAAAATGATCTTAAACGATTGCTAGGGTCTCAAAACGTGAAAATCTGTTAAAATCTGTTAAAATCTCGAAATATTTTTTTCGGACTAAATCCATTACTTCCCTACCATATAGTAGAGGTGGGAAGTAAAAATAATGAATTGAAAATATGAATTGGTGCTAGGCCCAAATAACCTTAGCTGTTGGTGGTCTTTAAAACACACGCACACACACACTCGCATACTGCTCAAGTCTGACCAACAGATCAATACACAACGGTCCAATATTGATTAGGTGAGCCATGCGCAACTATCAATTTTAGCATTTTACATATTATGTCATCTGTGATTTTACTTTAAGATATTAAATATTGCAGTGGTCGTCAAAATTAGTATTATTCCCTACTAACTCCTTAGTTGCAATGGTAAAAATGCATTGTGTCCCACCAAAAACATAAATGTGAAAAAGGCGCCAAGTACAAAAACAACTTCACCAAAAAAATAATTGAGATCTAAGTGGGTGCCAAGTTTTTCCTTTGCAAGTTTTGAGCGCAGGTGGGATTCGAATTCACGACAGTCTAGTCTAGAGGCTGCGGTACCAAGTACGCTCTCCACTAGGCTACACTGCTCTCGAAAGTAGCTCGAAATGGTTCGTGTAATACACACTGTCGGAGCGTCGCATTCTTTTCCGAACTTGGCTGACACACTGCCGTGCGTCTAGATAAAGTGAATGGCAGGCTTTAACTTTTTAAGAGAAAGATAGAATGAATTAAATATAAGACAATCATGTATAACATTTCTAGATGTTAAAATTCGTCAAAGTTTAATGATAAAAGACGAGGAAATGGAACCTGGTGAAAGTTAGAGTTGTAGTTCTCTAAATATGAAGAAAGTACATACAGATGATTAAGAATGTCCTATTACAATTACCCCCCTCAGGGGAAACATTGCAATGTAGTTTTGGGAATTAGCGCTCCCCAAGAACCCGAGCTCATACCAGTCGGTAAAATTTTGAAAGACTAAAATTAACATTAAAATGTTATTAAAAAAAAAACTTTTTAGAGACAAGCTTTTACTGAAATGTACTAAAAAGAAAAAAATAATATTTAATAATTTTGGTTCATAATTATTATAAAAGCGGGGGTTGCGACTAATAAACTATCATAGAGTTTACAACCCCCGCTTTTATAATAATTATGAACCTAAATTATTAAATATTATTTTATCCCTTTTAATATACATTTTATTAAAAGCTTGTCTCTAAAAAGTTTTTTTACTAATATTTATTTTGTTCATTTTAGTCTTTCAAAATTTTACCCCCATTTGACACCCGTAGGGGTTGAATTTCGAAAAATCCTTTCTTAGTGGATTCTTTCTGACGTAAGCATCCACTAAGAAAGGATTTTTCGAAATGAACCAACTGTCCCAAGTTTCTAGCTTCAGCGATTTGGCCTGGGCGTGGATTAGTCAAAAAAAACCCTACATCCCCGTTTGAACCCCTTAGGAGTTGAATTTATTTCTAACAAGCCGTGAGGTGGGTCGTTTATTAGGACTAAGTGCGACCCTTGAGGTCCACATATTGTGTAAAATCTACTTTTTTGGAGTCTATTTGGTTAAGAAAAAAGAACGGCTGAACCGATTTTGAAAAAATTTCTTTCAGATCATATTTACGTTAATACGCGTCGATTGGCACCCTAACGTAGTCGATATCATTTTTCATTCTCGAGATTTCGTCTTAGAAAGAAATGGACACATGCGTACGTACGTACGTACGTACATACGTACACACACACACATACACACAGACATCTTTCTAAAAATAGTGTAGTGACCTTGAAACATATAAATTTGTTTATACATTTTGATTTCGATTTTCGGACACATTTCAATAACTTCCAATGGGAAGTTAAAAATGATTTAATCATGTATTGTCATCGGGAATACATATGTGTACAAAATTTCAAATCGATCGGATACGTGGAAGTCGTTCAAAATTGACTTGCAAGTTTTGACCTAAATAAACAAACTAACATACATTACAAGTTAAATAAAAGCTTGTAATAATAAAGCGTTATTTCTGTTCTTCTAAGGATACATAATTTTCGTGAATAGTAAAAGTTGTTATTTATGACTAGATCTTTCGATTCCCCCTCGTTTTTACTCCGGGCAATATTTGCACCAAATTCTACACGCGGTAATTCGAGCCGGAATGCTAATTTCTTTATAATCGCTTGTAAATAATTCTAATTAGGTATGCATTTTCCACGTGAACACTTAGTTGTTAATAATTATTAAGTGAAGGTAAGTATTAATGTACCCTATATATAGCAGCTAACTACACCATTCTCTATAGAGAATATTCATCAGATATTAAACACAGCTTAGAGTATTTCAAGTTACTCCATTCATAACTTATGGTTTCATTCAGAAAAACACAATATGGCTCAAGTTTCAGTAGGTACACCCTTTCAAATTATAAGTTTAACGCGTGAGGTCATTTTGGGAGGCTTCACTGTTTCAGCTATTCGACCCTAAAATAGTTCCGAGCTCGAAGTTGAAATCAAATTCAAATTTATTTATTCCTCAGTAAAAAAAAAAAACAAAATATACAACTTTTATACAATAAAAAACTTTTTAACAAAAAAAAAACCTCCTTCAAAAAACCACTAAAAAGAGGAAAAAAATGAAATTTTGAGGTCTCCGCCAATTTGATAAAATATGATGTCGGTTAAAATGAAGATATTAATTACTATAGGTAGGTAGGTACTATACTTTTTAAAATTAGTGGAGACCTCAAAATTTCATTATTTTCCTCTTTTGAGTGGCTTTTTGAAGGAGGTTTTTTTTTGTTAAAAAGTTTTTTATTTTTTACTTTTTAGTGTCAAAAAGTGACATTTACCTTAAAAAATCACACGCCGTTACTTACTTTTATTAAAATCAGTCGAACTATTAAACCGATTTTGATGAAATTTCTATGGGATCAATCTGAAAGTATATCCTTTTAAATAAAAAATGTATTTTCAAAATCGGTTCATAAACGACGAAGTTATCCGCGAACATACATAACCACATAAAAATATATACGGTCGAATTGAGAAACCTCCTTTTTTTGAAGTCGGTTAAAAAGAGGATTTCCTGCCCAACTTGGAAGACCAATGCTAGGGCAAGAGATTCATCATACAACTTTAAATTTTTTTGACACGCGTTACGAATACATTCTATCTATACTAATAATAAAATCGTAAATGTTTTTTTTTGTGCACGCTAATCTCCGCAATGGCTGAACCAATTTGGATATTGTTTTCAGTGATGTATGAGATAAGCTTGGGCTAACATGTAGTGTTTGTTTCATTTCAATCGGTTGACAAATAAAAAAGATATGTCAATTTTAAAATGCGGGTGTTTCTGTATGTGCCACCGTTAATGCAAATGTCAAAACGTAAGGTTAAACATAATATAAACTAAATTAAATTAAAGTTGTAAATAATTTTTTGTCCATGTATAATTGAATGAATAAAATTATTCTTTATTATATCTTTTATTAATTATACAATTACCTGTTATTTTGGTAATAATCTTTTATTAATTACATTAAAGTTAGGATCCTCCATGATAATTCTATTGTAGTTTGCCTGAAGAAGCAGACAATCATCTGCGATACGGCACAATTTTATAAAATTGAGAAAAATTGATTTAGTTACGAGTTCAAGTTTCCGTTATTCCCATATTTTATTTTTTATAATATAGGTACCTAAATTGTTTATTAACGGAGTAGGGCTTGAGAGTAGCCGAGCGTGTAGCAGTGCTGTTGTTTACATGGCGTTGCTATATATATGGTTCCTCTATCACAAGTCCCTAGTTCCCGATTTCTAGCACGAGAGCTGGTAAAAGTGTCAATTGGATTTTCAATTTATTATTAAAAAAAAAAAAAATAATGAATTGAAAATATGAATTGGTGCTAGGCCCAAATAACCTTAGCTGTTGGTGGTCTTTAAAAAACAATTTTATTAACGGAGTAAATACGAGTTTTCTCGAAACTAACAATTCGGAGATCCTGCTCTTTAGGTTAGGACGGCAGTATATAAGTCCAAAGTTCGGCTCGTCGTTTATTCAGTTGAAAGTCCGCAGTGCATTATTTTAACATAAATCTTAAAATCTATTCAAGTTCTTCGCGAAAGAAAAAATAAAAAAAGAAAACTTTTTTGTTCGGAAATGCATTGACCAAACATAACTTCTTTTTAGAAACAGGAAAAAAATATCAGTTAACAGTGGCGGCGTAAAAAAAAGTTGTTTTAAGGTTTACCAACGCTACATATTTCCGGCTATTTGTATTCAATAGCAGATTACCAAGTTAAAAATTTATTATTTTTGATAGTATGTGTAATAGGGTGGATCAAAAAAAGCTATTATTTTTTTTACAAGTGACGAAAAAATAGGAAGATCCTCCGCATCACAGTTTTTTATTTTTTTCTCAGTCCAATAGAAAAAAAATCATACCTCATCATTAATTGATTGTACAGAAAAATGTTTTAAGAGAATTTTGTAGGAAATTTAATGCTCTACAAAAAAGGTATCTTATATTTTTTCCGCAAACCTCACTATTTGAAAGATATTGAAGATTTATAATAGTCATTTATTGTCGAGTTATAAAATTCATAAACAAAAATGAAATTTGTCTTAAAATAATCAAACTTAAATCTTCAATATCTTTCAAATGGTGAGGTTTGCGGAAAAAATATAAGATACCTTTTTTGTAGAGCATTAAATTTCCTACAAAATTCTCTTAAAACATTTTTCTGTACAATCAATTAATGATGAGGTATGAATTTTTTTCTATTGGACTGAGAAAAAAATAAAAAACTGTGATGCGGAGGATCTTCCTATTAAAATTAAGAGCTCATATTTGGTGAGAATTTTTTTAAGGTGTCTAGCAATTTATTTTTCCGTGTCACTTGTAAAAAAAAAATAATTGATATTTTTGACCCACCCTAATGTGTAATACACATACACAAAAACCAACAAATGCACACAAATTTTAACATAACGACGTCACAAACATTCCTGGCGCGTTTTGAAGTCACGTGATATTTTTTAAATTTTTATATATTTTAATTAATTTTTAGTACCTAATTTATCTATGGCTTTAAAAAAAATTTTCTTTTCGTTTTTGAAATTAAAAAATTGATAATTGATCGATTCGTTGGCTAACTATAACGATTCTATAGACAAAGGTAGAAGATATATTAATATTTGTGCGACTTACCTGTGCAGCGACCATGCCTTCTCTAAGCCGTCTGAGATCAGTGTGCGACCACGAACTGTGTGACCACGGCGCCAGGCCTTTCAGGTCTTCACTAAACTTGAAATCCTTCAGTTGATTCTTCAGAAACTTTCTGATGTTCCAAGGTAAGTCGTTATGTCTACAACAAACAAAATACGTTTGATGAATAAAACAAAAATTCAACAAGAAAAAAACAGACTTTTTGAAGTGTAACTTCTCATGCAAGTTTGGCCCGTTCAATAAGTTTTATTTCCCACATCTATTATGGGTAGTGATGAGCGATACGAGATGTTTTTACAATCGAAGCAATTGCAATCGTTCATAATAACAATCGAGTCCACAATCGACTCAAAGTTTGATTTTACAATCGAAATGTTCAATTATTCAAGTCGATTATTTGCCACATAGTTTATAGCAATAGCAGCGAATGAGAATACATATAATCGCGATTCAAGGTTATATGCTAGTCGACGGACGTTCACGCGACTCGTTGATTGTCCACTGTTCACACTGTTCAGTCGATATTCTGTGATCTCTTCACTGTTGAATTCGTATTTACGCGATACTGCACAATCGACCATCGACTCGATCACAGTAATTGTTGAGTGATGAACGATTGTATATAGTAGGTATTATGTGACTCTCGACAGTGTACGATTCAGTACTATGCGGGAGGGACCTAAGTTGTCGATGCGTCTATAATTTACAATAAATAAAAGAAATTTTACTATGTGTAAGCTTTGAGTATTTCGTAAGAAGTTACACTTCCTCCGAGTGTCGCGAGACGCACAAATTTTTTTCTGTTTTCTGCGTGTGCTGATACGATGTACTTAGTAGTTTGTCTTTGCTTTTCGTTTTCCATTTTCCAACTCATCATTTCGAGCTAGAGCTTTTTTTTCTTCTTACACAGTTGGTATATGTTTTTTTTTCTGATATACATATACATAATATAAAACTCAGAAGATATAAAAAGTTTCAGGATTATGCTTCGTTTGAAATATGTTTATAGTGTTTCTCAAACTTTTTTAATCTTTAAGTAGATACATTTTAGAAATCAATAAATGTGTAAACCGCTAAGGACGGACTATCAGGTGTTCGAAGATTACCTAATTTAGTACAGTTTTTTAACCAACTTAACCTCCTCTCTTAGAGGGAAACTTGCTCGCCTAGGTGTTTAAATCGTTCTGCAAGGGGGTTAATACCGACACCCCCTTGCAGAACGTTTTAACCCCCTATGACCCCTAGACGTGCAAATTGAAATATATGCTTAAAACAGTCGCCGTAACAACAAATTAAAATTTGAACCTTGAACTAATAATATAAATTTCGTCGGGTACATGGCACGTTTAGGGTGATCTGCCACCCCTTTAATACTGACCAACCGATCTGCAAATATTATAATGGCATTATTGGGTCACCGACAAGCTATACAAACAATTTCAGCCTTGAAGCAACAATAATTGTGACCATTTTTTTTTGTTACATGTTGGGGGCGGTCTGCATCCCTCCCATACCGCTATCTAGCAAAATCCCTTACACAGGGCACTTTAATATGCCTCCCTCAACATCTTCACAAAACAAAGGCCCTGAATAAATTACACCAAAAAATTGTCACTAGCTCTCGGCCTATATAATGTCATAGAGTCTGCATCTTGGATCTATTTTTCCAAGTCGCCATTTCTAATATGCAGTCTTATAAATATAGAGAGCATTATGCGGTGGACGCGTGTTTATATAACATTCGGAGGAAAATCATTACTGTCAACCCTCGTTCCAAAAAAAAAACTTTATTTTCGTATATCAACGGCCATAGCTACCAGAGAGGCCGCTTTGACCTACATATAATATATCCTATTATACCGAAATGTCGATACATTGTACTGTGCAAACACAACAGCTCTTGGGACTGATATGTCCATTGTCCAGTGACGTAGTCTTAAAAAAAGACAACCTTACAGCTGCACAGTCTGGGACGACCGGGGAGGTCGTCCCAGACTGTGCGGCGCGACACACAGTGCCTCGGGCCGCGCGTCACAAACTTGTGCCTAAGGGAAATTTCGCAGTTCCACGCAAAGCTACAAGAAGAAATTAAAATTCCAGCCAGGTGGACGACAGGACCATTCCAACACCAAACAAGCCGTGAGGTGGGTCGTTTATTAGGACTAAAGAGCGACCCTTGAGGTTCACACGACGAACTTCCCAGTTTGATAAATATTTAATAATAATAATTAAATTAGATATTACACAGAAAAGTAATCATTTTAATCATTAAAACATAATTATTTTTAACAGAAATTAAAAAAAAAAAGAAAACGGCTGAACCGATTTTTATAAAATTTATGTCGGATCAAAATGACGTTAACACGCCTCGATTGACACCCTTACGATGTCGATATAATTTTTTATTCGCGAGATATTGTGTAAAATCTACTTTTTTGAAGTCTATTTGATTAAGAAAAAAGAACGGCTGAACTGATTTTGAAAAAATTTCTTTCAGATCATATTTACGTTAATACGCGTCGATTGGCACCCTAACGTAGTCGATATCACTTTTCATTCTCGAGATATCGTCTTAGAAAGAAATGGACACATACGTACGTACACACACACACAGACATCTTTCTAAATATAGTGCAAAAATAGTATAATGACCCTGAAACATAAAAATTTGTTATACATTTTGATTTCGATTTTCGGAGCCATTACAATAACTTCCAATGGGAAGTTAATAAAATATTAGTAAAAAAAAACTTTTTAAAGACAAGCTTTTATTGAAATGGACTAAAAAGGAAAGAATAATTTTTAATAATTTAGGTTAATAATTATAAAACATGGGTCGTGACTAATAAACTATCATAGGTCATCTGCGTCAATAGTATGACTACAACACTGTCTATCTATTTTGTATGGTTATATTGTGTATCTATATGTAAAATGTAAATGCATCTATTTGGTCGAGCTAAATTAAAAATTTACCATTCACGTGAAATTTATTTTCTAAAGAAAACGGATTTATTTAGACTTTTTCTTACAAATTTTCATATTCTGTGTACCTTAGGTACGCGCTCGACATCAAAAGTCGAAACCGGCCGAGAGAGTATATTCTGTAAAAATCTTCTCCTTTTTTGTCTGATTTGCGCCGCCTAGTATAAATTATTAATAAAAGCGTGGGTCGTGAACTATGATAGTTTATTAGTCACGACCCACGCTTTTATTAATTTAATGAACCTAAATTATTAAAAATTATTTTTTCATTTTTAGCAAGTTCAAAATTTTACCCCTCTTTGACACCTGTAGGGGTTGAATTTCGAAAAATCCTTTCTTAGTGGATGCTTACGTCAGAAAAGGAACCAACTGTCCAAATTTCAAGTCTCTAGCTTTAGCGATTTGGCCTGGGCGTTGTTTAGTCAAAAAAAACCTACATTCCCGCTTGAACCCCTTAGGGATTGAATTTATTTCTGAAAACGATTTATTCATGTATTGTCATCGGGAATACATATGTGTACAAAATTTCAAATCGATCGGATACGTGGAAGTTGTTCAAAATTGACTTGTAAGTTTTGACCTAAATAAACAAACAAACTCAAAAACACAAACTACCATACATTGCAAGTTAAATAAAAGCTTGTAAAAAGTAATAACTTTCTTTAAATTTAAATACATACTTGAGGTATAGGTAAAATATACTTATATTTGTTTTTTAGCACAATTTCTTGACAAAGTACCTATAAGCTAATTTTTATATTAAAACATTTTGAAGTTTTGTCATTTAATGAAAAAGCGCTAATGGCACTCCCGAGGATTCAAAATTTTGTTTTAAATCAAAGCGGTACACAAGAGAGAAACCTTACTTTCACCTAGTGTAGAATATATAGCAGAAAATCAAATTAAACAAAGTCACAAAATGCGATGGTAGAAGGGTTAATTAAAAACTTTTCGGTGACAGTATTAAATTATTAAACTCTTGATTTTCATATTACGTAAAAGAAGAACGTTTGCGTTCCTTCGGAACTGGAACTAGTGATGCGCCATTACAATATGTTTTAGTCGATTGTCTCGATTGTTCAAACATCTCGATGACTCTCGATGGTTGTCACTTGGACTCGATTATTGTTGTGTCATAGTTCACCGAGACCGAGTCGCATAGTACTGAACCGTACACTGTCGACAGCCACACAATCCCGCCTCCGCTCATGGATGTTTTGTGATGCCGTTTAGTTTTAAGTGTGTTGTTATTTAATGTAAGAGGACAGTGTGGTCCAGTGGTTACCATCGCGACCTCTGGATTAGACTGTCGTGGGTTCGAATCCCGCCTTCGCTCATGAATGTTTTGTGATGTCATTTAGTTTTAAGTGTGTTGTTATTTAATGTAAGAGGACAGTGTGGTCCAGTGGTTAGCGTCGCGGCCTCTAGATTAGACTGTCGTGGGTTCGATTCCCGCTTCCGCGGGGGTCAGTAGGGGATGGGGTCGTGTGGTCCGTGACCGTCGCGGCTCAGGTCGCTGTCGCGGCACCGCCTCGCCGGGTTGTGAGGAGTGTGTTGTTATTTAATGTAAGAGGTACAGTGTGGTCCAGTGATTACCGTCGCGGTCTCTAGGTCAGACTGTCGCGGATTCGAATCCCGCTTCTGCTCATGGATGTTTTGTGATGTCATTTAGTTTTTAGGTGAGTTGTTATTTAATGTAATCAAGACGCTAATGACCTAAGTTGTCGGCGCGTCTATAATTTACAATAAATAAATAATGACAATTTTAGACGGGGCTTTAGTGACTAATAATGTATACTACATCGTAATACCTAATAATCAATAGATGATGAGAAGGAGAGACGAAGCATTTGTTTTATTGGACAATAAATTAGGCCGAACTCACCTTCTAATCCTTTCACGAACCCACCATTAAATTTGAGTACGGTTCATAAAGCCTCTAAACAACTGTCTGTATTATACAATATACAAACTTAATATCAACGTTAGTTTAGCAATAGCTTCACAATCAACCGAAACAGACGCTAATGACCTCTGATGTCGAGCGTCTATAATTCACAATTCATTCACAATCAACCCTCAAAATTGTCGTCCCACATTTTTTAAGTTATATTTCTTTTTGCGCGTTATGAAAAAATGATGATAGTGAATTTTTACGATGCGCGCGCATCGCGTCACGAAAATTTAACAGGATGAAGTTGCAGCATTAATGATTTCCATAAACAAATATAAATAAATATAAATAAATTCACTCCAGTCCTTTTATTATTTTACATTTCAATAAATTATTTGCATGCAAATTAAAAATTAGTTCTTAATCACGCCAAAGCAGTATAACTTCTAACGTGCGTACAAAGTACACGCATCCATTTTTACTTCCCACCTCTACTATGGTAGGGAAGTAATGGATTTAGTCCGAAAAAAAATATTTCGAGATTTTAACAGATCTTCACGTTTTGAGACCCTAGCAACCGTTTAAGATCATTTTCTGACTGATGTCTGTATGTGGTTAATTTTTCGCCTTCGATATCGTAAAAATGGAACAACATACGGCCATGCCGATTGTTCTTTTGTGTTTATCAGTCTTTAACTTAGATCTGATTAGATTTTAAGTCAAATCGGTTCAGTGGATCCTGAGATATTAAAAAAAAAACGTTCTCAATGTCACGTATTAACATAGGTAAAAAAAATAGAAATGAATTTTAAATATTATAATATGAAAAAAATGTAAATATTTTTTTTCTCTAAAATGTACAGTTTTCGAGAAAAAAAATCGTTGTCTTCTATGAACCGCTATACAATGGTGTATAGTGAAATTACGAAAAAAGAAATTAGGGGTGGCATTCCATACATTTAACTAAGGGATAAAAAAAATTCCAGCGCAGATAAGCCTGTGGGGTATCGTTAGATAGATCTTGAAAAATGATATAGAAATTTCAAAATTACTTTTTTTTAAGTCAATAGTTGGTGAGATATGCGTTTCTAAAGTCGTAAAAAGTGTGTCCCCCCCCTCTAACTTTTCAACTATGGGGTGGAAAAATCTGAAAAAATTTAAGAACAAATATTGGTTTGCATAAGATATGTTGTGTAGTTTTTGAGATAATGGGATATTTTCGGTTACACGCTATTTTTTTGAGTTTAGCGACCGCAGAAATAACTTTGTTTTTCACAGTGCCTTTGAGAAAGACTATGAAATACAAACTTATTTTTGGAAAACTATGTTCAACTTAAAATAAAAGTCTATACTTAAATTATTATTAAATTTATTATTAACTTTGAATTTTAACCGTGAACGTTCTTCCCGACTAGGGAACCCTTCACTGTGCGTTTTTCGACACGCACTTGGCCGCTTTTTTTATATACCTAATAAAAGAATTCCAAAAATGCATGTATTTTTTATGGACTTTTAAACATAGAATTATGCCGCTGCAAAAATGATGTAGATAACATTTATTCTGTGATTTCACAAGATCTACTGTGTCACGCCCAGTAATCTGTCAAATTTCGCACACCCCTACTGTTTTATAACTTAAATTGATTAAATAAAATTCGAGAACGAATAAATTTTTCAAAGGTGACGTTAAAGTGAAATGGCACTGGTTTATTGTTCTTCTTGTTCGGCAAAAGAAGTATTTTCACTTGAATTATATAGTAGGTACTTCATTTTATTCCTGCAGTATTAAAGTTGTTAATGCAATTCAATAAATCAAAATATACATTAGATGTAATATGTTTTTTGCCATACCCACTACAAAATAGTTGATTTACATGCATGCATGTAAAGTGACTTTTGACAGACCGATGTGTGGGAACTATTTTTCTCACACTAGTGAATTACATACTCCTGTGCGTGCTAGAATATGAATTCGTACTAGTCTCAGATGACCACTACCAGGGTCAACTGGGTAGCTTTTACAAAAATAAAAAAAGGCTTGGTGTGTGGGTAAAACCACAATGCTAACTTCCCCTTGCGTGCCCTTAGTTTTTTTTTTATTAAAAAATTTGCAAATTTAATGGTGTTCATGATTTAATTATGTGTCGAATGAAATTGGTCCGAAGTCGATATCATTCTTTGTTCTCGAGATATGCGAGACGAAAAAAAGTTCACCAACGTACGAACGAACGTAAGTACACACACATACAGACATCTCTCTAAAAACAGTAGATTTGGATTCTAGAGACCTCAAAACGTCCAGATATGTCAAAATTTTTCAATCGTAAAATCGGACCCATTTTAATAAACAGTTAATTGTTCAAAGCAATTAAATAACCGTTCTACTATATAGGGTACAGTAAAGTAAGAGTTTAATAATAGTAATTTATGCAACTAGTGTCTTAAGTGACGCATTATATGACAGTCGCGATTTTACAATACGAGCCTAAGGTTATGTTATATTTATACCAGAACTCGTGTGATTACAAAACTCGCCATTGGCTCGCGCGGTAAATACACACTCGTTCTGGTATAAATGCAACATAACCTTATGAGAGTATTGTAAAATCGCGACTGTCAGATTCGTCACTTTAGACACGCGTTACATACAATATTTTTTGCAACAACTGCTTCAATTCAATTTTAATCAATTTATTTATTTTATTTATTTATTTATTTATTTACCAACAGACATTGTTGTCCAATTACAGGTAAAAAACAATTCGTGCAGACAAAGTTAAAAATAAAATAGAAAGAAGTAAAAGAAAAAATATTTTTAAAGAAGTACCTAAGCCTAAATACCTTAAGAAGCCATATTATGCAATTATAAAATAATTAATAATGCAATTATAAAATAATTAAGCAAATAAAACACAATTTGGGTAAATATTTTATTAGTGACATTATAGCAAAAGTAATCTATAAAGTACTTTATTACGCACGTGTGTTATAAAGTAAAACAAAACAGTATTACTTTATAGAACGGAGTGCGTTAAAATTTACTTTAAACACTACCGTTCGAATGCAGTAGACGCTTCCATAAAGAATCACTTTTCAAACGGTACACAGCCATCTAAAATTGTACTTTTGATGCAAGTGTTGCAAAAAATAATAAAGAAAATGTGATTGAAAATAGTAATAGTGCGAATCTGTTACAATATTATGGCTCGTAAATTTATTCTTTTTATTTAGTCAGAAACGATTAGGAACTATTCACAAAGTTATTACAATTTCATTATTCAAAAAATAATTTACTTCCAAACGTATTTTTCAAAAGGCCTTTAATAAATTGGATGTTACATTAAATGCATCCAAATTTATGTATTCTTAAATCGGTCGGTGCTATTCTCAATTATGTCTCTAAAACTTCCTATGTTATGTTATTTCTTATAATAGTATATTGTGCAACTAGTGTGCTAAATACCTATGTTAGGAATCATTTTGTTTTTAACCGACTTCAAAAAAGAGGTGGTTCTCAATTCGGTTGTATTTTTTTTATGTTTGTTACTTCAGAACTTCGTCATTTATAAACCGATTTGGAAAATTCTTTTTTTATTGGATAGGGTATACCTCGAAGTTAGTCCCATATAAATTTTACTTAAATCGGTTCAGTAGTTCGGCTGATTTTAATAAAAGTTGGTAGCGGCGTGTGATTCCTTTAAGGTAAATGTCATTTTTTGACACATCACACAGCGTAAGAAATCGGTTTAATATAAAATAAAAAGTGAGTAACGGCGTGTGATTCCTTTAACTAAAAAGTAAAAAATAAAATACTTTTTAACAAAAAAAACCTCCTTCAAAAAGCCACAAAAAAGAGGAAAATAATAAAACTTTGAGGTCTGCGCCATTTAAATAAAATATGAAGTCTGTTAAAAAATTAATATCTACTTTTTAACCGACTTCATATTTTATTAAAATGGCGCAGACCTCAAAGTTTTATTATTTTCCTCTTTTTTGTGGATTTTTGAAGGTTTTTTTTTTATTAAAAAGTTTTTATCGATCTGATTTCTAATACACGATAGCGCCGACTGCTAGATAAGCGAGCCTCATACGAGTAAAAAGTAAAAAAAATCAAATCGGTTCAATGGTTACCTAGTTATAAGCGAACATACGTGGTCGTAGAAAGTTTCATTCATATACTATGTTATAAGGAATCATTTTGTTTTTATCGATGTGATTTCTAATACACGATAGCACCGACTGCTAGATAAACGGCAAAGACTATAATAAAATGGGTTCCGCCATAATATATTATAATGCCAAAGAGATAATATAGTGCTTGTTCTACAAAAATGGAGAAAAGTGTTTCTCGCCGAAGTGTACTTTAAAAATGCTATGATCTGACCGCGGGTATACAATAGTGTACCTACTCTACTATTATAAGGAGGATGGTCACAGCTGATTTGAAAGTTTCAAACCACAATCGCCAACCTCGCCCGGGTGCTATGAACTTATGATTTATTAACACGCTTATATTAGTTCCACCTGTATGTATGTATGTAAGTAACGGATTCTTTGAACGCGATTTTCACCCACTTCAAAACTTCAGATTGAACTGAAACTTTGCACACTTATCAAGGACCGATGACAATACAATAATTCAATAAGTTCTCTAGTCCTGGAGATCCTGGATCTCCAGGACTGAAAAAAAGCAAAAACTTGAGATTGAACTGAAACTTTGCACACTTATCAAGGACCAATGATAATACAATAATTTAATAAGTTTGTCCCATTATCCTGACCAGGATCTCCAGGACTAAAAAAAAAGCAAAAAACTTCAGATTGAACTAAAACTTTGCACACTTATCAAGGACCGATTACAATACAATAATTCCATAAGTTTGTCCCATTATCCTGACCAGGATCTCTAGGACAAAAAAAATAAAAATAAATTATAATTTAAAAAAAACTAAAAAACACGCTTTAATGAACTAAAAAGTAAAAAATAATTAATTTTATTGTAAAAAAGCGTGGGGTGCTTTGTACCATATTTTCATACTAACCACGCTTTTTTACAATAAAATTAATTATTTTTTATTTTTTAGTTCATTAAAGCGTGTTTTTTAGTTTTTTAAATTATATTTATACATTATTCAAATGAATCGCAAAAATTGATATATTTTTTATTACCTATATGCTTATACTATTTTGACAGTATTTAAAAATGCTTATTTTGACAGTTAAAAATGCAACATGTCATCAGTTTTCCAAAATACACAAATACATGATGAATAAAGTTATTATTCTATTCTATTTTATGGAAACGTAGAATGCATCATTAAAATCCATGACCTCTGTCTTTCCAACACCATATAGGTAGTGTGGATGCATGACTTGAATGCTACTCTCCCTCGGGAACAGTTTTCCGGGACAAAAATTAGCCTATGTCCTTTGTCGGGCTTCAAAGAATCACTTTGCCAAATTTCGTCGAAATCGGTTCCGTGGTTAAGCCGTGAAGCGGTGACAAACAGACCGACATACAAACACATTGATTTAACCACTTAAAACAGCTTTTAAAAAATCTTTTTTGCCGGAAATTATTTTATAAAAAGTCCCCACATACAAAAATTGTGAACGCTTCTACATTTTAAATCCCTCGCCTAAAATATTAAATGTGAAACGCTTCACGACTTTACGAAAAATCCGAACGGAGTCCGGTTAAAGCCCTTAAAATCCGATCACGATCGAATATATCCGGTCAGATGGTAACCCTACTTCTGGCCCGTTCTGTTAAGGAAACATCGACACACACACACACACACATTGATGCTTCAGGCTTATGAATTATTTATGATACGGCCCTTGGTGATGGTTAGTATAACATATACTTAGGTACACTACATACGACAGAGTATGGTGGGGCTGACGGGGACACCTTTTTTGGAAACATTACTCGTCCTACTCAATGTCATAAACCTGTCGCGTCTTAATACACAAAACACGCATTCAACCGTTAAGGGCAATGTTGTCTCCATTTTGCGGACAATACAATGGAGGCATATTTTTACTTTTTTTTTAAATTAAACTTTGGATTTAGTGACAAAACATATTTGAGACGATTTAAAAAAAAAAAACTTTTTAACAAAAAAAAAACCTTCAAAAAGCCACTAAAAAGAGGAAAATAATGAAATTTTGAGGTCTGCGCCAATTTAATAAAATATCAAGTCGATAAAAAAATATAGTATAGTTATTAATATCTTCTTTTTAACCAACTTCATATTTTATTAAATTGGCGCAGACCTCAAAATTTCATTATTTTCCTCTTTTTAGTGGCTTTTTGAAGGAGTTTTTTTTTTGTTAAGAAGTTTTTTATTATTTACTTTTTAGTGTCAAAAAGTGACATTTACCTTAAAGGAATCACACGCTGTTACTCACTTTTATTAAACCGACTTTCTTACGCTGTCTGATGTGTCAAAAAGTGACATTTACCTTAAGGAATCATACGCCGTTAATAACTTTTATTAAAATCAGCCGAACTACTGACCCGATTTTGATGAAATTTCTATGGGACCAATCTGAAAGTATATCCTTTCAAACAAAAAAAAATTTCCAAATCGGTTCATAAATGACGGAGTTCTGAGGTAACAAACATAAAAAAAAAATACAACCGAATAAAGAACCACCTCCTTGTTTTGAAGTCGGTTAATAAAAAAAATCGGATAGGTCCAACTCTTGTTGTACCACAGTTATTTCTGTAGGTAATAAAACTTTGAGGTCTGCGCCATTTTAATTTTTAATAAAATATGAAGTCGGTTAAAAAGTAGATATTAATTAAATTGACACTTTTTAACCGACTTCATATTTCTTTTTTGAAGGTTTTTTTTAAAAAAAAAGATTTTTATTTTTCACTTTTTAGTTAAAGGAATCACACGCCGTTACCCACTTTTTATTTTATATTAAACCGATTTCTTACGTTGTGTGATGTCAAAAAGTGACATTTACCTTAAAGGTATCACACGCCGCTACTCATTTTTATTAAAATCAGCCGAACTACTGAACCGATTTAAGTAAAATTTATATGGGACCAACTTAGAGGTATACCCTATCCAATAAAAAAAGAATTTTCCAAATCGGTTTATAAATGACGGAGTTCTGAGGTAACAAACGTAAAAAAAAAATACAACCGAATTGAGAACCACCTCCTTTTTATTTTGAAGTCGGTTAAAAAATAATGTAATTCGTATAAATAAGAAAGGAGTTAAAATAAAATAATATCTGCGTTTACAATATGGTTTGAAGTTATGTAAACATACTAATTTAATTAAGTGCGTGGTACAGCGTATGTATTTTTAACGGAAGTAAAAAAGAATGAAAAAAAAACCGAAAAAAGCGTCTGAAACATTGTTAAATGTAGTATTATATGCGAAGAAAGGAAAAAACGAACCAAGCAAAAATTTATACAAATTAAGGAAATGTGCATATGTATGTATGTGTGCTTGAGCTAACAATGAACGCGGTAGGGTAAAGTTGCCAAATCAGCTACACAACAATTTTTACATTGAGACTGTAAAAAAAAGTGACCAAGTGCGTGTCGGACCACGTACCGTGAAGGGTTTCGTAGTCGAGAAGAACGTATCCGCCATGTTGGATTTTTAATAATTTTTTATTTTTCTCCACCTTAAACACTATTTAGGTATATGTTTCAAATTTCAAAGTTCTAGATTGAATGGAAGTAGGTACCTTAGATTTTATTTCGTGTCAAAAGCCGCCATGTTGGATTTTTATTGATTTTTGATTTTTCTCATAATTATCACCTTAAACACTATCTATGTTCAAAAAGGAGACGGCCGTGTCACGGACGGGACACGGTCAAAGATTATTAGTATACTTTTGTATGAACTCATTCATGGTCGACCGGGTGGAGTTCGTGCCCCGGCCGGGAGACGTCCGTGTCACGGACGGGAGACGGCCGTGTCACGGACGGGAGACGGCCGTGTCACGGACGGGAGACGGCCGTGTCACGGACGGGAGACGGCCGTGTCACGGACGGGAGACGGCCGTGTCACGGACGGGACACGGTCAAAGATTATTAGTATACTTTTGTATAAACTCATTCATGGTGACCGGGTCGAGTCCGTGCCCCGGCCGGGAGACGAAATCGAAATGTCGGTGAGTATTCTTTTCCTCCTCCGGTCGGTTTGGCAACACTAATTGGTACACACGCAAACAGGGTCGTCCAATAATTACTTGTAAACCGTCCGGTGTAGCTTGAATGACTATCCCGTCCGGCGCCCGGTGGAAACGACACGGCACGGGCCAGGACCGGCCCCGGCACGGTATAGTGTGAAGAACCCTTTAAAAGAGGTCAACTTTGCCCGTAGATGCAGTAACATTAGACGTTTTGTGTTGGCAACAAGAAGTACGGGCAGCCCTGTGTCGTCGGACGGAAGTCTTTTTTGCAAACACCTCATTGAAAGTTCGGACATCCTGTCCTGAATATCTAAACTCGCCAAGTTGTCCGTCTGTCAGTCCGTCCGTGTTGCATCGGTTGCGATCCACGCGCGCCATGCTGTGCTCTCTCAGTTTTGTGTGTATAACCAATGTGGTTACCTTTGCTTACATAGAATCTAGCTAGTTAGCCAACGATTATTGGGTGTAATGTTATTATATTTCACACTGACTTTGACATAAACTTGATTTCATTAAAACTTGGAATCAATCCGTTTTTCACCCGGGCGAATCCGGACATTTATTGAGATAAAATGTAAGTGTACCTATATGTTAACGGAGAGTTTAAGGAACACATTGGTGACGGTTTCATCAAAATCCGTTCAGTAGTTTCAGAGACAAGTAGAAGACAATAATTTGTGTGACGTCATTCAAAATTCAATATGGCGGCCGACACAAAATGGCGGATTACCCATTTCTTTACGTGGATTATAAACGCTCGACAGCAGAGGTCATTAGCGTCCATTTCTTTACAACCCTCTCGATATGGGTATCAAATGAAAGGGTATGACGAGTAGAATACAGCCATTCAAAATTCAATATGGCGGCCGACACAAAATGGCGGATTACCTATTTTTTTTCAACACCCTTGATATGGGTATCAAATGAAAGGGTATAACAAGTAGTTTACAATGACGTCATTATAAATCCAAAATGGCGACCGAAAATTTTAGAAGATTAAAAAGAACAAAATAAAATAGATGCTATTAATAAAAAAAAAAACTTTTTAAAGACAAGTTTTTATTCAAATAGACTAAAAAGGAAAAAATATTTTTTTAAATTTTGTTCATAATTATAAAAGCGTGGGTCATGACTAATGAACTATCATAGAGTTTACAACCCACGCTTTTATAATTACGAACCTATATTATTTTTTTCTTTTTAGTACATTTCAATATAAGCTTGTCTCTAAAAAGTTTTTTCTAGATACTGAAATTTTTACAAATAGATTGCAGTATACTGTAGAATTGTCTCATTTTTAACCGGTCACCTTCTGCTCCATTGACAATGTGAGTCTATAATCATACTTACTATACTACTATAAGCGATATACTAATACTGTGAACTCTGTGTATATAAGCACGACTTCTTAGGCCTAGTCTCGCCTCTCTCAAGTCCCCTCGACGAGCAGAGAGCGGCGGGATTCGAAACTTCGTGGTCACATCGGGATTCATCTTCTACTCTCACTTTAGTCAGCTAAGGACATATTTTTAAATAAAAAAATTCGACTGGACAGCCAGTCCTATATTTCCCACATATAATAATAAACAATCGCTCCTAACTGAAAATTTTCCCAACAAAACAATTCCCTTTTCATTTTCTTATATAAAAATCATGGGCATCTCATTTCTTTGCTGGTTAACTAAAATCATAGACATCTTGATTAGGCAAAAAAAAATAATTTCCACGCACTTTTTTTAGAAATCACTTTTTTTCTTGAAAGGAAAGAAATTATTAAAATTTTATTTATATTTTGACATCTAGAATGTATTAAATATATATATTTTTTCACATATGTTAATACGTGACATTGAGAACATTTTTTAATATCTCAGGAACCACTGAACCTATTTGGCTCAAAATCTTATCAGATCTAAGTTAAGTGCTGCTAAATACAACAAAACAAACCTCATGGCCCTATGCCGTTCCGTTTTTCAGATATCTAAAGAGAAAAAAAAATCACCACATACACACACACAGACATCAGTCAGAAAATGGTTTCAAATGATTCCTAGGGTGTCAAAACGTGAAGATCTATTAATATTCCGAAACATTTTTTTCGAACTGAACCCGATACTTCCCTACCATATGGTGGAAAATAAAAATCACCAAGTTATTTCACCTTGAAAATGTGAAATCATTGATCATTTTAAGCCCACTTTATACTTTATCTGATATGTTTTAATATTTTCGTGATGAATAGGTATAGCTTTTGCCGATACTGTACTTAATCCCCGTCACAGCGTCTCCGTTTCATCTCCCCTCTCCGCGCCATTTTCTTACCCGGACGACGCATTCAACTTTTTCCTAAATGTTAATTCTATTTGTTTCGTTTTGACGTAGCGATTTAATAAAAAACTTACTTGCAAAGACATAAACTTGTGAATATTGCAAACTAGCGGTCCCGCCCGGCTTCGCCCGAGTGCCAAAAATTTATGTACTTACAGAAACCTTCGCGGGAGTATGCACAACAACTCACCAAAGTTTCATCGCAATCGGATGAATGGTATAGGTTGTGTGCACGAAGTCTACTAGCGCCGCTAGCGGGCAATAGCGCACGATTGAACTCATTTGTATTGTTGTTTTAGACCGCGAAATTTTTTATAAACAAATATCATTTAATTTAGCTGAGTGCATAAAGTATAAATAGCATAGCATAAAAGGTACATGAAAATTATTTATTTTAAGTTTTTTTCTTCTTCAATTTTGACGTATAATAAAAAATAACTAATTAATATATATCAGACATGGAGATGTACCTACATCTATGTCTATGGTTTATATTGACAGACGACAGCATAACCTCAAACCATGGCGCCTGTAATCTTGCCGACCGGGTTTAGAAGTGTCAAATTTATCAGATTTATAGCAATAATTTCCAAATAAGTTAGAAGTAAAATCATGGTTTTATTTACTTGACTTTTTAAACAATGCTTACTGACAATTTACGGAAAATTAGAGTTCCAAGCTTACAATGAATCTCACAACGAGCGCTCGCATCGATATTATTATAACTCCGCCCCACTGCACACAGTATAAAAGTATATTTTTAATATCGCAGCTGTTAATGTATAATATTAGAGTTATAAAAAATAATATTTTTCAAAAGAAACAGAAAAAAAAGACGCCTAATTATTATTCAGAAAACGCGACATCAAAAGATTTTTTTCGGAATAAAACAAAGGCCATAAAAAAATATAAGATTTTTCTTGAAATGAAATTAAGAAATCTTCCGATAAAATTTTTGTATAACAGTGTGCAAAAGTCTACATTTAAGAGTGAATATTAATAACCTCAGGGCATTTCTTTTTTAAGATTTCGTTCTTGAAAAAACTTCATTAATACAAATATCAAAGGAGTCTGTTTGTCTGTTTAAAAACGTTCGTTCCGCAGAAAAAACCTAAAGTCAATAAAGAAAAATGTCTTTTGTAATAAACATGATACGAATAATACAGTGTGGCCCAGACGTATTCGCTCAGACACTGTAACATGGTCAAATAATTTGTGTTTTAAAGAAATCGTACTACGGAAATCTTTTGGAGAAAACTATACAGCGTGTCCCAAAAAGAATGGGACATAAAGTAACAGCCGATTCCTTACAAAAAAATATTGCGATAGACCCCAACTTGTCCGAAAGTTGATATTAAAAGAGACAGTCATGTAGGCAAATATTTATTGAAAAAGGTATTTTAACTTTCTATGCTATATATATTTACCACCTAGTTATTAATGTGAAAACCAAACTAAATACTCTGAGTTTAAATTCTGATTTTCATAACTATAATACCCGTTCTCAAAATAATATTCATTTAGAACGTTTCAGAACTGCCAGGTACAGTAATAGCTCAATTAATAAGGGTAGTTATTTTTATAACAAACTCCCAGAATCTATCAAGGTTAGCACTAGCATAAATATTTTTAAAAACCGTTTAAAACACTTTTTAATAAATGCTTGCCTATATGACTGTTCCTTTTAATTATTGTATTTTATTATTGTACTAATCTGTATTACGTTTTGTATTTTTATGACTTTCGCATCCACTTTGGCTACGCGAAGAAATAAACTATCTATCTATCTATCTATAGGGTGTTAAAGTTTAATTTTTATAAATACAAATTTAACACGTAAGCCGTGACCAAATACATAATTAGATGAATGCATAATGACTGCAAACAGTATATGAAGACACCATGCTGTAAGAACAATGACGTAACACAACACTGTAGTCAGGAAAAATTCATTAATTCAAACCTATGTCACCGTAGGGATAGTGGAAAGTTTAGGGTTAAAATCCCTACGGTGACATAGGTTTGAATTAATGAATTTTTCCTGACTACAGTGTTGTGTTACGTCATTGTTCTTACAGCATGGTGTCTTCATATACTGTTTGCAGTCATTATGCATTCATCTAATTTAATTTTTATTTTTGATTTTCTTAAATAACTTTTAAAATAATTTAGGCATTTTAACGAAATTTGGTATATGAAGATTTTTTGACATGAGAAATTCAAATCTGACCTTGGTATGGCTCTCACTTGTAGGAGGCGCCACTTACACACCTTTTCACTCATTCAAATAGTCATAACTTTTTTGTACGCACTCGTACTATTTTTTTGAATTAAAAAATTTATTTTTCCGTCATTTTTCCGTAAAAAAGGTATACTTTGTAAAAGTGGCTAGGAGTAATCTTTTTCAAGATATTTGCACTTAAAGTAATCGATGCAATGTGGTTTTAAATGGCAAAAAACGAATTCTGATTTTGGGGGGCAAATTAGAAAATTAAAAAAAAAATTCAGTTGCATCATGTGACTTATCAAGTTAAAGGGCTCGTTATGAGAAATACAAATATATTTTTTTAATAATTTTAGAAGATATTATACAGTATGTAAACAGGTAAGCTGCACATAGGGAAATTAGCATTGGGAAAAAATGAATGGATCAGAGTGAGCCAGGGCTCATAATGTACGTATTTATATAGAGTTGCTATGGTTTTTTAGTGTTTTTATTTCAGTTTCAATTATTTTTTTTTAATAGTTGTTTAAATGTCAAATAAAATAAAAATAATTGAAACTAAAATAAAAACACTAAAATAAAAACACTAAAATAACCATAGCAAGTAGCAACCCTATATAAATACGTATATTATGAGTCATGGCTCACTCTGATCCATTCATTTTTTCCCAATGCTAATTTCCCTATGTGCAGCTTACCTGTTTACATACTGTATAGAAAATATAATATGAAAATTGAGCTTTCCCCCCCTCCCTATTTTCCGAACCTACTGAGGCTAAAATGTTGAAAAAAATAGGGAATATAGAGCCTCACTAATAGTTTACAGGAAAACCTATAAAACGAAAATCCTAAGTCCTTAAATTCTCACAGAAAACGGAAAATTCGATCGCTTCGAATGGACGTGACGTGACTCTCAACATGCGTAACCGAACGAAAAAAAGAAGGCTAATAAAGTTTCACTTTAAAAATGAATAAAAACAAATAGTACACCACGTGACCAATCACGCAATTGGTCGAGTGATAAAACACTTGACTGTGATCGCGTGTTCGATCAAAAAAATCTTGTTAAAACAGTCGGTATAGCATTAATTATATAAGCGTGAAAATAATTGTTGTACAACATGTTTTGTTTTAATGAAATATTATCCACAACATGACAAACGTCTTAAAAAAACGACACGTTTGTTTTTGGGGTTCCGTACCTTCGAACAGAACCCTATTACAGAGCCGACGATGTCTGTCCGTCTGCCTATCTCACAAACGGTAAGAGATAAGCTAGTTTAAATTTTCACAGATTGTGTGTTGTTGAATCATAGCTAATAATAATTAGAATTAAATAATCAATCAATTTTAATAAATAAATGTTTTTTATTTTACTACAACATTGATTCCAGCCGTACCTATACTGTACTATACAGCGTGTACCATCATCGTTCAACTGGCTCAGTTGGTAGAGCGTTCGACGGAAGATCTAAAGGTACCCGGTTCGATCCCGGGTTTCGGATGGCAATATTTTTGTTTTTTGAATCATCAAATATTCTGTAATATATTTTTTGTACTTTAAAAATTAATTAAATTTGATACGGAAAAATTTTGAAACACTAAAAAAAACAAAATAAAATATAGGTAAAAAATTTTTTTTTTAAACATGCATGAATAAACAAATCTGTTAATTTTTACCCCTGCCTAAAAGACCAAGAATTAGTGACAATATTTTGGTGTTATTTATTCAAGGCATTTTTGTGAAGATGTTGAGGGAGGCATATTAAAGTGCCCTGAGTAAGGGATTTTGCTAGATAGCGGTATGGGAGGGATGTAGACCGCCCCCAACATGTATAAAAAAAATTGTCACAATTATTATTGCTTCAAGGCTGACATTGTTTGTATAGCTTGTCGGTGTAAGCCCGGGTTTCCTAGGAATTAAAATTTGAACCTTGAACTAACAATATAAATTTCGTCGGGTACATGACGCGTTTAGGGTAATCCGCCACCCCTTTAATACTGATCAATCGATCAGTAAATATTATAATGGCGTTATTGACATCACCGACAAGCTTTACAAACAATTTCAGCCTTGAAGCAATAATAATTGTGACCATTTTTTTTTGTTAGATGTTGGGGGCGGTCTGCAACCCTCCCATACCGCTATCTAGGAAAATCCCTTACTCAGGGCACTTTAATATGCCTCCCTCAACATCTTCACAAAAATAAGACCTTGAATAAATAACACTAAAAAATTGTCACTAGCTCTCGGTCTATAACTCCTTATTCTTATTATTGTACGGAACCCTCGATGCGCGAGTCAGACTCACACTTGGCCGGTTTATTTTCCTTTTATGTTAAACAATTTTAAATTCTTTTTTAGGTTATATCATGAATTATTAATTTGAAACTTTCACGATAATTAACTTTGAAAATCACCTTGGCAAAGCAAAAAACAAACACTCTTGTTTAGACCAGGGTCGATAATTTTTGAAACCAAAAAAAATTATAGTAGGATGAAACCCATTAGAAAAGGAAGAGAATAGAACAAAAATGAAAGGAAAAATAATTTACGGGCGATCTGAGGTCGGGAAGTGGTAGGGGGTGGGTTTTTAAGGGTAAAAAACGGTTTATCTCGATTTCCGGCAAAACTACAAGTCCTATGGAAAAAAGTTTAATCGCAAAGTTGTAGGTAATAAAAAGATCTACAACTTTTGTATCACACTTTTTTCACATAATCTCAAAATTTATGTAAAAAATTCAAATAACCAAGTTTTTGGTTTTTTATTTTTATCTTTTACAAAAAACATTTTTTTTTCACGAAATTTGGTGAAAACTTACCTTTTTATGTCCCAAACACACTGTAATTTTTTTGATTTAAAATATTTATTTTTTCACCTTATTTTGACTTAATATCGAAAAAGCACCCTAATTTTCAATCGAAAATTCTCACGTCAAAATATCTGCTTTTTTAAAAAAGTCGGTGGGCTTTTTGTTCGTTGAAATATCTACTTTATGATGGTGTAAAAAAAAATATACATTACTACGGTAAATGTTCTCAGAAAATGCAAATAAACGAGTAATTAAAGTGTAAATTTTAATAAATGCCTCAAAATTGTACATAATGATAAAAAAAAAAATTTCGGATACGAGTTTTTTTCTCGTTTCTTTGCATTTTCTGAGAACATTTACCGTAGTAATGTATAATTTTTTTTACACCATCATAAAGTAGACATTTCAACGAACAAAAAGCCCACCGACTTTTTTAAAAAAGCAGATATTTTGACGTGAGAATTTTCGATTGAAAATTAGGGTGCTTTTTCGATATTAAGTCAAAATAAGGTGAAAAAATAAGTATTTTAAATCAAAAAAATTACAATGTGTTTGGGACATAAAAAGGTAAGTTTTCACCAAATTTCGTGAAAAAAAAAATGTTTTTTGTAAAAGATAAAAATAAAAAACCAAAAACTTGGTTATTTGAATTTTTTACATAAATTTTGAGGTTATGTGAAAAAAGTGTGATACAAAAGTTGTAGATCTTTTTATTACCTACAACTTTGCAATTAAACTTTTTTCCATAGAACTTGTAGTTTTGCCGGAAATCGAGATAAACCGTTTTTTACCCTTAAAAACCCACCCCCTACCACTTCCCGGCCTCAGATCGCCCGTAAATTATTTTTCCTTTCATTTTTATTCTATTCTCTTCCTTTTCCAATGGGTTTCATCCTACTATAATTTTTTTTCACTTTTTACAATTTTCAAAGGCTTCAGCTCTAGTCTATTATAAAGAGAGTTCGTTAGAAAAGTTTACAATTTGAAAACTTTTACATTTTCTTGTCTTTCACTTTTCTATTTATATGCTGAAAATTTAACAGGCTGCAATCATTTCTTAGTATCTTTTAATGTTTTCGTTGGGAACTAATTAGTAGATATAACTAGAAGTTGCATTTAATTTTTCGCGATATTTTTTTCATTAATTAAATTATTTGGATTTATAAAATTATGTAGGTTGATCGATAATAGAATTTTTTTAGAATACATGTATTTTTATTTATTTATTGTAGATTATAGACGCGTCGACAATTTAGGTCATTAGCGTCTTAAATTACATTAGTAGGAAGTATATATAGAGGGACTCTGCGCCACAGAAATGATTATTTATGATCAAACATGATTTCTCATTCTTATGACCTTATCTTTACCTCAGCGTTCATTTTGTAAAATGGCGGAGTCGCGTTTATTTTTCACGTCCGGGTGCGTTTTTCACGTACGTGTTTTTAGTAGGGATTTGGCACATTCGTATTCGTTTTTCAAATAAATCACGGACGTGAAAAACGCACACGAACGTTAAAAATAAACGCACGTACGTGAAAATATTTCGCGTCCGGGTGCGTTTTTCACGTCCGTGTATTTATTTAAAAAACGGACACGAATGTCCCAAATCCCTGCTAAAAACACGTACGTGCAAAACTAACTTAACTAACTTAAAACTAAATATGTAACATCACAAAACATCCACAAGCGCAGGTGGGATTCGAACCCACGACAGTCTAGTCTAGAGGCTGCGGTACCAAGTACGCTATCCACTAGGCTATACTGCCCTCCTTGATTAATTTGCCTACCCATATAGTAGACATAGTTGTATTTGTGTGGTTCATAATTAATAGTGATTGCTGATTGTACTCGACCTCTTTCTTTCTTAATTTATCTATATCTATCATGTCGCTCTTTCGTTTTATCGCCCCACGAACTTACCCTGACCCTAGAAGTTTCACTTCAAAAAATGAATTATTCTTTAAATAGATGAAACTTAGCATCCCTAGTTTTAGTAGGGGAGAGCTGGGTCGTTCGCCACTCTGTTAAAACAAAAGCGTCCCCATAATTTAGTCGATAACAAAGGGATCATGAGAGAGGAGACATAATGTTTCGCGAGTATAAAATCTACGGACACAAGGCATAAAGACTTATGTTGAATTTTTAAAAATTCGTTTGTACTATATTTAGTATAATCATCAAATATCAAGACAGAAGTCGGTTAATAACCTTGCAAACTACGTATTGTAAAGCCACTAAAAAGTAAAAAATAAAAAACTTTTAAACAATTACCTTAAAGGAATCACACGCCGTTACTTACTTTTATTAAACCGACTTTCTGACGCTGTCTGATATGTCAAAAAGTAACATTTACCTTAAGGAATCACACGCCGTTACTCACTTTTATAAAAATTAGTCGAACTACTGAACCGATTTTGATGAAATTTCTATGGGACTAATCTGAAAGTACCTATATCCTTTCTAATAAAAGAAGAATTTTCCAAATCGGTTTATAAATGACGGAGTTCTGAGGTAACAAACATAAAAAAAAATACAACCGAATTGAGAACCACCCCCTTTTTTGAAGTCGGTTAAAAAAAACCTCCTTTAAAAAAGCCACTAAAAAGAGGAAAATAATAAAATTTTGAGGTCGGCGCCAATTTAATAAAATAAAAGTAGATGATAATAAGAGGTTCATATAAAAAAATTTTAGTAATTAAATTGGCGACGACTTCAAAATTTTATTATTTTCCTCTTTTTAGTGATTTTTTTGAAGGAGGTTTTTTTTTGTCAAAAAGTTTTTTTAGTATAAATTACTAAAAATTTGACATAGGCCATTTGGCCACGTGACTACGAATAAGTAACGAGAAGGTAGGTGTAAGTACTAAGTATATGTCCTATAGGTACGGTGAGCGCCCTAACTGCGTAGGCCTCACAGTTAATTTGACAAGAATCACAGTTCTTTCCCCTTACCCCTCGAGTGTTTCTGTGAACGTCCCCTAACCTCGCCCATAAACAGACATCTTGCGGCCGAGACATTGTCTCCGCTAAATCGTAAACCGTTGTGAGTAATAATCTAACGTCCGTACAGGCCCGGCTCTAAGACATTTTCAATTAAATATATTACCTACTTAATAAACGTCTTTCAATTCTGCCAAACTAAAAAATTCGGAATATTTTACGAGAATATTTACATTGACAAAAAATTATTGACAATAGTTTAGTTTTAATCATCTCCTGATGATGCCAACTTGGTTGGCGAAACGTACGTCGAGAGTGTTTGTTATGGTTTGGTGTTTTGTGGTAATTGTAACATTTCGGAAAAAATTATTGAAAAAAAAGTATAGTCCTACCTATAGTGATTAATATCTTCTTTTTAACCGAGTTCATATTTTATTAAATTGGCGCAGACCTCAACATTTCATTATTTTCCTCTTTTTAGTGACTTTTTAAGGGAGGTTTTTTTTTGTTAAAAAGTTTTTTGTTTTTTATTTTTTAGTGTCAAAAATTGACATTTACTTTAAAGGAATCACACGCTGTTACTCTCTTTTATTAAACCGACTTTCTTACGCTGTTTGATTTGTCAAAAAGTGACATTTACCTTAAGGAATTACACACCGTTACTAACTTTTATTAAAATCAGCCGAACTACTGAACCGATTTTGATGAAATTTCTATGGGACCAATAATCTGAAAGTATATCCTTTTAAATAAAAAAATAATTTTCCAAATCGGTTTATAAATGACGGAGTTCTGAGGTAACGTACATAAAAAAAAATTAAAAAAAAAAATACAACCGAAATACATTACATTACTCACTCGCTTCGCTCGTTCGCGAAGCGAGTGAGTAATGTAATGTATTTCGGTTGTATTTTTTTAAAATTTTTTTTTATGTTTGTTACCTCAGAACTCCGTCATTTATAAACCGATTTGGAAAGCCCGGGTGCAATACACTACTCACTCACTTCGCTCGTTCGCTACATTATATATATAGCGAACGAGCGAAGCGAGTGAGTAGTGTATTGCATCCGGGCTTTCTTAGCACCCGGGCGAAGCCGGACGGGTACCGCTAGTAATGGAATAAGGCTAGGAAAAAGAAGTGTTGGATCATGGATAGGCATGCGTCCCGTATGGCTGTGCGGATAATATAAATCTACATTTATTCATTTACTTAGAGTTCTCAAAGTTGATCGTTTGTAATCAGTTCCTCTATCAAAGTACGGTCGTGATCGTAAGATCTATTAAAAACAGCGGTCGCAATGCCGAACCCTGCCGATAAAATAGTGCATTTGCTAACACAAGCATTGTGGTAAACGTCAGTCGACTAACATATAACCTTGAATCGCGATTATATGTATTCTCATTCGCTGCTATATGTGGCAAATAATCGACTTAAACAATCGAACATTTCAATTGTAAAATCAAACTCCGAGTCGATTGTAAACTCGATTGTTATTATGAATGATTACAATTGATTCGATTGTAAAAATATCTCGTAATCACTAATGTATGCTATAATTTAATAATAATAATAATAATGCGTTTAACGTCCGTTTCTCGACATTATGTCACAACAGACGCCATTCGCACCATTACTATTTTCCATTTTTAGGCGCGATCTTAGCGAAGCTAGAAGCGCCTATATACACTCGCTTTGTCTGTGAATCTGTGAATCTGTGAATCTGTGATTCTGTGAATCTGTGAATCTGTGAATCTGTCACGCTATTTTGTGTCACGCGTACAGCCCAAACGGATGAACCAATTTTCAAAAACTTTTTTTTGTTCGATTCCTCTCGGGGTCTATTTGATCCTAACGTCGCCCGATTTTTGAATTTTGGCCCCAGAGGGGAGCAAATTAGAAAAAACGGTGTTTTTTGCTTATAGTTTGCTCAATTTAAGTCAGATCGATTCGAAACCTGTCTTAAACGAAAGAGCAGAAAATTTTAGATAAATTTCATGTATAATATTGTGTCAAAACAGTTTTTTTATACAGATTTATATGATTATTAAACGAAATAAATGCGACTTTATCTAATAAATCGCGAACTTGTTTCGGTTGTCCTTGTCTGTTGCACAGTGTGATATGGATATTGGAAAATAGCGTATGCTCTGTCTTATATTGCATTATTTTAATATAGTTATTCAATTTTTTGACTGCTGATGTTTGAATTTAAGTTTAAAAACCCTGGCCTACTGAGTTAAAATGACGTGTAACTAATTATTGACGTCGATCGGATGGCGAGACCTAGGGATCGGACCAAAATTTCTCGACGTTCATACCTTCCCGAACAATTTTACTTTCTCTGTCTGTATGTCCCTTTGTACGCTTATAACTCGAGAACCACTGATCCGATTTACATGATTTTTTTTCAAGTAAATAACTTCTTATGCGACTGCGAGTTTTAAAATATTCTGGCATCACGCAAAAGCAACCGAACTGATTCTCAAATAAAAACGTGTTCTGGCATCACGCAAAAGTAAGTAGGTAGTAGATGTTTTGTTTTTTAAACGGTGGATTTATTTAGCTTGATCCCATATATTTGTTACAAATCTTGCGACCGACTGAGTTGAAATTTTGCACACATGTGTAGCTCCGGTGACAAAACAATATTATGTTAACTAACTGACCGGCCCGGTTCGTCCGGGCGTAAATCGTACTTTTGAACTTTCACCCACTTCCTATGATCCGATTGAGTTGAAATTTTGCACACATGTGTAGCTCCGGTGACAATACAATTTATGGTAACTAGCTGACCGGCCCGGCTTTCGTCCGGGTGTAAATCGTACTTTTGAATTTTCACCCACTTCCGGTGATCCGATTGAGTTGAAATTTTGCACACATGTGTAGCTCCGGTGACAATACAATATTATGATAACTATCTGACCGGCCCGGCTTTCGTCCGGGTGCATATCGTACTTTTGAATTTTCACAGGCAAAAGGTCTTCTCCGGTAACGTTTCAGTGGATCGGATAAATGTTATAAAATCAGACTAAGGAAATAAAGCATACTATAAAATTAAAAATAAAAATAGATAAAAAACTTTTAAGTTAAACGGTTTTATAAATGTACTAAAATGAAAAAAATAAAATTTAATTTAGGTTCATAAGTATAAAAGCGTGGGTCGTGACTGTAATAAATTATCATAGAGTTTACGACCCACGCTTTTATACTTATGAACCTAAATTAAATATTATTTTTTTCTTATTAAAACATTTATAAAACCGTTCAACTTAAAAGTTCTTTTACCTATTTTTATTTGAAGCTATGCTTCCTAACGAACGTTTCAGATGGGGACCTAAATAATAAAAAGTGAAACGTCACGTCACTAAGTAGTGTAACGTCACTTTTGTAAAAATTATCCGATCCTTTTGAAAATTAATATTTGAGAGTTTTATAGGACACAAAAAAATAAAATGGCGTCAGATTTCAAAATGGCGGCCATATGTACTTTTTTGTAAAAATTATCCGATTCTTTTGAAAATTAATATTTGAGAGTTTTATAGGACACAAAAAAATCAAATGGTGCCAGATTTCACAATGGCGGCCATATGTACTTTTTTGTAAGAATTATCAGATCCTTTTGAAAATTGATATTTGAGAGTTTCATAGGATACAAAAAAATAAAATGGCGTCAGATTTCAAAATGGCGGCCATATGTACTTTTTTGTAAAAATTATCCGATTCTTTTGAAAATTAATATTTGAGAGTTTTATAGGACACAAAAAAATTAAATGGTGCCAGATTTCACAATGGCGGCCATATGTACTTTTTTGTAAAAATTATCTGATCCTTTTGAAAATTGATATTTGCGAGTTTTATAGGACACAAAAAAATAAAATGACGTCAGATTTCAAAATGGCGGAAATATGTAGTACTCATTTCTAAAAATTATACGATCCTTTTGAAAATTGATATTTGAGAGTTTCATAAGACACAAAAAAATAAAATGACGTCATATTTCAAAATGGCGGCCGTATGTACATTTTTGTAAAAATTATCCGATCCTTTTGAAAATTGATATTTGAGGGTTTCATAGAACACAAAAAAATAAAATGACGTCAGATTTAAAAATGGCGGCCAAATGTACATTTTTGTAAAAATTATCCGATTCTTTAGAAAATCGGTATTTGAGAGTTTCATAGGACACAAAAAAATAAAATGACATCAGATTTCAAAATGGCGGCCGTATGTACTTTTTTGTAAAAATTATCCGATCCTTTTGAAAATTGATATTGAGAGTCTCATAGGACACAAAAAAATAAAATGGCGTCAGATTTAAAAATGGCGGCCATATGTACTTTTTTGTAAAAATTATCCGATCCTTTTGAAAATTGATATTTGAGAGTTTCATAGGACACATAAAAATAAAATGACGTCAGATTTCAAAATGGCGGCAATATGTACTTTTTGTGTAAAAATTATCCGATCTTTTTGAAAATAGATATTGACGAGTTTTATAGAACGCAAAAAAATAAAATGACGTCATATTTTAAAATGGCGGCCATAGGTATATACTTCTTTGTAAAAATTATCCGATCCTTTTGAAAATTGATATTTGAGAGTTTAATAAGACACAAAAAAATAAAATGGCGTCAGATTTCGAAATGCCGGTCAAATAATAACTTTTTAATTGTATTGTTTATATCTTTGATAAATTCGGTTTTATATACAATGCGTAAGAAACATAGCTTCTGTCGGGTATCTTACGACACCTCATGACTTTTTTTATTTAGCAGGTTCCGAGTTTCGCTTAATAGTCAACCGTTGCTATGGAAAATTGATTAAAAAATTCACTGCACTATTTTTTCTATGTAATCCAATACATATTTACATTAGGTCTTATGGCCATAGCCTACTACAAAATTGATCATCTTAGTGTTATTTTCCCTATGTTCGGTAAAACCGTTTACACACAATACCTACATGAATATCGCGCCTTGTAATTCTTGAATTACTTGTATGCTCCAAAATTTTTAATACTTCCCGTTGTTTTCTACATTTTTAAACTTCAACTTTTTTATTTTATTAATATCAATGTGCGAATGGAGGAATTATAGGAAATTAAGATAAGGTATAGGCAATTTTTGGGAGCATAGGAATTTGACAGGTAATCGGCCATGGCCTTGAATAAGGAACCATCTCGATATTCATCTGGAATTATTGAGGGAAAACCTCAAACAAGATGACCGGTACAGGAATTACCGTTTCTCGACGTAAGAAAGTAGGAAAAAGTCCTAGCCACATCTGGCCCCGTCGGGATTCGAACCCAGTACCTTCCCAATGCGAGTCTAGTGCTGTACCACTAAGCTACATTTAAATGTCCATTCCGCCATCCGACGAATGTCAATAGTGTATATGCCATATTACTATGTATAGGCATTGATGAACCAAATTACCAACATGCGATAGTGAAAGTTCTAGTATTACAGAAAGAGGTCAACAATGCGATGTGATTGTCGGCCATTAAGACCTCACTATTATAGTGATTAGTAACTCGCTAATTGTAACAATGCCAATACGTCGTGTTCTTCAACTAATTAACGTAATCCTCAATTACTTAATTAGCCAACCCGTTTCAATGAATTAAATGGCCCACTAACTAACTAACTTTACGAAACTTTATGATATTCAAAGAATTTTACCATTCCAACGCCACAATTTGTGTGAAATGGTACTAATTTAGGTGAAAATTCACACAAAAAAAATTTAGTAAAAAAACTTTTTAGAGACAAGCTTTTATTTAAATGCACTAAAAAGGAAAAAAAAATATTTTTAATAATTTAGGTTCATAATTATTAATAAAAGCATGGGTCGTGAACTCTATGATAGTTTAACAGCATCTGAGAGATTTTTGAGTTTTATTAAAAATGCCAAAAGTAAGAAGACCCCCCTCTTTGTACAAATTTGCGAAATTTTTGAAAAATAAATTCGACCCGATTCGTTTGATATTAAGTCAATTTATAGAAAAAATAGCGCTGAATCGACTCCAAAAACTCGCACTTTTAGTTTCAAAGATATATAAGCAGCAATTGAGAGATTTTTGAGTTTTATTAAAAATGCCAAAAGTAAGAAGACCCCCCTCTTTGTACAAATTTGCGAAATTTTTGAAAAATAAATTCGACCCGATTCGTTTGATATTAAGTCAATTTATAGAAAAAATAGCGCTGAATCGACTCCAACAACTCGCGCTTTAGTTTTAAAGATATATAAACAGCATCTGAGAGATTTTTGAGTTTTCTTAAAAATGCCAAAAGTAAGAAGACCCCCCTCTTTGTACTATTTTCGGAAATTTTTGAAAAATAAATTCGATCTGATTCGTTTGATATTAAATCTATTTATAGAAAAAATAACGCTGAATTGAGGGAACGATTTAATTTGGGGAGCTGGTTTTTCAGGAAATCGAGGAAATTTTAAATAGTGGCGTGGGAACTATAAAAATAATTGAGGGAACTATAAAAATAATTGAGGGAACGATTTAATTTGGGGAACTTGTTTTTCATGGAAATCGTGGTAAAATTGTAAAAATAGTGGAGGGAACGATCTATTGTGAATACATTTAATACGAGGATATTTTGTCATATAGATCTTTTATACAGGTTTATTTTATCATGGGGGGCATTTCGTCCGAGGATATTTCGTCCGGGGATATTTTGTCATTGGTATATTTTGTCCGGGAATATTTTGTCAGGGATATTTTGTTCGGGGATCAAGAAGCTTGATACCCATTTTGAGTCGCCAACTTCACTTTAATAGTAGGCGTAGAGTAGCTGTCAGTAGGTACTAATAGCGGGCGGATGAGGGCGAATAACATTAATCACTTTCTTTCCCAACTAGTGTAGGAAACATACGTTCCAGCACACCGGCCTGTCAAAAGTCATTTTACATGCATACATAAGATACATATGTTTTTATATATTTATTTTTTTATTGTAAATTATAGACGCGTCGACAACTTAGGTCATTAGCGTCTTGATTACATTAAATAACAATTAACTCAATACTAAATGACATCACAAAACATCCATGAGCGCAGGCACGAAAATCTGATCCAAAGGCCGCGACGCTAACCACTGAACAACACTGTCTTCCATACAAACATGTATGTAAAGCAGCTATTTTATACTGGGTATGGCAAAAAGTATAATTAAACGTCCATAAAAACATACAACTAAATTAATATTTTTATTAGTGTTAACTGAAGTATTTTGTGTCACTATCTGAGTTCAAAACCTTTAATTGAGGTTAAAATGGTAATAAAATCGCCGATAAAATAGAAATTTAATTCATTTTGTTGTCACTAGCAATAAAACTACTAGGTACTTTTAACTCGTAAATTAAAAAGGATGCAACATGTTTTACGACCTTATTATCCAAGGATTAAATTATGACTTCAAGTAAAACAATTGGAATTTGTGGAGACATTTGCGAACGTTGCACAGTGGGACATGGAGTCGAAAAGTTGGTCAACATTATTTTAACAGTAGGTACCTATAAGAGGTTTTGAGAACAAAATATCGGTATTAACCCCCTCTCTTAGAGGGAAACTAGCTCGCCTAGGTGTTTATATCGTTCTGCAAAGGGGTTAATATACCGACATTTTGTTCTGCAAATTGAAATGTATGCTTAAAACAATTGCCGTAGGTACCAAAATATTAAAATTTTAATTTTTGGTGTCATGAAATTTCAAAAAATTTTAATTATTATCAAAGAAAGAATATAACAAAAATAAAAAAATTTATAAATAAATATCATGTAGAATTTAGAAAAAAAAACGTCAAAAATTGTACGATGCCATGAGTTTCCGAACCCAAGTCCCCATGCATAGAAGGCTAGAGTCGTACCACTACTCTATGGATGACCTTGTCTAGACAGCCGTTGTTACTGATATATGTATAACTTAATATACCCGGACAATTAATTTATATATTATTTATCCAGTACAATATAAGTGCCGCAGTGGTGGGGAGAACAGCAACGAAGGAGAACATTTCGTTGCATTATTTCGTTGTATTATTTCGTTGCATATTTCCCCTCTCGCGGCTGTTCACAGCCCGACATAAGATGTTTCACATCAAACAGTTTTAATAAGACAGTCAGTGACAAAGTGTATTTTATTAAATTTAAAATGTATACGCATTTCTGAAACGTTGTATTTTGTCCCACTGTGCATTGTCGTATCAATGATACAATGTATTTGTGCAATTTATTTTTATCAGATATTACTGGTAATATTTTTCATAAAACGAGCCAATAAAACAGTTTAATAAACGCTATAAAGTCTATAAAGTGTTTTGATATTTATCTGAAACTACTTCTCACTCACCAGTTTAACATTCAAATATATACTGAACACTAACGGCCGTATTCATAGTTAACCCTTAAGTAGTAAGGGACACTTACTCATACCCTCAAATCGAATATGCGTTTCATAGTCAAAATTGACGCCTGTAAGGGCCCTTACATCACCCTCACCCTAAGGGTGGATAGTATGTCCCTTAAGCGTCGAAAAAGTAAAAACAGTAACGGACGTAATTCATAGTTAACCCTTAAGTAGTAAGGGACACTTACTCATACCCTCAAATCTAATATGCGTTTCATAGTCAAAATTGACGTCTGTAAGGTCCCTTACATCACCCTCACCTTAAGGGTGGATAGTATGTCTCGTAAGTGTCGAAAAAGTAAAAACAGTAAAACACATGAAAAACACGCATTTATATCAAAAATGACAACTAAACACAATCGGTCTGCAGTATGACCAACTGTTCTAAAGGAAAAAAGCATGGAGGTTTACTATAATTCTTCCCTCACTCAAGGAAATGACTATGAAACGCTCCTTTGAATAAGGTGCCCTCAGCATTTAAGTGACCCCCAGCGAAGGGATCCTTATCACTTACCTTAAGGGTTAACTATGAATATGGGCATAACTCACACCTTAATAGCTACCAAGAAGTTGGTAATAATCAAAACATTTCAAAACATTAACGTTGCCATGACGTGCCAACAAGCAACCAAAAAATTTTAGTGTACAAAAAATTAATTTAATTTAGTTATGTCGATCTCATATTTGTTATTTGAATATATTATGTGATACAGATACTGAAAAAAACGTATTTTCCTTTTGAACTTGAGCAATGCGTCTGTCCAACATCAGGCGAGTAGATCCCTATATTATTAAACGAGCAAATCCTGTATATATGTACCTATATAAATATTTTCTCGAAAACGGCCCTAACGATTTGGATGAAATTTACTGAACAGGGGTTTTGGGGGGCAAAAAATCGATCTAGCTAGGTCTCATCCCTGGAAAAAATTCGTTTTCTTATCGATTTTATCATTTTAAAAAACAGTTTTTTTTAACGTTATAAAACAGTGTCGTATGGTGAGTAGGCTTTGGAAAAAACAAACTATTTTCATTATTTATGTCAAATTACTCTGACAGTCAATCTTTAACTTATTAAAATAATCAGTAATTATTTGAAAATATGTAGGTACATACGTTATGTAGTATGACGTATACTGGCGTATAATAATATTATCTACTTATAGGTATGTAATTTTTTTTTCTTAAAAACGACTAACGATTTTGATGAAATGGGAACTTTAAGTACTATTTTTTTGAACTCATCCGAGAAAAGCTCGGTCATCCAGATATTGAACACTGAACAGTGGACTAAAAGAAATATCTTTGTCCATGGACCATGAGCGAGACATTTTGAAACTAAACCAAGATCATAGGATGGTGGAGGTAATGTGATTTAATGGCGTAGGTTGCGGGTCTAACTTTTTTACACTTTGGAATTCAACGATTAGACCCAGATTATAAGGTGGTGGAGGTAATGTTGTTTAATGGCGTAGGTTGCGGGTCTAACTTTTTTACACTTGGCATACAACGATTAGACCCAGATCATAAAGTGGTGGAGGTAATGTTGTTTAATGGCGTAGGTTGCGGGTCTATATTTTTTACACTTTGGCATACAACGATTAGACCCAAATCATAAGGTGGTGGAGGATACTCCAGTATTATAAGTAACTGGTATTATAATAATTTTAATTTTTAAGTAAAAATAAATTCAATTTATTTTTTATATCAATTTACTTGCGCACTGCAAGCATAAAGCTATTCATATATTTCAAATAAAGCGCGCGATAAACCTAACTTCCGGCGGAAGTGAGTTATATTATATCAACGCGCCATTTTAATGTCTTACATAAAGCTTAAATCCATTCTAACATCCATTTTATTGTTGTATCCAACAATAGACGTAATTACTATTTGATATAGAAGTTCTATTAAAACTATTAAATTTTAAATAAACACCATTCGACATGCTTTCAGTTCATTTTTATAAAGCATTCAAACTCTGCTTTTGAAAAGGACCGGCCAAGTGGGAGTCAGACTCGCGCACCGAGGGTTCCGTACAATAATAAAAATAATGAGGTAGGTAGGAGTAAAAAATCAGATTTTTTCTTATTTAAACTTGGTTTTAAAAAGAATGTTTAACTTATATTTTGTTTTGTTGTTATTAGCGTTTCAAAATGTTTCCGTATCAAATTTAATTAAATTAATTATTTGAAGTAAAAAAATATTGCGATCCGAAGCCCGGGATCGAGCCAGCCACCAGGCACCTTTAGATCTTCAATCTAATACTCTACCACTGAGCTATCCGAATGATGTTTAATATATCACCTTTAGGCCGGCCCACTTGGTACAGCTCTATACCTATAGGCTATAATACAGTATAGAATGACGGGCTGGAGTCAGTTTCGTAGTAAAATAAAAAACATTAATTTATTAAAATTAATTATTTAATTCTAATTATTATTTGCCAGGATTCATGCCACAACAACACACAATCTGTGAAAATTTCAACTAGCTACCGCTTATCGTTTGTGAGATAGAGCCTTGTGACAGACGAATGGACGGACGGACATACAGAAATCGTAGGCTCAATAATAGGGTTCCGTTCGGAGGTATACGGAACCTTAAAAATGAAATCATTATTATAATTTAATCGCTGTAACGTATAAAAATGTTCAAGGTTATTGGTGTTTATATTTGTAGCAGAGCGTAGTTTATTCACATGAGATGATAATTTATTTACAATATGTAGCAGAGCGTAGTTTGTTCACATTAGATGATAATTATTTACAGTATGTAGCAGAGCGCAGTTTGTTCACATGAGATGATAATTTATTTACCTACAATATGTAGAAGAGTGTAGTTTTATCCAAGTGTGCAAGCTTTCACGGCCGGCATTGTTCCAAATCTTCATGGTTTCCGGGCTTGTAGGCCGTGGTCCGGTGGTATTTCTACCTGACGTTTCGTCTACAACTGCGGTAGACATTCTCAAAGGCGATGTGGCAGCGGTCGAAGTGTCCTCCTTGGCGGCTCACAGATGAGTGTCATCTGTGAGCCGCCAAGGAGGACACTTCGACCGCTGCCACATCGCCTTTGAGAATGTCTACCGCAGTTGTAGACGAAACGTCAGGTAGAAATACCACCGGACCACGGCCTACAAGCCCGGAAACCATGAAGATTTGGAAGAGTGTAGTTTGTTCACATTAGATGATAATTATTTACAGTATGTAGCAGAGCGCAGTTTGTTCACATGAGATGATAATTATTTACAGCATGTAGCAGAGCGCAGTTTGTTCACATGAGATGATAATTTATTTAAAATATGTAGCAGAGCGTAGTTTGTTCACATTAGATGATAATTATTTACAGTATGTAGCAGAGCGTTGTTTGTTCACATGAGATGATAATTATTTACAGTATGTAGCAGAGCGCAGTTTGTTCACATGAGATGATAATTTATTTAAAATATGTAGCAGAGCGTAGTTTGTTCACATTAGATGATAATTATTTACAGTATGTAGCAGAGCGCAGTTTGTTCACATGAGATGATAATTATTTACAGCATGTAGCAGAGACGAACGGACAAACGTTGTAGAGTCAGTATTAAGGTTCCGTTCAGAGATACGGAACCCAAAAAATCATTTGATGCTTTCAGTTATATTTTAAAAAGCTTTATATAGATGGGTTTTAAAAAAACTAACCCTCTCTCTGTAAATCAAAGCTTTATAGTAGATATAAACAAATTCAGAATTAAATATATTATTGTATAAATATTTGCTATTTAAAAATAAAGCTCTTTTCAAATTGATTTAATAATTCGATGAATAAAAACTATGTCACTAAAATTACCACGGCGCGCACATATCCTGATGTCGAAATTAAAGGGCTAATTTATTTATTTATTATTTATTTATTTATTCCTTCTAAAGTGGTACAAATTTATCAAAAAATAATACAAAATGTTTGGAATTTAGCCAGTGCTAGGGTGGGAGCACAAAAATTATTTGATGTCGGACTGAAAATAATTTCATCCCACTGTTTTTAATTTAGGCCTGTTGGCCCTATCGCCAAAATGTACATCCAATAATAAAATTGCTGTGGTTAAGAGTATTCGATAGCGGAAGTTATCCCCTGCACTCTTCATCTCAAATCCTTTCCCCTCGCCTAAAAACAATTATGGCTCTCCCGACGCTATTTTTTAAGCTAAAGGGTTCGTGTAAACGCCAAATAAAGGAGCAAGAATCACACTACAGATCCTACAGGCGAAAAACTGAAAAAGAATTTTCCTGGAAAAACTATCAACTTTAAAAAAAATATATAAATTAGGTAATCATTCACACGTAGTCAAAACTTTTTTTCAAAAAATCCACCTGTAGGATCTATCTGTAGTGCGATTCATGGTCTTTCATTGCCCATTGGGCGTTTACACGAACCCTTTAGCTTTAAAAATAGCATCGGGAGAGCGGGAACCGCTTTTTGGCGAGAGGAAAGGATTTGAGATGAACAGTGCAGGGGGTAACTTTCGCCTAAAAACAATTATGGCTCTCCCGATGCTATTTTTAAAGCTAAAGCGTTCCAGTAAACGCCAAATGAAGGACCAAGAGTCATACTACAGATCCTACAAGAGAAAAATTGAAAAAAAAATTCCTGGAAAACCTTGCACTTTTTTTAAAAATTACGTAATATTTCATGCGTGGCCAAAACTTTTTTCGAAAAATTTGCCTGAGGGATTTGTATAGTGTGATTCTTGGGTCTTCCTGTGGCGTGTACCCGAATCCTTTAGCTTTTAAAATGGCGTCGGGAGAGTTTATTTATTTTATTTTTATTTATTGAAAATTATAGACGCGTCGACAACTTAGGTCATTAGCGTCTTGATTACATTAAATAACAACTCACTTAAAACTAAATGACATCACAAAACATCCATGAGCGGAGGCGGGAATCGAACCCACAACAGTCTGATCCAGAGGCCGCGACGCTAACCACTGGACCACAATGTCCTCGGCGTCGGGAGAGCCATAACGGTTTTAACTGCAGTGCTCTTAGTATAAAGTATTTTTTATTTGGTAGATAATATGAAATAAATTGTGATGACTTACCCGTCGATGAGGGGCACTTCGTGAAGTATTTTCTTTACGATGTCCAGCCTGGCCTCGAGATGCATGCCCAGGCCGACCCTCATCGCCAGTAGCGGGCCGCAAATAAGCACCCACAACATGGCGGCTGAAACAATACATGTTCAAATTGTAAATTGTGTTTTAAAAACCACCAACAGTTAAGGTTATTTGAGCCTAGCACCAATTCATATTTTCAATTCATTATTTATTTTTTAATAATAAATTGAAAATCCAATTGACACTTTTACCAGCTCTCGGGCTAGAACCCGGGAATTGGGGACTTGTAATAGAGGAACCATAGCAACGCCATGTAAACAACAGCATTGCTACACGCTCGGCTATTATCTTGGACGTTCTCCATTCCATCTGCACATACTTATTTCGTTTTATGCTACCTTCACAAAATTTTACGGCATGCATAAATGTGCAAATATGCACGCGCATACCTGCATGTGCATAACTTTTAAGGTGAAAATGCATCATAATCATAGTATATGTTGCAGGAAAGGTTTAATGATTTATATTTATTGTACCTAGATTACAGACGCGTCGACAACTTAGGTCATTAGCGCCTTAAATTACATTAAATAACAACTAACTTAAAACTGAATAACATCACAAAACATCCATGGGTGCAGGTGGGATTCGAATCCACGACAGTCTAGTTTAGAGGCTGGTACCAAGTACACTGTCCACTAGGCTACACTGCCCTCAAAGGCTTAATGAAACTTAGCGCTTTGGTTAACTAATTAAGTGAAGTGATTAATAGTAATTAATTTATCAATTTAAATATTAGTGACAGGGAGATTGTGTTTTAACAACTACCAATAAAAGGAAGTTATGATTGTTATATCTCTATGCACAATACCATGAATAGCCATAACGTGCTGAACTGCCATATTTCAACTTAAAAAAAAAGCTCTATGAATCTATATAGTAGGTACCTACTAATAACTGTAGGTACTATATTATAGATTATAAACACACAGAGCGTAAAATAAAATTTATTCATTCATTAAAATTGATAATTTAATTCTAATTATTATTGGCCAGGATTCATGCCACAACACACGATCTGTGAAAATTTCTTACTGTTTGTATGATAGAGCCTTGTGACAGACAGACAGACATCGTAAGCTCAGTTAAAGGGTTCCGTTCGAATGTACGGAACCCTAAAAACTGTAATTATATGATTACAATCTAACGTAATTGACAAATCAAATTTATTGCAATGCAACAAAATATAAATTTTATAAAATAAAATATTTTGCCTGTAACATATATGCACAAAAATGTTATAATGCTAAAAAATCTGTAAGTGTAAGAGTTCCAGCGAACTGCCAATGAGTTTGAGAATATTCTTCTACATTTTCTAAATATTCCCATCCAATTTTATAAAATTGCATTCTTGAAGTTGCGAAAGTATTTCGCTTCAATTAAAAACGACAGCGTTCTCTCGCGCGGAGTGTTAATTCTAACCTATTTCAACACAAAATGCAAATGTTATGATCTCTCAAACAAGGACAGAGTTTTAACAGATTGATAATAGAAATTAAATATTTTATTTAATTAAACTTGGAAAGTCACTTCTTTGGAATGTTGCTGATTTTAATAGAATTAACATAATGACTGTTTTTCTTCTTTTTATTATTCGTTTTTAAAGTAAAACTTCTTACGCTGTGCCACTGTCCCGACGATGCGAAGGGTAAATGCTCAATGGAACGAAAATGTGTATCCAAAAATGTTTATAGGTACAGTATGCAAACAGGTAAGGTATAGTAGACCGAGAGCTAGTGACAATTTTTTAATGTTATTTATTCTAGGCATTATTTTTGTGAAGATGTTGAGGGAGGCATATTAAAGTGCCCTGAGTAAGGGATTTTGCTAGATAGCGTTATGAGAGGGATGCATTTGTATGTATTCAAAATATAGGTGGCAGCATTGTGGGATGATCTTATAGATCGAGAGCTAGTGACAATTTTTTGATGTTATTTATTCAAGGCCTTATTTTTGTGACGATGTTGAGGGAGGCACATTACAGTGCCCTGTGTAAGGGATTTTGCTAGATAGCGTTATGAGAGGGATGCATTTGTATGTATTCAAAATATAGGTGGCAGCATTGTGGGATGATCTTATAGATCGAGAGCTAGTGACAATTTTTTGATGTTATTTATTCAAGGCCTTACTTTTGTGAAGATGTTGAGGGAGGCATATTAAAGTGCCCTGAGTAAGGGATTTCGCTAGATAGCGTTATGAGAGGGATGCATTTGTATGTATTCAAAATATAGGTGGCAGCATTGTGGGATGATCTTATAGATCGAGAGCTAGTGACAATTTTTTGGTGTTATTTATTCAAGGCATTATTTTTGTGAAGATGTTGAGGGAGGCATATTAAAGTACTCTGTGTAAGGGATCTTGCTAGATAGCGGTATGGGAGGGATGCAGACCGCCCCCAACATGTAACAAAAAAAATGATCACAATTATTATTGCTTCAAGGCTGAAATTGTTTATATAGCTTGTCGGTGACCCAATAATTATAATATTTGCTGATCGATTGGTTAGTATTAAAGGGGTCAAAGATCACCCTAAACGTGTCATGTACCCGACGAAATTTATATTATTAGTTCAAGGTTCAAATTTTAATATGTTGTTGCGGCGACTGTTTTAAGCATATATTTCAATTTGCAGAACAAAATGTCGGTATTAACCCCCCTCTTAGAGGGAAACTTGCTCGCCTAGGTGTTTATATCGTTTTGCAAGGGGGTTAATACCGACATTTTGTTCTGCAAACAGCGTTTTCATATTAATTTTCATTTTCTACAATCTCTAGGGGAGCAACCGCTCCCCTGCCCTCCCTTTGACAGACATACAGCTTCCCTTTATACAGTTTTATTACTGGTATTGATTTTGGTTCAAACTCAAATGCTAAAATAAAATATTTATAAGTAGGAGACTGGTCACTAATGGATGAATAATAAAAAAAAACCGGCGAAGTGCGAGTCAGATTCGTGCATCGAGGGTTCCGTACAATAATAAAAATAAGCAGTTAGGTTGGGGTAAAAAATTATTTATTAGTGTATTTGCCATATGGCACATACACTATTGGCGTCGGTCGGATGGCGGGACCTAGGGGTCGGACCAAAATTTCTCGGCGTTTCATAGCCTCCCGAACAATTTGGCACCATTTTTGGAAATGTTTATATATATATATATATATGTGTGTGTGTGTGTGTGTGTGTGTGTGTTCGCGGCATAACTCTCGAAAGACTTGATCGATTTGAACGAAATTTGGTACACACGTTGGAATCCATCACCGCACGGAACCTATTTAAAATGGGCCCAATCGGACTATTTTAAGGGTGGTTTTTAGGGGTCGAAAAAAGTTTTTGGGCCCGAAACTACCGAAAAAAATTTCAGAATTGTTTCAAAATTGAAATTTAACCTTTTAGTAAAGATCAAAATGTGCTGCTAAAATTTTAATAAAATCGGCCCGACAGGACCGGACTTACAAATTTTATGAAAACACTAGTTTGCGGATAGTGATTTACTTACTGAAGGGTGTATTTAATTTGGTACAGAGGTTGCATTGATAATAATATTGAAATTAAGAAAAGAAATATTATTTTAAGGGATGTATTAAGGGGTTAAATTTTTTATTTTGTCCAAAAACAAACCTAAGTTCACGTATTAAAGCCACAAGGCCGGTATTAGCAAATACACTATATTGTCGGCAGGGTTTGGCACTGCGACCCGAGTTTTTTTTATTTATTGTAGATTATAGACGCGCCGACAACTCAGGTCATCAGCGTCGTCAATTACACAACAATTAATCCATTTGTGTATATAGAATCCGCCAGCCGGCATACACAAACCGACTGGGTCGAGCTCGGGTCCCTGAGGAGCGCTAATTCCCACAAAACATTGGAATGCAAACTACATTCCAATGTTTCTCCCCTGAGGGAGGTAAAAAATTAACAGATCTGTTTTTAAAAAGTTTTTTTAGTTACCTACATATATTTTATTTTGATCTTTTTAATGTTTCAAATTTTTTCCGTATCAAATTTAATTAAATTATATTTTTAAGGTAAGAAAAATATATTAACAGAATATTTGATGAATAAAAAACAAAAAAAATTTGCGATCCGAAATCCAGGATCGAACCAGGGATATTCAAATTTTCAGTCAAACGCTCTACCAACTGAGCCAACGGAATGATGTCGGTACACGATCATAGTGCAGTATAGAAGTACGGCTGGAGTCAATGTTGTATAGTAAAATAAAAAACATTTAATTTATTAAAATGAATTGATTATTTAATTCTAAATATCTGGATGACCGAGCTTTGCTCGGATGAGTTCAAAAAATATAGTACTAAAGTTCCCATTACTGTCAGAGTAATTTGACATAAATAATGAAAATAGTTTGTTTTTTCCAAAGCCTACTCACCATACGACACTGTTTTATAACGTTAAAAAAACTGTTTTTTAAAATGATAAAATCGATAAGAAAACGAATTTTTTCAGGGATGAGACCTAGCTAGATCGATTTTTTGCCCCCCGAAGCACCTTTTCGGTAAATTTGATCAAAATCGTTAGAGCCGTTTTCGAGAAAATATTTATATAGGTACATAGGTAGTAAGGTACATATATACAAGATTTGCCCGTTTAATAATATAGGGATTATTATTTGCCATGATTCATGTCGCAACAACACACAATCTGTGAAAATTTCAACTAGCTTACCTCTTACCGTTTGGGAGATAAGCCTTGTAACAGACGAGACGGACGGAAGAACAGACATCGTAAGCAGGGTAATAGGGTTCCATACGGAGGTACGGAACGCTAAAAAGTATTAATGAATGCAGGTCCTCTGATGTTTTAATACAGCACTATTAATGCAGGGTAGTTCATTTATCTGAAAATCCGTATGCCAGTATATTTAATATCTTTTATATGCGATGAAGTTCGTTTGACAGTACCTATCTGTAAATAAAAAAAGTATAACTCGATGTTAAAATAACGTGCAGTCGTTAAAATAAAATAAACTTAACACAGCATGTGAAAAGTACCATCATTTAGCCCTGATGTTTTTTTATTTTTATATTTTTTGAACACACTTTTTACTAAAGCACGTCGCGTCAAGTGTTCCAATTCCACTTTAAAAAATACTACCTTGGAAACATGGTGTCTGTAGGGTGGCAGAAACCAAAATTTCCGATGCAGTTCGATAGCCCATGAATATAGGTAGGTAATAGAGCGAGAGCTAGTGACAACTTTTTCGTGTTATTTATTCAAGGCCTTATTTTTGTGAAGATGTTGAGGGAGGCATATTAAAGTGCCCTGAGTAAGGGATTTTGCTAGATAGCGGTATGGGAGGGATGCAGACCGCCCCCAACATGTAACAAAAAAAATGGTCACAATTGATTATTGCTTCAAGGCTGAAATTGTTTGCATAGTTTGTCGGTGACCCAATAATGCCATTATAATATTTGCAGATCGATTGGTCAGTATTAAAGGGGTGGCAGATCACCCTAAACGTGTCATGTACCCGACGAAATTTATTAGTTCATTAGGTTCAAGCTTCAAATTTTAATATGTTGTTACGGCGACTGTTTTAAGCATATACTTATTTCAATTTGCAGAACAAAATGTCGGTATTAATTCCGCCTCTGCAGAGCGAAACTAGCACGCCTAGGCGAGCAAGTATCCCTCTGCAGAGCGGGGGTTAATACCGACATTTTGTTCTGCAAATTGAAATATATACTTAAAACAGTCGCCGTAACAACATATTAAAGTTTGAACCTTGAACTAATAATATAAATTTTGTCGGGTACATGACACGTTTACGGTGATCTGAAACTCCTTTAATACTGACCAATCGATCTGCAAATATTATAATGGCATTGTTGGGTTCACCGACAAGCTCTACCAACAATTTCAGATATGAAGCAATAATAATTCTGACCATTTTTTTAGTTACATGTTGGGGGCGGTCTGCATCTCTCCCATACCGCTATCTAGCAAAATCCTTTACTCAGGGCACTTTAATATGCCCTCCCTCAGCATCTTCACAAAAATAAGGTCTTGAATAAATAACACCAAAAAATTGTCACTAGCTCTCGGTCTATAACTCTTGTATGGTAATTTAATATTTCTTGAACAGTCTTCTTTCTAGAACACGTCGCGTCAGGTGTTCCAATTCCACGTTAAAAAATACTAGCCTTGGAAACATGGTGTCAGTAGGGTGGCAGAAACCAAATTTTTCGAAGCAGTTCGATAGCCCATGAATAGATCTATAACCCTTGTATGGGAGTTTAATATTTCTTCTTACTAAAGTACTTCGCGTTCATATCCAAAAATTTCAAAAGTGTTACGTAATTTCGACAGTGGATATTTTCAAAAATAAGAAATTTATTTTTCTCGCTTAACGACAAGTTTATCAAAACATGTTTCAGACAAAAAATGTGAACAATTTTACGGCAAATATTTTTTGTTAAAAAAAAATTTTAACAGCGTAATGTTAATTAAAAAACGTGCTTTCTGACTATAAATCGGCATACAGCCGGTAGCGGCCAAAGCTCAACTAGCAAACCATCAACTGAAGGGATTAAAACAGTTTCCAGCTTTCCCCTAATTAATTCCAAATTCAATCCCCACCCCGGGAACGCCAGGCTGGGCCCGCGCCCCGCCTTAGCAAGGACCGACAGTAGGGGGCGCCCCTCCAACGCTCTGCCCCTCGGGCACTATGCCCCCCACACCACTTGTTATTATCAACAGTTAGGATTATTTGAACCAAGATATTTTCAACTTATTATTGAAGCTATGCTTCTCAACGCACGTTTGAGATTGGAACCTAAAAATACAAAAAAAATACGTCTTTTTAAATTAGCGAAAGCACGTACGTTCCTCTATCATTGGCTGGTCAGCGCAATTTTGCCAGGCAAATTGTTTAAATTGTCAATTTTTAATTAATGAGATATACTCTTAAACACAGTTTCTCATCCTTGGACAACCACGATTACATTTTAAAGCTAACTGCATGTTTGTAACATTTTAAATGTTGTGACGGTTCACTAAAATATTTCAAGGTCCTGAGGAAGGCAAAAAATGTTCTGCCGAAACGCGCCTTGGCCGATTACAACAAATGGACTACAGTGAATAACTGTTTGCTCAAATTATACACCGCCTTCGTCGCATCCTGTCTGTTACTTTATACAGAAAAAAACACGTCACGAAAAAAGTGCAACGTCACGTACGCATAAAACGCACCTCACTTGGCTCGCGGCAGCGCGTATTGTTGGCCAGGCACGAATAACTCGTTTATGTCTGCCCTAATATTCGATACATAAGACAAACCAAGAAAATATATACAATGCGTAAAAAGCGTAGTTTTTGTCGGGTGTCCCACGACACCTCATGACTATTTTTTTAAATAATAAATTAAATGTTCAATATTAATACTTTTTACTAGTTTTCCGATTAAAATATGGGAACTGAGGGCTTTTAATCCCAAACCCATGAAATATTATTTTAATAATAATACGAACAATAAACGTTTTCGAGCAATATTATTTACAAATCTGACTGCCATTTTGTGATTTCATCTAAAATGAATGCATATTGAATTAAATAAAATTGAAAATGTGACCAGCCTTCGTATCTGACACATAAATGCAGTGGCGTACAATGTAAAATTTAATAATAAGTTTAATTTAGGAGTCCACAATCGACTCGGAGTATGATTTTACAATCGAAATGTTCGATTGTTCAAGTCGATTATTTGCCACATAGGTTATAGCAATAGCAGCGAATGAGAATGCATATAATCGCGATTCAAGGTTATATGCTAGTCGACTGGCGTTCACGCGACTCGTTGATTGTTCACTGTTCAGTCGGTACTCTGTGATCTCTTCACTCTGCAATTCGTATTACGCGATTACTGCACAATCGACCATCGACTCGACCACAGTTGTTGAGTGATGAACGATTGTATAAGTATATTATGTGGCTCTTCGACAGTGCACGATTCAGTAGCTATGCGACTCGGTCTCGGTGAAGTAGGAAACAACAACAATCGAGTCCAAGTGGACAACCATCGAGAGTCATCGAGACGTTTGAACAATCGAGACAATCGACTAAAACATCTCGTGCCGCGCATCACTATCATCAAGAGATGATTAAATCCAAGGACTAAAAACTATTTCCTACCTATTTTTAGATTACCTGGTGGTTAAAATAATGTAAAATACCTCCTAGTACCAGAAAAACTTTAGGGTCTTTATTTATTTATTGTAGATTATAGACGCGTCGACATCTCAGGTCATTAGCGTCTTTCAACTGCACTAAATAACAACTTTCTTAAAACTAAATAATATCACCATGAGCACAGGTGGGATTCGAACCAACGACAGTCTAGTCTAGATGCTGCGGTAGAGTGCCCGCGGTGAGAGATGAAGCCAGGCACGTCATCAATAATATGCTAGTGAACGCCTGCTTGCCCGCAGAGTGTCGTGTACACAAAACTGCACATTGGGTTTTATGACGTTAGGTACAATTTTGGCAAACTGCTATTCATGACAATAAACAGCCAATAGTAAGCTAGAAGGCGGGCGCAATGCATTCACGTTACTACGACGCGGTGGCTTCATCTTTCGCCGCGCGAGGTCTACCAAGTAGGCTACACTGCCCTCAAAACTTTTGACAACTATTTTAATAACAAATTAAAACAGATTTTTAGAAAATTTTCAGGTCCGCTGCTGAAATCGGTTGCTAATAGACAGAACGTCACTGAAATAAACATGGTGTAAATATAAATTTAAATGGCTGACATAAAATCAACGATATGACCCATAAATGTTGTGAAAATCGTTAAAAACACACTATTTATGCGTACGTTTTCAATTTTCAATCTGCTTTTTAGCCTACAATATTATACCGATGTGATTTTCCTGGTATTTGCTATTAAACACCGCTCTCTCTGAAGCGTTAGTAGATTTCATAAATTTTACACATTTTCTCATCATTTTTAACTGCCTTGATTTAGAGCTGCAACAAATTCGGACACAGCAGTTACAGATATTGTAAATTATAGACGTTCGACAGCAGAGGTCAATAGCGTCTGATAGCAGGTATAAACTCAAGTAACAAGATAAATCAACTAAGTATTCTATAGATTCGGTCTTCAGAGTTAAAAAAAATAGTTAAAAAAACTTTTAAGTTAAACGGTTTTATTTTAAATCATGAGCTGTACCAAAAACTAGAAAATAATTAGGACACAAATCAAGAGGCACTTTGTGTCGCTGCGTCAGCGGACTAAGTAATAATCTGGGACTTTTACAAACTAAAATTAAAACGTGCGGCGCATTTGAAATATTTCTGTTGGTGGGCTTGGAAACGGTTCCATGCGTCTTGATCCCCGAACAAAATATCCCCGACAAAATATTCCCATGATTTAGATTTTTGATTTTTCTTAAAAATGCCAAAAGTAAAAAGACCCCCCTCTATGTACAAATATGCGAAATTTTTGAAAAATAAATTCGATCTGATTCGTTTGATATTAAGTCTATTTATAGAAAAAATAACGCTGAATCGACTCCAACACCCCGCACTTTTAATTTCAAATAATATAAACAGCATCTGAGAGTTTTTTTATTTTTCTTAAAAATGCCAAAAGTAAAAAGACCCCCCTCTTTGTACAAATTTGCGAAATTTTTGAAAAATAAATTCGATCTGATTCGTTTGATATTAAGTCTATTTATAGAAAAAATAACGCTGAATCGACTTCAACACCCCGCACTTTTAATTTCAAATAATATAAACAGCATCTGAGAGATTTTTGATTTTTCTTAAAAATGCCAAAAGTAAGAAGACCTCTTTGTACAAATTTGAGAAATTTTTGAAAAATAAATTCGATTTGATTCGTTTAATATTAAGTCTATTTATAGAAAAAATAACGCTGAATTCAGTGAACGATTTAATTTGGGGAACTTGTTTTTCAGGGAAATCGTGGTAAAATTGCAAAAATAGTGGAGGGAACGATCTATTGTGAATACATTTAATACGAGGATATTTTTTTCATATAGATATTTTATACAGGTTTATTTTGTCATGGGGAACATTTCGTCCGGGGATATTTTATCATGAGGATATTTGGTCATTGGGATATTTTGTCCGGGAATATTTTGTCAGGGATATTTTGTCGGGGATATTTTGTTCTGGGATCAAGACGCCTGATACCTTGGAAAATACATTTTTCTAGACAGGCCGTTCTTATTTAATAATTATACAGTCGTTATACTAATTTTTATGCGCCCCACGTTTTTATTTTAGTCTGTTAAAAGTCCCAGATTATTACTTATTCCGCTGACGCAGCGACACAAAGTGCCCCTTGGTTTGTGTCCTAATTATTTTCTAGTTTTTGGTACAGCTGATGATTTAAAACAAAACCGTTTAATTTAAAAGTTTTTTACCTATTTTTATTTTCTAGAAACCCCCAAAAGTTCACTACAAACCCCCAAAAGTTCGCTAGAAAACCCCAAAAGTTCGCTAGTACTACTTAAATGAGCCCAAACTCGAGGGGGTTACTAGTAACGGTTGAAGAGTTCCACTGTCCACCTCCTGATTCCATCATCAGACCTCGTTACCAAGTTGAAATTATCATAATATTGTATTGTCACGGGAACTCAATGTGTGTACAAAGTTTCAAAAGAATCGGTTAAGTAGAAGTAGTTGAAAAAGCTATCGCAAGATTTGAAACAAAGATAGTAACAAACAAATAAATATACGGGGTCAAGCTGAATAAACCGTTTAAAAATGTTGTACACTTTAAAAATTAAATAAAGCAACGTTTTAAATATTTACATTTAAGAACTTTATTTTTTTAAACAATTGTTTCGCACAACACAGCGATTTCGTAACGTAAGACGAAGATCTAAAACTCTCTGACGGGGATCACTGTTAATAAAATAATAAAATAAGTTCTTAAATTTTAAAATGTATAAAATTAACTAAATTTATAATAATATTTTGGCTAAAATGAGGCAATGTCATTTAATAACCTTAAATTTGTACGAAACTGATTTAAAAATTAATATTTGAAAAAAAAACAGAAACGCTATTAATATGAGAGAAATGGTTTTGAAATTGAATCTCAAGCATCGAAGGCACTTCGAGAAAAATGCAAGCATTATAGTTAAGAGCTGGCGACGGATTTTCTTTAGGTATCTTAGCAGTTATAGGAATGAGTAAGCAAATCCTTATAAAGTCACTATATAGATATGACAAGGAAGGTTTGGCATCCCGGTGCGGCCTAATATATTGACCCCTCGATCTGAAAGGGAGCACAAAATAATTAACTATATAATCGCAAATCTTGTTTTTAACGTTTAAATTGATTTCATATAAATAAAAAATATTTGAATAAGAAATAGTACCCTTTTCAACATGAATTCACTAAAGTAATTAGTGATGTCGTAACATTACGTCCGTTTCTCGACATTATGTCATAACAGACGCCATTCGCACCATTACTATTTTCCATTTTTACCACTTCCCGTTTTATACATTTTTATACTTCAACTTAATTAATAACAATGTGCGAATGGAGAATTTATAGAACATTAGGATAAGGTAGGCAACTTTGGGAGCATAGGAGTTTGACAGGTAATCGGTCATGGCCTTGAATAAGGAACCATCTCGATATTCATCTGGAATTATTGAGGGAAACCATAAAAAACCTCAAACAAGATGGCCGGTACAGGAATTACCGTTTCTCGGCGTGAGGCAGTAGGGAAAAAGTCCTAGCCACATCTGCCCCCGCCGGGATTCGAACCCAGTACCTTCCCAATGCGAGTCTAGTGCTGTACCACTACGCTACACCGCTGGGTTTATAATATTAGTATAGATTCAGTGTCTTCACATCAATATACAAAGGTTTCATCCCCCTTCAAAAAAGTCATTGAAAATATTTTCAATTAATTCCGTCGCTGGCTCTCACTCTATTATAGACAGGTTCTCATTAAGCAACGAAAGTGTTCGTTCGAATACACTTGAAACAGCCATCACGAGAATTCTCGGCTGTCGCAATCTCAAACCATTCATCTCAAATTTAAATATGACAAACCATTTAAACTGATGTAATCTGTAATCCTCGCAGATATTATACCGACAGAGTAGCGTCGACACTCAGCGAGACCTACTTTACCGATCGGGTAGCATTCCTCGCATTCTACTACCAGATATTATGCTTACATTACAGTGAACTAACGATTATCGGCATACTTTCGTTGTCTATCTTTTTTACGACTTCTCTTTCTAAATTATTTTATTTCAGTTATTTTCAGTACTTTCAGATATAAGTAAGGCAGCAATTCCAACCATTATTGATATACGTGTCTCCAATTACGTATTGGCATCCCACTTAACGAATTAAAAAAAATGGGTTTGTGCTTATGACTACATATATTCTAAAATATATAATATATCATTTTTTATCACACAGTTTATTCATAAATGTATTAAAATCGACCTATACAATTAATTGGTATATGATAAAATCAATCGATTTAAAACCCCTTATATCCACACCAGATTATTCACATAACAATTAGAGGTGAAAATAATAAATATCTCAGACAGCTAGGCTGCCATGATTTTTGAGCTATATCTAAGAAAAAATCAAATGACCACTATACAATTAAATTTAATGAAAATAATACCTTAACGATAATATTAAGTTTTAGTGTCATCTGTTAGCGCACTTGTGAACTACAAAAAACTTTTTAACAAAAAAAAAACTCCTTCAAAAAACCACTAAAAAGAGGAAAATAATGAAATTTTGAGGTCTGTGCCAATTTAATAAAATATGAAGTCGGTTAAAAAGTATAGTATAGTGATTAATATCTTCTTTTTAACCAACTTCATATTTTATTAAATTGGCACAGACCTCAAAATTTCATTATTTTCCTCTTTTTAGTGGTTTTTTGAAGGAGGATTTTTTTTGTTAAAAAGTTTTTTATTTTTTACTTTTTAGTGTCAAAAAGTGACATTTACCTTAAAAGAATCACACGCCGTTACTTACTTTCATTAAAATCAGCCGAACTACTGAACCGATTTTGATGAAATTTCTATGGGACCAATCTGAAAGTATATTCTTTCAAATAAAAAAGAAATTTCAAAATCGGTTTATAAATTCCTGTGGGATAGTAACAAAACGTAACGCCATTTTTTTGCATTTTTGCGTATTGGCGGAATCCTACTAATATTATAAACACCACCAGCCTGACTTTGCTTCGCAGGGGGAGAATTTCTCGCGGAAGGATAATAAATCATAAATTCTTAGCGCCCGGGCGAAGCCGGACGGAACAAAAAAACAAATCTAAAAATTCCTGTCACTTCCACCACATCATCTTTGCACTTCCACCACAAACAGTAGAAAATTAAAAAAACAGTAATTATTTTTTGCCTCATTATTTTGTTCTCGAGATATGCGAGCCGAAAAAAAGTTTACCAACTTACGAACGAACGAACGTACGTACACACACACACATGCACACAGGCATCGCTCTAAAAACAATAGATTCGGACTCTAGGGACCTCAAAACGTCCAGATATGTCAAAATTTTTCATTCGCAAAATCGGACCCATTACAATAACTTCCAATGGGGGAAGTTAAATAAACTATTATTGATATACCGGGAAACAAACTCTATGGATTATTTTTATTTTTATTCTCCTCTTCAGGTCCGGATTTAGAAATTTGCCGCCCCTAGGTAGTTGCGAAAATTGCCGCCCCCCCACAATAAATTAACAATAACGTTAATAATCGTTCACCAATGTTTAGTAATAATGACAGAGGAGGTTATGTGTATCACAATTATATACTGTAGGGGAGAAAATAAGATGATTTTCGATACAGAAACTTATCGAATATTCGATATTAGGCCAATATCGAGACTTGCATAAATCGATGCTTTTCTCGATTCGGGCATCGTCCACTTATAATGTTGGTACGCGTGCCACCGAAATAGGCGGGAAATTCAATTCCCACGATTATAACAAGTTTTCAAAGTCTCTGTCAAAATTTGCCGCCCTAGGCAACTGCCTACTCTGCCTGCATGGTAAATCCGAGCCTGCTCCTCTTAACACTTTCCGTCAGTCCCGAAACATGGGCGCGTCCCCCATCAAGCGAGGTTCATGGATCCCCATCTGAATTCTGCACCTTACAGTGACCTATGACTTGAGAGGTTGAACACGGCTACCGTCTTACTATTACTACACCACCTATCTCCATTCTTCCACGCCACAACTTCCGGCATCCGGAAGATCTGAGGAAATTGAGTTTACTTACCCGCATTTCAAATATCAAAAATCACGTTTTTGCATAAAACTGTACATGTATGTTGTGTGTGTGTGTGTGTGTGCGTGCGTGTGTTCCAAAGGTGCTACTATTACGTAACATACGGTTATGTAATACATATATCTGAACGTAAATGTTCCTCCGAATGTCGTGCATTTTTATCAGTGTTTTTGTACGAAGGGTAAAGGAGCAAAAACCTATGCAGATGTGAAGAATATTAAAAATTTGATATATATGATACTACACGTCCCGTTCGCATACGCCCGGGTGTACTCGCTTCGCTTGTTCTCTAAAATTTTTGATTAATTAATACGTTACTCTATTCGCTTCGCTCGTTCGCTAGATTTTAAAATTAACACGTTACTCACCCGCTTTGTCGTTCTCTAAAATTTTTTATTAATTAATAAGTTACTCTAATTGCTTCGCTCGTTCGCTAGATTTAAAAATTAATACGTTAATCTAATCGCTTCGCTCGTTCGCTAGATTTTAAAATTAACGTTACTCACTTTTGTCGTTCTCTAAAATTTTAATTAATTAATACGACACTCTAATCGCACTGCTCGTTCGCCTTCCCTCAGAGGAAACATTGGAATACAAACTGCATTCCAATATCCAGGTGCCAATGCCCAGGTACCCGAGCTCGTACTAGTCGGTTCGTGTATGCCGGCTGGCAGATTTCTAATACACACCCATAGACGCTGCTGACCTGAGCTGTTAAGCGTCTATATAATCTACAATCTATACATAGAGATAGCATAGCAGTTTTTTTTTGCCACCAGTAGCTCAGGTTATTTAGGCCTATCACCAAGTCTTATTTTATATTTATTATTCATTCCCGTTAGAACTTGGGAACTGGGGGCTTATAATACTACAAGCCCCCAGTTCGCAAGTTCTAACCCGAATAAATAATAAATTGAAAATAAGGAGCCATGGCAACACCGCATATATAAACAACGACCCTGCTTAATACGCTCGGCTATTCTAGCATAATAATATAATATCTGGATGACTGAGCTTTGCTCGGATGAGTTCAAAAAAAATAGTACTTAAAGTTCCCATTACTGTCAGAGTAATTTGACATAAATAATGAAAATAGTTTGTTTTTTCCAAAGCCTACTCACCATACGACACTGTTTTATACCGTTAAAAAACTGTTTTTTTAAATGATAAAATCGATAAGAAAACGAATTTTTCCAGGGATGAGACCTAGGCTAGATCGATTTTTTGACCCCCGAAACCTCTTTTCGGTAAATTTGATCAAAATCGTTAGAGCCGTTTTCGAAAAAATATTTATATAGGTACATATATACAAGATTTGCTCGTTCAATAGTATAGGGATTTCCGGCATACATTACTAAATTATTTTATCTTAAAAGTTGTCGTCAAAATTTCATAAATATGATCGGGAGCGTGGTATAACCTTTTAAATGGAAGACGAAGGACATACTAATAAGGAACTTCCAGTATTGAACGAATGTGTCCAAACAGCTGTTGCATTTTAGCAATCATTAATTTCTACAAATTAACGTGTTGAATTCGTTATTCTGCAATGGTTCTGTTTTGAGTTTGAAATTGCAATTTTTTAACCGACTTCAAAAAAAGGAGGTGGTTCTCAATTCGGTTGTATTTTTTTTTTATGTTTGTTACCTCATAACTCAGTCATTTATAAACCGATTTTGAAATATTTTTTTTATTTGAAAGGACATACTTTCAGATTGGTTCCATAGAAATTTCATCAAAATCGGTTCAGTTCGGCTGATTTTAATAAAAGTAAGTAACGGCGTGTGATTCTTTAAGGTAAATGTCACTTTTTGACACTAAAAAGTAAAAATAAAAAACTTTTTAACAAAAAAAACCACTAAAAAGAGGAAAATAACGAAATTTTGAGGTCTGTGCCAATTTAATAAATTATATGAAGTTGGTTAAAAAGAAGATATTAATCACTAAACTATACTTTTTAACCGACTTCAGACAGCGTAAGAAAGTCAGTTTAATAAAAGTGAGTAACGGCGTGCGATTCTTTTAAGGTAAATGTCACTTTTTGACACTAAAAGGTAAAAAATAAAAAACTTTTTAACAAAAAAAACCTCCTTCAAAAAATCACTAAAAAGAGGAAAATAATGAAATATGAAGTTGGTTAAAAAGAAAATTTTAATCACTATACTATACTTTTTAACCGACTCCATATTTTATTAAATTGGCACAGACCTAATTTCATTATTTTCCTCTTTTTAGTGGTTTTTTGAAGGAGGTTTTTTTTTTGTTAAAAAGTTTTTATAGGCTTGTGCCAACGATATCTGTCTGTATGTCTAGCTGTCTGTCTGTCTCAGGCCTCTAACTTCTAAACAAAATGAGATAGGGACTTGAAATTCACACATAAAATGTATTACCGCGGCCCAAAGACGGAGAGAATAACAAAAGATTAAAAAGGTTTATTTAAGGGGGCGCCGTCGCCCATAGATACAAACGGAGATCAAAAAAAAATGTTTTGTACCTATTCTTGTGGGGTATCGTTGAAAAGAGCCTTTTGAGTAAATTATGAATGTGTTTTTTATTTATTTTATCAAAATTGTAGGTTTAGCATAACTTACATTGTACGGAACCCTACTCTTTACATGGCACGACACGCACTTGACCATTTATTATCAAAATTTTATTCTACGGCATTGCACAATTCATTTTATTGAATAGATCAGGGGTTCCCAATCTTTTCTTTACTGCGACTCCCTATACAGGTTGAAGCGTGACGGTTCACTTTCGTTCACTATTCAGAAAAAAAGTGCGGCTAAGGAAGTTTTCACTTCAATAATTTTGTATCACATATCAAAAGTTAGCGAACACAAAACCATAGATTTCACCGGAAGCGGTAAATGAAAACGAGAGTTTAAGAGGCAACTTCAACAAGCATTAATGAAACTTATAAATTAAATATGCATTTTGTTTACGCGAGTTATTCACGACCCTTTATACAGTTCGCCCTTTTTGATCTTCGCTTCCTTACCTCACAATTGTATACACAACATTTTCATTAAAAACAAAAAAATAACACCAGTCGTAGTGCGAAACTCTGCAGATATAATAAATGGGTATGTCTGTATCGCGGGTACAGACAGATGACGTGAATACCGTTAAACACAAATAATTGTATTCGTTGTCAAGGAAATCAATACATCCATTTTTATTTATCTTTTAAAATAAAATGTTCGTAAAATAGAATAAATAAAATAATCTAAATTGTATTTTTTTATATTTTAAATCGTTATTCAACAGGTAAGTATCTACAAGTATATTTTCTTTATTAAAAAAAAAATAAAAAAAATAAAAGCCTTCGCGAATCGAAGGTGTTAGTTTGAAGGACTTTTATGTCGTTTTTTTTTTAATTTTATTTTCCGTCGTGAGTTTTTACTTCCCACCCTACTATGGTAGGGAAGTAATGAATTTAGTCCGAAAAAAATATTTTGAGATTTTAACAGATCTTCACGTTTTGAGACCCTAGCAATCGTTTAAGATCATTTTCCGACTGATGTCTGTATGTGTGTGTATGTGGTCAATTTTTCGCCTTCGATATCGTAAAAACGGAACAACATACGGCCATGCCGATTGTTCTATTGTGTTTATCAGCCTTTAACTTAGATCTGATTAGATTTTGATTCAAATCGGTTCAATGGATCCTGAGATATTAAAAAAAACGTTCTCAATATCACGTATTAACATAGGTAAAAAAAATATAAATGAATTCTAGATGTTACAATATGAAAAAAATGTAAATATTTTTTTTCTCTAAAATGTACAGTTTTCGAGAAAAAAAATATTTTACTAAAAAAAATAAAAATTGTACGTAAATCAAGGTAACCATGATTTTTGCTATATTAAGCTAGCCATCAGTAGATCACTAAACAAAAAAGAGGGCCAGGTTTTTTTTTCAAAGAATAAAAAAAGAGTGTTTATTTTTTGCAAATATTTACTAGGTGGGAAGTATATAGGACTGGTCATCAGTCGATTTTTTTATGTGAAGCATCAGCATTGCATGATCCGACTCCGAGGTGTATCTTCAGATGTTTATGACCTCTGTTGTCGAGCGTCTATAATTTATAATATCTAATCCAAAGGTGTATCTGCGTGTATACTATGTATAAGCAAACACACTAATTAGCTGAAGCTCGCCGCTCCAAATAAATTAACATAACGGCGGTTTACATAAAAAAAAACTGAAGAAGATTCTTTTTATTTACACACCGACGAATTATAAACATTAATTTGTTTTTTTTTTAAATTCACACTGAAAAAATATTTGTGTACATAAATTCTAAATACTTCATTTAGAATTGCTGTATTCAGTGAAAAAGGCCTAAAGGCTAGGGCTTTCATATACTAAATTATTTTCAGAAAATCATTTTGCATTTAAAAAATAAAATATTAGTAAAACAAAACTTTTTAGAGACAAGCTTTTATTGAAATGTACCAAAAAGGAAAAAAAATATTTAATAATTTTGGTTCATAATTATTATAAAAGCGGGGGTTATAATCTCTATGATAGTTTATTAGTCGCAACCCCTGCTTTTATAATAATTATGAACCAAAATTATTAAATATTGTAACAAAACTGTTTTCTTACGTTGGAATAAATTATTTATTTACAATAATTAAAAATGTAACAACAAATTAAATACAATAACTGTATGTCAATGCTAACAATCAAATGATAATAATAACGAACAATAATTCTTAAACGAACTGAAGCACTTTAATAACACTGAACAATTTATATGCTGTATTTATTTCAAATCGACACTGTCTCACGACTGACTCACTACGGTGACTGCCCCTTTTTATATAGAGCTACAGCTTGACCCCGCACGCTCGCGCGCTTTCCAGAATATTCTGGTTGTTACCCGTGTCTTCAATATCATGCCACGCCTCACCATTGTTACTTGTTCTCGATACTTCTATTGTCGCCAGCGGCGTAACATCTGGGGTTTTGCTACAATATTATTTTTTCCTTTTTAGTACATTTCAATAAAAGCTTGTCTCTAAAAAAGTTTTTTTTACTAATATTTTATTTTGTTCATTTTAGTCTTTCCTTTTCGATAATCTATGTAATCGGCCTTCTCATTTCTTACAGTGTAGTTCACAAGTGCGCCAACAGATTACACTAAAACATATTTTTATTAACTTCCCATTGGAAGTTATTGTAATGGGTCCGAAAATCGAAATCGAAAAGGAAAAAAAAATTTTATGTTCAAGGTCACTACACTATTTTTACACTACTTTTAGAAAGATGTCTGTGTGTGTGTATGTGTGTGTGTACGTACGTACATTTCTTTCTAAGACGAAATCTCGAGAATGAAAAATGATATCGACTACGTTGGGGTGCCAATCGACGCGTATTAACGTAAATATGATCTGAAAGAAATTTTTTCAAAATCGGTTCAGCCGTTCTTTTTTCTTAACCAAATAACCTCCAAAAAAGTAGATTTTATACAATATCTCGCGAATAAAAAATTATATCGACTTCGTAAGGGTGTCAATCGAGGCGTGTTAACGTCATTTTAATCCGACATAAATTTTATAAAAATCGGTTCAGCCGTTTTTTTTTTTTTTTAATTATTGTTAAAAATAAATAATAATTGTGTTTTAATGATTACTTTTCTGTGTAATATCTAATTTAATTATTGTTATTAAATATTTATCAAACTGGGAAGTTCGTCGTGTGGACCTCAAGGGTCGCACTTTAGTCCAAATAAACGACCCACCTCACGGCTTGTTTTATTTAGTCTGTTAAAAACCTCATACCGATGCGTTGTTTCGCGTGAATCAACGGAGAATATTGTTATTTAATTTAATTTAATTACGCTGTCATATTTTAAGGAGTATATCAAAAACATATTCACCAGTAACATGTCTCATTAATGTATGCATACAAAACTTTCGCACAAGCTTCAGTTCGAAATAACAAAAGCTGCTATGCATATTGGCTTATGCAGGGTTGAATAAAGCTTCCACAACTCGAACTGATACAGGCTGTTTTATTTTATTAACTTCCCATTGGAAGTTATAATGGATCAGATTTTTGAAATGAAAAAATTGAACACATCTTCACGTTTTGAGGTCCCTAGAGTATGGATCCACTGTTTTTAGAGAGATGTCTTGTGTGTTCGTGCGTACGTACGTTCGTTCGTTGGTGAACTTTTTTCCGCTCGCATATTTATTTATTTATTGTAGATTATAGACGCGTTGTGCGTGCGTACGTACGTTCGTTCGTTGGTGAACTTTTTTCCGCTCGCATATTTATTTATTTATTGTAGATTATAGACGCGTCGACATCTAAGGTCATTAGCGTCTTTCAACTACACTAAATAACAACTAACTTAAAACTAAATAACATCACAAAACATCCATGAGCGCAGGTGGGATTCAGACCCACGGCAGTCCAGTCTAGAGGTTGCGGCACCAAGCATGCTAACCACTAGGCTATACTGCCCTCTCCGCTCGCATATGTCAAGAACAAATAATGATATCGACTCCGGACCAGTTTCATTCGACGCATAATTACATAATGAACACCTAATTAGGGTTGCAGGAAATTTCAATTAGCGGTTTTTTGTTTATAACAAGAAAACTACTGTAAAATTGTTGTAAATTGTTTCTCGTATCACATATCTCGAGAACAAAGAATTATTAATAGATTTATACGGCTATTATGCAATTGAACATTTTTGTTGGAAAGCAGTCAATTATATAATTGATACCAAAATATATCGGAAAAAAATCATTTTACCACCCATAGTCACAGTCAGGATTCTAACCTGAACCTTTTCACTTTCGCGGCAGAATGAACTTACAATTACTCAACCGTGAGTCGTGACATACAGACGCTAATGACCTCTGTTGTCGAGCGTCTATAATTCACAATTCATTCATTCAACCGTGACATGACTAGTAATCTAACATTCTCCTTATATGCTTCAGAATCAATTGATTTTCACTACCTACATGCGAGTGTTAATTCATTATAGCTAGGTTGTAGAAGTGAATCTTCGTACTAGCGAGAGTTCATCATGAAAGTGAAAATTATTTCAAACATTTTTGGCATTGATCTCTGCAACGCAGCACACTTTGATCATAAACGCATATGGTCGACCCTAGACAGTAGAAATGCGGCAACGCAGCGCTGTTTCGAACCTATATGTATAATAAAATAGCGTGTAGGTACAGTTGAATTGAGTTAACGCGTGCATGTATTGAAATGAGCTCAACGCATATGACAGAGAGAGTTCTAGCTCTAAATAGGCTAAGAGAGGAGGGAGACAGAGAGGCGAAGAGCAACATAACAGTTGACTGTTCATTTCAGTAGCGCTTCATGAGGCTTTGAATTATTCATAAATCTACGCGAAGTGTGTATAGGATAGTACCTCTGCGTATTAACACTACTGTTGATATAGAGTCAGTTCCAGGTAAGAATAAATAAATCAATCGCGTTACTAAGTGTGTGTGAGAGAGAGAGATTGTAGATTATATTAAATAGATTTATACGGTTGTTTTGCAATTGAACATTTTTTGTATCCCCTTTGGGAGTTTGAAATAATTTCACGTACATGAATAGCTCTCGCTATTACGATGATTCACATCTACAACCTAGCTATAATTAATAACGCTCGCATGTAGTGGAAATCTACTGATTCCTTTGCATATATGGAGAATGTTAAATTGGTAATCATGTCACGGTTGAGTAATTGTAAACTCATTCCGCCGCGATAGTGGAAAGGTCAAGGTCAGAGTCCTGACTGTAACTATGGTTGTCAAAATGATTTTTTTTCGATATTTGCAGGAATCAATTAGTATGTAATTGGCTGCTCATCAATAAAAAATTTTCAATTTTAGATTATAGACGCTCGACAGAAAAAATACACTGACAAGAACAATATAATAGTTTAGGGATGGCGAACCAATTGCACCAGGTGACACGCGATAGAATATTGTTGGCACGGAGTTGATTGAGGTACAAAATTGAAATACTTAAAAATATTGTCTGGCGTCCCTCATCTTACGTAAAGACGTATCTGCCATTTTCAAAACATCCATGAGCGGAGGTGAGATTCGAACCCACGATAGTCTGATCCAGAGGCCGCGACGCTAACCACTGGACCACACTGTCCTCTAGATGTGAAAAGGTTTTCATTCCGATTGTAACGTGGAATTAACTATAGGTACACAAATTCACGTGTTATAGAGAGGGTGGTATGTTACAGTCTGTTACACAAGGATTGGTGAATACGCACTTACCGATGTAATTAGTATGTAAAATGCTTAACCCTGCACTTACACACATGCCTACGGTTTAATTATTAAAATACTAACGACTCTATATCTTCGACCAAAATTCAAAATCGCTTATGTAGTCATTCATAAGGTTCCGTATCTCAAAAGGAAAAATTAGAATAAAAAAACTTTTTAAAGACAAGCTTTTTTTTTAATTTTCTAATTTGCCCTTTAAAATTAACCTCCAAAATCAGAATTCGTTTATTTAGTTTATTAATCACGACCCACGCTTTTATAATAATGAACCTAAATTATTAAAAATTACTTTTTCCTTTTTAGTGCATTTAAATAAAAGCTTGTCTCTAAAAAGTTTTTTTTACTAATATTTATATTGTTCATTTTTGTCTTTCAAAATTTTACTCTCACTTTGACACCCGTAGGGGTTGAATTTCTAAAAATCTTTTCTTAGTGGATGCTTAGTGCTTACGTCAGAAAAGGAACCAACTGTCCAAATTTTAAGTTTCTAGCTTCAGCGATTTGGCCTGGGCGTTGATTAATCAAAAAAACCCTACATCCCCGTTTGAACCCCTTAGGGGTCGAATTTAATTCTAAAAACGATTTATTCATGTATAATTGTCATCGGGAATACATATGTGTACAATATTTTAAATCGATCGGATACATGGAAGTCGTTTAAAATTGACTTGCAAGATTTGACCTAAACAAACATACATATTGCAAGTTAAATAAAAGCTTGTAAAAATACTGCAGTACGTGGGTTGTAACGCAAAAAAGTGAAAAACAGACGTTCACTAAATTTAAACTCTATACCGACCATATTTTTGAGCCTAGAGAATCCGATTTGGTCTCAAATTAAAAATAAAAGATACGTCTAGGGGCGTTACAGCGCACATTTTAAAAATATTGTATTTATTTATTTACTGTAGATTACAGACACTCGACAGACGACAAGAAAGTTTATTGGTTATTAAGTCCTTTACCTGAATTTGGGAACGTACTCTATGGTACCACTGGGATGTCAAAAACAATTATGATTTTTCTATCCTATTTCAGGACAGACTATAGTATTCTGCAAACATTGAGTTTTTCTAACTTTAAACAAAAAAAAATGATTTTTTTAGATTTTAATTATTCACCCATCCCTGACAGACGCATACATAGTTAATGCAAAATTTCACTAACAAGATTTCTGTATAGATAACTCACAGGTAGGTATATTGTGAGAACTAACAGGCAGCAGGTGTATACATCGGGGTTCGAACCAACGACGGTTGCAAGAAACGAACTACTTTGAACGACATTATATCAGCTTTATTCTATAATTTAAAGGTCGATTTACCTTAAAAAATGTCACTTGTTGCCAACTTAAGATCTGTAATAGTAATTTATACAGCTAGAGGCTTAAGTGCCGGATTATATGACAGTCGCGATTTTGTAATACGAGCCTAAGTTATGTTGCATTTATACTAGAAAGAGTGTGATTACCGCACTCGCCTTCGGCTTGCGCGGTAAACACACACTCGTTCTGGTATAAGTGCAACATAACCTTAATAAAGTGTTGTAAAATCGTGACTGTCAGATTCGTGACTTTAGCTACGCGTTACATACAATATTTTTTGCAACAACTGCTTCAAAAGTTCAATTTTAAGCAAATAAAACACAATTTGGATAAGTGTTTTATTAGTGACATTATAACAAAGTAATCTATAAAGTACTTTATTACGCACGTGTGTTATAAAGTAAAACAAAACAGTATTACTTTATAGAACGGAGTGCGTTAAAATTTACTTTAAACACTACCGTTCGAATTCAGTAGAAGCTTCCATAAAGAATCACTTTTCAAACGGTACACAGCCATCTAAAATTGTACTTTTGATGCATAAGTGTTGCAAAAAATGATTTTCGATTTCTTTCGTCACTTCTATAAATTTTAACAAATCAAATTATGCAATCCACGTACCTATACTCTGTTCGGAGATGATCCGGTAGGTGGCAGGACACGGTATGCGTGCTCAACCATATTTTTTCTCTCTTTTTCTTGCAGAACAAGCAATAACGATATCTCGCTCTTTTTACAAGAGATAGGTCCATTATTCACAGTCAAAAAAGTTTTTTATCGCGTATCATAAGATAAGATAAGATAAAATTTTATTAAAAACAAAATAAAATATAGTTACTTCTTACCACAACAGTTTTATTGATGGATGTACATTTCGAAAGCTAAGCTTCCATCTTCAGCGAACACTATACATGAATGAAATTTTTGGGAATTTTCATTCATGTATAGTGTTCGCTGAAGATGGAAGCTTAGCTTTCGAAATGTACATCCATCAATAAAACTGTTGTGGTAAGAAGTAACTATATTTTATTTTGTTTTTAATAAAATTTTATCTTATCTTATCTTATGATACGCGATAAAAAACTTTTTTGACTGTGAATAATGGACCTATCTCTTGTAAAAAGAGCGAGATATCGTTATTGCTTGTTCTGCAAGAAAAAGAGAGAAAAAATATGGTTGCGCTCGCATACCGTGTCCTGCCACCTACCGGATCATCTCCGAACAGAGTATAGGTACGTGGATTGCATAATTTGATTTGTTAAAATTTATAGAAGTGACGAAAGAAATCGAAAATCATTTTATTTTGTTTTTATTCCAACCACAGTGCTCATATATATTTTTATTTTTAAAATTTTATTAACTCAAAATACAATTTTGGACATGAAAAGACAACATATTAAATTAAAAAAAAGCGTTCCACGTGACCTGCTGTCTAACAGTAAAAGAAATAAAAAGTAAAAATAAACTTCTGGTTTCACGTCCATTGTTGATATAATATAGCAGTTGTTAACGGGAATGTGGACAGGTACTCAAATCAAACACCTTATTGAGCTACGTATAACGTTTCGCCGGTAATTCCAGCTTCTTCAGATACTAAAAATTACATTAATTAACAAACATGTATATATAATAAAAAATATAAAAAAAAAAAAAAAAAAAAAAAGAAAAAAAAAAAAGGTTTTTAGATTAAGTATTACCTTAGCTGAATGATGTTTGTGTTATTATTTAAAATAGTCATTATGATATTGATATTTATATTGTATATCCAAAACACAATAGGAAAATATTTTATTTTAGTTTTATTGTTAAAACGATTAATAACTGAATTCGTTATTATACTGTCTGAAAACACATGGTCTTAAAACGGATTAATAAAAATGAAAGTGATTATCAGCTGTTTGTTGTCATGCAACCAACATAACAGTGTTGTTATTCCGTTGTAGATTTAGCATTTAAAAAATTAATGAGAACTGTGTATTAATAAATTATATACTGAGTTCAAATTTTCTGTATCAGTCCTTCTATTAACGGTGTTATTCTGCTTGATGAAAATCATTTCACTTAAATTACGTTTTCTCCAGTTCGGTTCTTCATCTAAAATTGTGACCTGCTCAAAATTGAACATATGTCCGGTTGTTATATGATGATGGGCTAATGCAGTTTTTTGTCCAAAAATATTTTCTTCTGTAGGTAAATTATTTTTATCTTTTAGTTTTTTAAGGTCTTTACAATCTTTATTATGCTGATACAGTCTATTGCGAAGTTTTTGTTTAGTTTGGCCAATATAGCACACACCACACTCACAAGTGTGTTTTGGATATCTTAATATATAAAAAATCCGTGTCACTGTGTATGTTCCGAATAAACTCAAAAACGACTCAACCGATATTCATGAAAATTGGCATATATACGTAATTTGGTCCAACTTAGATGATAGGATAGTTATTATTTAAATTAATGGTCTTAATAATTATTTTTTTTTACTTCTAAAACAAATATAATCTACAAAACCAGAGAACAGCAAAATTCATTCACATCAAAAATTCAATTACTATTTATTAATATTAAAGCGAACGAGCGAAGCGAGTGAGTAGGCGAAAATATTCAAGCGAACGAGCGAAGCGAGTGAGTAGGCGAAAATATTCAAGCGAACGAGCGAAGCGAGTGAGTACTGTATTAATAAAATTCAAACGAACGAGCGAAGCGAGTGAATAATGTAATTATTCCTAGAAATTGTTAACAACGTTTGCCGGATCAGCTATACTAAATATACGTGAGCGGAGTAATGGGTGACCGCTATTAAATCATAATTTCATACCACCCGAGCGAAGCCGGGACGGGTCCGCTAGTACAATATAAATATCAATATCATAATGACTATTTTAAATAATAACACAAACATCATTCAGCTAAGGTAATACTTAACCTAAAAACCTTTTTTTTTTTCTTTTTTTTTATATTTTTTATTATATATACATGTTTGTTAATTAATGTAATTTTTAGTATCTGAAGAAGCTGGAATTACCGGCGAAACGTTATACGTAGCTCAATAAGGTGTTTGATTTGAGTACCTGTCCACATTCCCGTTAACAACTGCTATATTGTAAAAATAAACAATATTATACAAATAACTGAATGAATGATTGTAAATTATAGACGTTCGATAATTTAGTTCGTGTTTATAAACCACGCTCGAATAACACGCGAATTTTTCTGTCCACACTAATTAAGTACGCACAATTTATCACATTTTTTAAATTTCAAAAGCAGATTTAAATATACGAACATTTACAAATTTATAAAAAAAAGGAATATGTCGCGGAACACTGCACGAACGAAGTAAAACTTCTTATTCGCATCGCGTCGCGTCGCCAGTCACCACACTCCCGTTAGAATGAGCCGTAACTACAATTGATTTATTTATAGGGTTGCTATGGTAATTCGTGTCACCACACTTCCGTTTCATCCCAGCATTTACTCGTCAAATCGTAAAGGCAGTGCAGCCTAGGAAGTTTTATTCCAAAAAATATTACAAATTCGGGAAAGGTAATTGCGTTATTTCGAAAAACGAAAAAAAATATCTCAATTATACCGTTAAATAGTCAATAAGTACACTAAACAATACCCTGCAGTCGGAACACATTTAATAATTATTTATTTAATGACTAGTTTTTGAAGGAATATTACGCTGTATAATTAATGTTCAAGTTAAAACTAGTAAAATTTATAAAACCATCCGATCAAACTGTTTGACTTTGATACCATTACGTAATAAATTCAAATTTATTTTATAAGTAAAGGTTATATCATATTATTTCAATGCTAGACCGGTATTACACTATCAAAGATTTTATTTTAGAAAAGAATTTTTATAAAATACTAGCGGCTACCCGTGGCTCCGCTCACGTATATTCAGTATACTGTTAATATAACAATTGCTTTAAGTAATAAAAAATTGACTTGCGAAAAAATGTAACAATAACAATAATTTGCTTTAAACAATAAAAAATTGACTTTCGAAAAAATGTAACAATAACAATTGTTTTAAACAATAAAAAATTGACTTGCGAAAAAATGTAACAATTAAATTTGTTATAAACAATTGATTTGTTATCGAAAATATAAGACAATGTAACGAATTCGAGTTTTTTTAACGAAGACGACTGAAATAACGTTACTAACACTGAAACAGGGTCTAAAACAAACATGGTTACTAACATTTGAATTTGTTATAAACAATCGAAAACGGGATCTATTAAAATTCAATTGTTATATAAACAATAAACTCGAATTCATAGATTCTATTTTCAATGAAAAAAAAGTAGCCTATGTCCTTACGGACAATGCCCTCCTTGTGTATGCAAAATTTCATTGCAATCGGTTAAGCCGTTTCGGAGATTAGCCGGAACAGACAGACAGACACCTCAAATTTATATATTAGAAGGCTTAGCAAACAGTTGAAATTCGCGTTGGCTTAGTAAACGGCTATTTTGTTTTAGCTGTCAAAGTGTAGTTTGTTGCTAATTTGTCAGTTTATTAAGTGATTTATTAAATTTATTTTTGTTATCATGGAACCATTTTGTAACAATGAAAAATTTGATATGTTATCTTGTTACATTCTATGTCACAAAAATTCAACCAGAGCTGCAGAAATGTGCTTCGATCAGTATCCAGAACGAAGACAACCTCATTCGTCTATTTACAGAAACTTACGAGTAAATTTAATAAACTATGGATCATTTAAAAAGCCGTTTACTAAGTCAACGCGAATAAGTGAAGAAGACAAAACTACTGTTTTACGATCAATTGTTGAAAATCGCTTATTTTTCATTGTTACAAAATGGTTCCATGATAACAAAAGTAAATTTAATAAATCACTTAGTAAACTGACAAATTAGCAACAAACTACACTTTGACAGCTAAAACAAAACAGCCGTTTACTAAGCCAACGCGAATTTCAACTGTTTGCTAAGCCTTCTGTTGTTTTATCAATTAATTTAGCATAGCCTACTATTAAAAATCAGTATTTTACGTATAACTCTGTTATTTTTGAAAATAAAACCATCAACCCTCATATCAAATTAAAGAGAAAAAAAATCTCTTTCCAATGGTGTCATGGCCATCTTTGACGTGTATTTAAAAAAACAAATTTAATACAAGTATCTCTAAAACTATAAAAGTAAATAAAAATATGAAAAGAAATTTGAAATCTTCATAAAAAAGGGCCTTAAGAAAGTGAAAATATTTTTTTTCTAACTTACTTAATAAGCGAGTTATAAACAAAAAACGAAAATGGGTAAATCTCGTTTTTCAACTGTCGGTCGCGAACCAAGCAAAATATGGAAAGTTTGACTACGCAGGGTAGTAGTACTGGAGATTCTGCACATTTTGTCTCATTTAACCAAATCTCTATCTCCCATAACAACGGAGATCCCCATGTTGAGGATATAGATTACATTGCATATTCACAGTGTGGTATCAGATATCGAAGAGGGCGTCATATAAGAAGGGCGTAAGCGCCAATATAGGCGAAATCTGGGTTTTGAGATGTATTTTAATTACGACTATTTATGCTTAGCGGATCCCGTCCGTTCAAACTCAATACTCGTATTTGAAATGCATGTAAAAATGTTTGTCTTGCCGGAAACGCTACGTTCCCGCGCCGTGTCTGACCGGATCATATAAATCGAGCTTTATATGTACAGAGTGTGAAACGTTCTGAATTTTCATTGATTAAATACACGGCGACAGCGTATTGCTTTAGTAGCTTTCAATGTGCTGTTATTTGTGATAATTTATACTTATTGCCTTATAGGTGGCTGTCGTCAGGTAGCAGAGCGTTATATGCATAATATATGTATGTATTTAGGTAGTAGATAAGTGGGTACAGGCAACAAACACACGTGTTTAGACGGCGGTGGCATATAGGTCCTGTAGCATAGGTAATTACAGCCGTGAATGGCAGAAGAGAAACGATACGTCCGCTGTGCAACAACGGGAAAAGTACAATCGGTAGCACAAACTGTCAAACGTATAACAATTTTTTTTGAAGTGAAAACTTCCTTAGGCGCGCTTTGCCTAAGCTGTTAACAACAGTGATGTGAAACGTACCCGATGGTGACAATCGGGACTACTCGGCTCAAACACGAACATGTATTTGCAATATTATGCTAGTAATAATGTGTAGTTCATAAGTGCGCTAACAGATGACACCAAACCTTAATATTATCGTTAAGGTATTATATTCATTAATATTCATTTTAATATATTTATGATTAAATTGTGTGATTAAAAAAATATATATATATTATATTTTAAAATTAGAAAATCTGAAGTTTTCACTTCTGTCGTGTGGTCATAAGCACACACCCATTTTTTTGTCATCTATACTAATAAAAAGTAGTCAAGCAAAAAGATATTACCTAAAGTTTGTCAGCAATGAGATGACACTACAACAAAAATCTTTTTGCCCGATTGTTTTTTATATTGGATTAGACGCTAATGACTATAGTTATCGAACGTCTATAACGTACATTAAATAACTAACTTTCATATTGAAAAATTGTTCACTTCTTTTACGTAGTTGGGTTTTAGTTTTTTTAACTTTTATTTTAGCTTTTTTAATTTATTTATTGTAGATTATAGACGCGTCGACATCTCAGGTCATTAGCGTCTTTCAACTACACAAAATAACAACTTTCTTAAAACTAAATAACATCACAAAACATCCATGAGCGCAGGTGGGATTCGAACCCACGACAGTGTAGTCTAGACGCTGCGGTACCAAGTACGCTATCCACTAGGCTATACTGCCCTCTTTAGCCTTTTTTAGTTTCTTTTATGTAACCTATTTATTATAAACCATAAAGAGTAGAAATATATTTTTGGAATCTCCGCAAAATTCTCTTTTATTTGATATTATTTACCCCACTCGATCGATTTGGTCGAAATTTTTTTTTAGATCATGATTTTTTCACCTCACGGCCGCCATTTTGACTAAGACAAATCTAATGACACCCCGATTTTGAAAATCGGTCCAGTAGATTTAGCCCTATGAAGTAACAAACTATAACATACATACAAATTATATAGGTATAGACTGTGAAAATCTTAACCCTACTTTTTTCGTAGTCGGGTAATTATAAAGAGGAACAGTTTATGAGTTTGTTTGTCGGGGGTAATGCCAGAAACGGCTGAACCGATTTCAAAATTTTTTTCACTGTTCGATAGGTGATACTTTCCTTTAGGACATAGGCTATTAATTACTATCCGGCCCGGCTTCGCCCGAGTGCAAATCGGATTCTGCTATTACTAAACAGATTTCAATGCGATTTTTACCATTCGAAAAACTTTTTAACAAAAAAAAACCTCCTTCAAAAAGCCACTAAAAAGAGGAAAATAATGAAATTTTGAGGTCTGCGCCAATTTAATAAAATATAAAGTCGGTTAAAAAGTATAGTATATAGGTAGTAATTAATATCTTCTTTTTAACCAACTTTATATTTTATTAAATTGGCGCAGACCTCAAAATTTCATTATTTTTCCCTTTTTAGTGGCTTTTTGAAGAAGGTTATTTTTTTAGTTAAGAAGTTTTTTATTTTTTGCTTTTTAGTGTCAAAAAGTGGCATTTACCTTAAAGGAATCACACGCCGTTACTCACTTTTATTAAACAGACTTTCTTAAGCTGTCTGATGTGTCAAAAAGTGACATTTACCTTAAAGAATCACACGCCGTTACTAACTTTTATTAAAATCAGCCGAACTACTGAACCGATTTTTATGAAATTTCTATGGAACCAATCTGAAAGTATATCCTTTCAAATAAAAAAAAATTCCAAATCGGTTTATAAATGACGGAGTTCTGAGGTAACAAACATAAAAAAAAAATACAACCGAATTGAGAACCACCTCCTTTTTTTGAAGTCTGTTAAAAACTTGTAAAATATGGACCTGACTGTACATTTCATGTAGGTAGTGAAAGCATTCATCGAGACGTTATGTAATAATTAATCAATGTACATAGCTAACTATAGAAAGGTTCTAACTTCAAGGCCTATAAATTAATAATATTTGTATTATATTGTATAACGGAGCGTTGGATCTGCCAATAAGCCTATATACAGGTGATCCATAACGAGTGTAGCAAACTTCGATAGTAGATAGAATACCTACTTAAAAATAAAAACAGGTAAAAAATCTTTTAAGTTAAACGGTTTTATTTTAAATCATCAGCTGTACCAAAAACTAGAAAGTAATTAGGACACAAACCAAGGGCCACTTTGTGTCGCTGCGTCAACGTAATAAGTAATAATTATTATTATTAATCTTTTTACAACAGTCTGGCACGAAATGTTACAATTACCACAAAACACCAAACCATAACAAACACTCTCGACGTACGTTTCGCCAACCAAGTTGGCATCATCAGGAGATGATTAAAGTTTTAATCATCTCCTGATGATGCCAACTTGGTTGGCGAAACGTACGTCGAGAGTGTTTGTTATGGTTTGGTGTTTTGTGGTAATTGTAACATTTCGTATCTTTACACCAAAAGTTCCACCATTTTTCATTGTTAACAGTCTGGCAAATAAAAAAATATAACACAACATTTATAGTAATTACATAATTAAAAAGTTTTATTTTTCAGGTGGTAAAAAGAAAACAGAAATACAAAAAAAAATGTGCAAGTTGAAAAATGTCGAACATCAGCCAACCAGCGGCGTCCGTGTTCCAATTCGCGCCTGCGCGAGACGGTCTTATTGTTCCGTCATCATCCCTTCATCAGAATCATCTTCAGAAGCCAGTCCACTCATAAATTCTTTAATTGAAAGAAGTGCTTTAAGATCAAATCTATGTATCGCTTCGTTATCGACCACTATTTGACAAACGTCTTCGAAAAGATGTAGTAATGAATGGTCATAAAGAATCGCCATTAAAAGTCCAAAACCGCATTTGTACTTCTTAATAACGGCCTCAATTAGTGAGTAACTACCATATTTCAATAGGATTCCATGGACGCACGAAATTGAATAAGCTGTCGTTTCAAAATCACAATAGCAATGTCGAATCTTTTCGCAAACTACATTTAAAACCTTGTTTTTGTGATTGGAATTAATTTTGTTGAAAAAGAAATCGAAATTACGAAACCAACCATATTTCGATATTTGCTGGATAAGAATTGTGGTTATCACTTCCGAGGTATGGAATCCACATTCCATAGAATTATTCCAATAAATCAATGGTAAATGCTCAGTTCTTCGATTTATCTTTTGAAGACATTCTCTTGTTTTATTTTGAACAGTTTCGCTCATTATTTGACAACAAAAATAATTTTCTATGAACCATCGGTCTTCGGAGGAAAATCTTTTATTCTTTAGAATATTTCGTATAGTTTTTCCGACATTGATTTCTCCATTAGTTTTCCAGTACAATGGATTTTCTCCAGGCGTGTTTATTATACCACAAAATCTTCTAAGTTCAGCTGTAAATTTGTAGATGTCTCGATATGCGACATTTGCCGATAAAATTACCTCACTCCGCAGTGAAGTTGGCAATTTTAAACTATGTACATTTTTGACTGCCATCTTCAAGTAAATATGAAACTTATAACTACCAACATAAATTAAACTATTTTCTTCTTGTAACAATAGGTTTTCGTAGTCATTTTGCACTTGTTTTACACACGTCAAATTGGCGACTACTGCATTTATCGCTAAATTTTTCAAATTTGGCACTTTGTACTCTACACTCATTTTTAACAGTGAAAATATGTTCAATAATTTCAAAATTATACTGCGAAAAAGTAGGGTTATGATTTTTTCACAAATATATTTGTAACAACACTTTTGATTAACCGATAGACTAAAAATTACACTCGAGAACACGTAAATCTTTTTTTAGCAAGCCTTCGAATTTATGAAGAAAAACACGTGGTGAGCCGATGTAATATCTTAAGATAACTAAGATAAAATGGAAGTACTTGCCATATATATAAGGATTTTCTGTAACTATGATAGGCACTCAAGAACCGTCGAGCTTCAGACGCTAATGACCTCTGTTGTCGAGCGTCTATAATCCACAATTCATTCATTCGAACCATAGAGCTGATTTGAAAAATTCTTATTCACTGTTTAAAAAAACCTGCTTTTTGACATAACTCACGCTATAAATTATTATTATTATTAATTATAAATTATTATTATTATTATATAACGAAATGGGGAAGAAAAATGAGCGGAAATAGCACCTGGGCGAAACGGAACCGGGCGGCTTTAAATAAAAAATGAAATAATATTTCAAAATTAAATTACTAGAATATGAATAAAATACAAAATGGAATCTGGTTTACAAAATTCTCATTTAATTTTTACTTTAAAGGACAAATTTACTGATGAGTCTACTAATCCAGTAGCGAATGAATTGTGGATTATAGACGCTCGACAACAGAGGTCATTAGCGAAATAATTCAGTAGTGTTTCTTCTAGGTTTTGTAATTTATTATGTCTTAATAATTAATTTTAGAATAAATTATAAATTCATATAATTATGTATTTCTTAATAGACCGAGAGCTAGTGACAATTTTTTCGTGTTATTTATTCAAGGCCTTATTTTTGTGAAGATGTTGAGGGAGGCATATTAGAGTGCCCTGAGTAAGGGATTTTGCTTGATAGCGATATGGGAGGGATGCAGATCGCTCCCAACATGTAACAAAAAAAATATGATCTGAAAGAAATTTTTTCAAAATCGGTTCAGCCGTTCTTTTTTCTTAACCAAATAGACTCCAAAAAAGTAGATTTTACACAATATCTCGCGAATAAAAAATTATATTGACTTCGTAAGGAATAAAAAAAGGGTGGAACCTTTGGTGTAAAGATACGAAATGTTACAATTACCACAAAACACCAAACCATAACAAACACTCTCGACGTACGTTTCGCCAACCAAGTTGGCATCATCAGGAGATGATTAAAACTAGTCTAGTTTTAATCATCTCCTGATGATGCCAACTTGGTTGGCGAAACGTACGTCGAGAGTGTTTGTTATGGTTTGGTGTTTTGTGGTAATTGTAACATGTCGTGACTTCGTAAGGGTGTCAATCGAGGCGTGTTAACGTCATTTTGATCCGACATAAATTTTATAAAAATCGGTTCAGCCGTTTTTTTTTTAATTAATGTTAAAAATAAATAATAATTATGTTTTAATGATTAAAATGATTACTTTTCTGTGTAATATCTAATTTAATTATTATTATTAAATATTTATCAAACTGGGAAGTTCGTCGTGTGGACCTCAAGGGTCGCACTTTAGTTCTAATAAACGACCCACCTCACGGCTTGTTTTACTGCTAATTTAACACTTTGTAGTTAGAATTCAATTTAGTTTTTCAATGTAACAGATTATATAAATGAAACACAATCTGATTGCAGCAAAATAGTAAAGTAAATTTGCGACGTTGAATAAATCATAATTGAATTCTGTACAAACGGAAGACAAACTTGCGATAGAATGAAAAAGGTATGAAGAAAAGACGGCAATATAAAAGTTTGATGACGTCTGTTATATGGTAATAAAACTCCCATATTCCAGAATTTTCGATGACTTTGTTTCCTTTTTCAGTGTTTTGTAATATAAATGACTGTATTATTTATTTTATGTTTGCGTGTGACCCATTTTTTAACTTTTTGAAATTGTGTTTTTAAAGACCACCAACAGCTAAGGTTATTTGGGTCTAGCATCAATTCATATTTATTTATTTTTTTAATATAATAAATTGAAAATCCAATTGACACTTTTACCAGCTCTCGGGTTAGAACCCGGGAACTAGGGACTTGTAATACAGGAACCATAGCAACGCCATGTAAACAACAGCACTGCTGAGGGCAGTATAGCCTAGTGGTTAGCATGCTTAGTGCCGCAACCTCTGGACTGGACTGCCGTAGGTTCGAATCCCACCTGCGCTCATGGATGTTTTGTGATGTTATTTAATTTTAAGATTGTTGTTATTTAGTGTAGTTGAAAGACGCTAATGACCTGAGATGTCGACGCGTCTATAATCTAAAATAAATAAAAATAAACAGCACTGCTACACGCTCGGCTGATCTCAAGCCTTTTAACTTTTTGACGTGAATAACGTTTAATGTAATGTCTCATACTAGGGTGGCATTTTTGAAATATTAGATGTAACGAAAATAGTCGAAAGTGGCTAACATGTAAAACAAAACACAGCATGTATAACTATGTTTAGGGTCTCGGACACAGTAAGCCATGGTGGCCGTGAGGAAAAGTACAAGTCTACTGCGGACAGGTACAAACGCCAAGCCCAGCTTCGAATCCCGAAGGCTTTTAATACTTTAGAATATATTCGAACTTCGATAACTCGAATTCTTGATAACTCGAACAAAATTGGTTGTCTATATTCAATTACTAATCTATTTATTTATTGTAGATTATAGACGCGTCCACATCTCAGGTCATTAGCGTCTTAAATTACATTAAATAACAACAACTTAAAACTAAATAACATCACAAAACATCCATGAGCGCAGGTGGGATTCGAACCCACGACAGTTTATTTATTTATTGTAGATTATAGACGCGTCGACATCTCAGGTCATTAGCGTCTTTCAGCTACACTAAATAACACTTTCTTAAAACTAAATAACCTCACAAAACATCCATGAGCGCGGGTGGGATTCGAACCCACGGCAGTCCATTCCAGAGGTTGCGGCACTAAACACGCTAACCACTAGGCCATACTGCCCTCCCTACGACAGTCTAGTCTATAGAGGCTGGTACCAAGTACGCTATCCACTAGACTATACACTGCTCTCTCAATCACTAATCTTTAATTTACCATTTTAAACGGATTTATCTAGTGGCCAGCGTCGAAGCTAAGGCCTGGCAACCGGGGCCCGCGCCAGGAGCGCTAACCCCGGAGAGAGCGCCATCAGCGAAATCAGCGATGCGAATATGATTATCAATTTTCCAACAGCTGTTGTCGAGCGTCTATAATCTGCAATTCATTCACAATTTTCGAGCAAAGACGCCGAAAACACGACGCTGCTAGTGACCTCAAACACTTAACATTTGTAAAAATTATGTAATTGTAAAACGCGTAAAATTAATACCCATTACGTCACAAATATATATTAATAGGTATGCGTTAACGATGCTGTAAATATTTTATCTCGTTCACACAGAATGTAGTAACGCGTCGGTTAGAATGAGATAATAAAATTAACGGTATGATTTTATGTAAACACTTTGGGTATATGCGAATATATAGTCCGGGAGCCCGCGATCGATTTTGACGACCAAAACTGCCAAAGCTGAGTTTTATTTATAAGGTAAATGTGATGTTATAATGAAACCTCGTGATCCTCAGCTGCGGCACCAGCTGTGGGTTGGGCTACGGCAGGAGAAATCCACCGGTAGAATAGAATAGAAAAGAATAGATGTGCAAGCTTTCACGGCCGGCATTGTTCCAAGTCTTCATGGTTTCCGGACTACGACCGAACAAAGAACACACTGTTACTAGGCATAAAAGAAGGGAGGACACCAGTCACTGACACACAGACCTGTGAGCCGCCAAGGAGGACACTTCGACCGCTGCCACATCGCTTTTGAGAATGTCTACCGCAGTTGTAGACGAAATACCACCGGACCACGGCCTACAAGCCCGGAAACCATGAAGACGTGGAAGAATAGAATAGAATATATTTATTGTCCAATATAGCAATTTCTGTTGGTGGGCTTGGAAACACATTTTTCTAGACAGGTTGTTCTTATTTAATAATTATACAGTCGTTATACCGATTTTTATGCGCCCCACGTTTTTATTACTTATTCAGCTGACGCAGCGACACAAAGCGCCCCTTGGTTTGTGTTTTAATTATTTTCTAGTTTTTGGCACAGCTGATGATTTAAAATAAAACCGTTTAACTTAAAGGTTTTTTTACCTATTTTTATTTTCTAGTTTTTGGTTTATTTCTGACCCGTATCATTAAGCAAACTCCTCATCCTTTCAACTGTCCACCTCCTGATTCCATCATCAGACTCTCGTTACCAAGTTGAAATTATCAAAATATTGTATTGTCACTTAATGTGTGTGCAAAGTTTCATAAGAATCGGTTAAGTAGAAGTAGTTGAAAAAGCTGTCGCAAGATTTGAAACAAAGATAAACAAACAATCAAATATACGGTGTCAAGCTAAATAAAACCGTTTAAAAACGCGTCGGTGCGAAAGATAGAGATGGGGAATAGAAGTGTATTTTTATCTTCTTCTATCACAAATACATAACCATTGTTACAGATATGAATTAACAATACCTACTATACATTTTTAAATTTACAAATGCGTCAGAAGACAAGGAAAAGAGAAACTCTTCGTTTTCTGTCTCTCTCTTCCGACCTGACACTTACAGTTGTGTCTATGACTCCTCTATACCTAATATCTCTATGAGCACACTACACACCACATTCATTATTAATAATATAAATACAAATCGAAGGCAGTGTAGCCTAGTGGATAGCGTACTTGGTACTAGCCTCTAGAACATATTGTCGTGGGTTCGAATCCCACCTGCGCTCAAGGATGTTTTGTGATGTTATTTAGTTTTAAGTTAGTTGTTATTTAATGTAATTTAAGACGCTAATGACCTAAGTTGTCGACGCGTCTATCATCTACAATAAGTAAAAAATAAATACAAATCAGCCTTAGCGAAATGTCTGACCAAATTAGGTCGCGGGCTCCCGGACTAATAGTATATCTGAATATCTACAAATCAGGCCAACCTACTAACGTGGCTACGGACTTAATGAGAATGTTCTCGGCATTGCTGACCATCTCACCGCAATCGCTACCATAAACTCTCCCAGTTTCCTGACTCCTCCATTCACCAACAGGGATGGTTGAAACTTGCCAACAACATTCTCCGACGCAGCCACAAAGTTAACAAGAATTATTGCCGCTAATCTTAGCTATAAACTCGTGCAGTTTCTGGTCCCAATTTAGCATCAGGGATGGCCGAAAACTCCCGATAACACATAGCCATATTACTCTTATGCTTGGGTCCCACGGCCTGTCTTAGCACAGGCCAGGCCAGACCTGGGTGTGAAGATCTGGTGCGGATCGTCGTGCACCGCGCCGAACAATTCCCACGGTCTGTGTCGACCCGAATCGGTCTACACAGACCTGGTGCGGATCGTCGCGCACCGCGCCGAATTCTCACGGCCTGTGTCGACCCGAATCGGTCTACACAGACCTGGTGCGGATCGTCGCGCACCGCGCCGAACAATTCCCACGGTCTGTGTCGACCCGAATCGGCCTACACAGACCTGGTGCGGATCGTCGCGCACCGCGCCGAACAATTCCCACGGTCTGTGTCGACCCGAATCGGCCTACAAAGACCTGGTGCGGATCGTCGCGCACCGCGCCGAACAATTCCCACGGTCTGTGTCGACCCGAATCGGCCTACACAGACCTGGTGCGGATCGTCGCGCACCGCGCCGAACAATTCCCACGGTCTGTGTCGACCCGAATCGGCCTACAAAGACCTGGTGCGGATCGTCGCGCACCGCGCCGAACAATTCCCACGGTCTGTGTCGACCCGAATCGGCCTACACAGACCTGGTGCGGATCGTCGCGCACCGCGCCGAACAATTCCCACGGCCTGTGTCGGTCTATACGTAACCGCCATTCCAATATGTCAAGTGACACGGAAAGCATGGAAAACACTGTTGCTCTGGAATTGAATGAAAACGATGCGCCCGTACAGGACTGTGGCTATTGCCATCAGTGACTTGATATTGCGTATATTTCAATAAAGTTTTTGGCCATCCCTAGCTGACAAACAGCTATAAAACTGTACTTTGCTAATGAAAATAGAGCTCCGTTCCACTTCGTTCAAATTGTAACTATTATTTTAAATACTTTCACTACCCTAATTCCGTTCATAAAACCTAATGATGTCAATCTGTTTATCTGTCTTATAAAAATCATTAACCGAACTAATAAAAGTAACTGATCTTTCCGCATTTTATTTAATACTAGCGGCCGTCCGGCTTCGCCCGGGTGCTAAGAATTTATGATTTGTTATCTGCTTTGTGTTTTTAAAGACCACCAACAGCTAAGGTAATTTGGGCCTAGCACCAATTCATATTTTCAATTCATTATTTTTTTTAATAATAAATTGAAAATCCAATTGACACTTTTACCAGCTCTCGGGCTAGAACCCGGGAACTGGGGACTCGTAATAGAGGAACCATAGCAACGCCATGTAAACAACAGCATCGCTACACTCTCGACTATTCTCAAGCCCTGTTATCTGCTAAAATGCAAAAGAATTTTAAAATTACGTTTTGTTGCCATCCCACAGGAATTATCCCCCCCCCCCCCGAGAGAAATTTATCAAAATAAAATATAGCTTATATCACTCAGAGATAATGTAGCTTTCTATTAGTGAAAGAATTTTTAGAATCGGTTCAGTAGTTCCAGAAATAATAATTTCTGATTTATACCCCCCCCCCTCGAGAATTTTTTCCTTTGCGAAGCGAAGTCGCTAAAATGCAAAAGAATTTCAAAGTTACGTTTTGTAACTATCCCACAGGAATTACCCCCCCCTACCCCCGAGAGAAATTTATCAAAATAAAATATAGTCTATATCACTCAGAGATAGTGTAGCTTTCTATTATTGAAAGAATGCTTAGAATCGGTTCAGTAGTTTCAGAGATAATAACCCCGCGAGAATCTCTCCCCTGTGAAGCGAAGTCGGGCTGGTGTTAGTAGGATTCCGACAATACGCTAAAATACAAAAGAATGTCACGTTTTGTTAATAGTAGAGAACCAATATAAATTTAATTAATTAATTAACTCAAAAATTAATTTAAAAAGTTGAATAAAACATAGCCTATAGCATTTTTCTGGAATCATAAGGAACATTTTAAAAAAAATTCATAAAATCCGTCAAATAGATTTTTAAATTAAATTATGCCAAACACACATAAATACAAAGAATTTTATATATTAGTAGATATAGATACATATCTGTTACGGTCAGTGTAATAAGTTGGTAACTATGAATAATTACCGGTTATTATTAATAATAGCAAAAATTCTTGCTGGCTTGTAACATACATATGATCACACTATTAAATGGTTGGTCAATAAAAGTACTTATCTGGTATAAACACTCACTTTCATATAACACAAAAAAGAAACAGAATATTTTCATTTTTCAATAATCAGTATCCATCAACTAGTAGCCTTGAAACAATTATTTAGGTTCGTACAAAGATGGCCGTTTATTCCCCGCGTGGCTTCACGTTATGAGACATACCCTCCCTCCATGCTATTCTATACCTCTGTTGTACCTATGTACCAACATTGTACAAAGAAGAAAACTAAATATTATGTCTATCTCACTTCAAGACAGTTTTGGGATTTTGTGTTACGGTATTCTGTCTACACGTGGTGCTTGATTTTTCCAAAATTTTCGCATCTAGTCGGACATTTTAGTGTTAGTTAGTTAAAATTGTGTTTTTAAATATTATTTTTAATCTATCGAATAATCTGAAGTGCAAAAAGAGAATAACCAAATATATTTGTGAAAATTACAAACCGGTCAAATGCGAGTCGGACTCGCGCATCGAGGGTTCCGTACAATAATAAAAATAAGGAGTTAGGTAGAGGTAAAAAATTAACAGATTTGTTTTTAAAAAGTTTTTTTACTTATATTTTATTTTGATCTTTTTTTCGTATCAAATTTAATTAAAGTTATACCTACTACGTATATTTTCAAAGTAAAAGAAATATATTAACAGAATATTTGATGAAAAAAAAATAGTAATAAAACTTTTTAGAGACAAGCTTTTATTTAAATGCACTAAAAAGGAAAAAATAATTTTTAATAATTTAGGTTCATAATTATAAAAACGTGGGTCGTGAACTCTATTATAGTTTATTAGTCATGACCCACGCTTTTATTAATTATGAACCTAAATTATTAAAAATTATTTTTTCCTTTTTAGTGCATTTAATTAAAAGCTTGTCTCTAAAAAGTGTTTTTACTAATATTTTTACTTCACACCTACTATGGTCTAAAGAAGTTATGGATTTAGTCCGAAAAAAATATTTCGAGATTTAACAAATCTTCACGTTTTGAGACCCTAGCAATCGTTTAAGATCATTTTTTCTGACTGATATCTGTATGTGTGTGTTCGCCTTCGATATCGTAAAAACGGAACAACATACGGCCATGCCGATTGTTCTATTGTGTTTATCAGCCTTTAACTTAGATCTGATTAGACTTTAAGTCAAATCGGTTCAGTGGATCCTGAGATATTAAAAAAAACGTTCTCAATGTCACGTATTAACATAGGTAAAAAAAAATATAAATGAATTCTAGATGTAATATGAAAAAAATGTAAATATTTTTTTTCTCTAAAATGTATAGTTTTCGAGAGAAAAAATATTTTACTAAAAGAAGAAAATTGTACGTAAATCAAGGTAACCATGATTTTTGCTATATTACGAGTCATCAGTAGATCACCAAACAAAAAAGAGGGCCATGCTTTTTTTCAAAGAATCAAAAAATAGTGTTTATTTTTTGCAAATATTTACTAGGTGGGAAGTATAGGGCTGGTCATCAGTCGAATTTTTTGTCTTAAAATAGATATTTCTCTAGATTCTTGCAAAAATACACTTTTGGTGGTAGTTTCACCCCCATAAAAAATAAACAGAGGAAATAAAGAGTGGAATTTTTTTTTAGAATGTTAGTAAGGGGACCACCCGCGACAATTTTCAGCAGAATCGCCTTTATTAATACGTTTTTCCTCAATTTTTCATAATTCGTCTAATATTTGTGATAATGATTTCTAGAGTCTGACCCACTTTTTGGCCGAACCAAAGTTTTAAAATGCTAAAAAATCGAGTGTAATATTATTATATAAGCTGAACTCAATTTCCTGGAAGTTAAGAACAACTTTTCATTTCTTGTTTTTTAAATATTCTTTTTTGGAGTGTTTTAAATTCGATTATTCAGTGGATTTAACCTTCGGTTTCGATACAACCTTCGGGCCCGATTTTGTCCAAAATCGAATGTTTCGCCGAAGGTTAAATTTTAAGCCGAGTGTGGTCGATCGAACTCTAATTGAAAAATTGTGTTTTAAAGACCACCAACAGCTAAGGTTATTTGGGCCTAGCAGCAATTCATATTTTCAATTCATTATCATTTTTTTAATAATAAATTGGAAATCCAATTTACACTTTTACCAGCTCTCGGGCTAGAACCCGGGAACTGAGGACTTGTAATAGAGGAACCATAGCAACGCCATGTAAACAACAGCATTGCTAAACGCTCGGCTATTCTCAAGCCTGAACTCTAATTGATTTCAGAGGACAGTATGGCTCAGTTGGTAGCGTCGCAGCCTCTGAATCAGACTGTCCTTTGGTTCGAATCCCACCTCTGCTCATGGTTAGTTTTAAGTGATATATTATATTTGTTGTATTTAAGACGCTAATGACGTAAGTTGTCGACGCGTCTATAATCCACAATAAATAAATAAACTAATTGATTTCAGTCATAATATATTAATAATCATTTTAATTTATTACAGCCTGATTAACTTACAACCAACATATATTTTGAAAAAGTGAACCATTTTAAAAAATAAATTGAATTTATCGAAACAATGTGTTCACCAGGAACTATGATTGTGGGATGCAAAATACCAACTTTGGCCAGTTTAGCTACAAACGCGTTGGTTGCAAAGTTGGTATGTTGGAAAGAGATTCAAATAGAATGCCGGAACGTACTGCTGCTATTAAAATATAGATCCAGAAGTGGGCTTAGTTACTATATATATACATATACGGAAGTATCAGCCAATAAAGTTCTTCAATTGAACATCCCTCCAACGCTCCGAGACGATTTGATTCTAGCTCTAAAACTTGCTTGCCAAGATGTTTACAAATTCACTTTTGAATTCCTAAAAATCTACGATGAACAAACAACTTATCAGCATTCGCTGTACTGGAAATCGAACGGAGAGTTAAATATCGAAAAAATCATTGAAAACTTTCTAAAGAACAACCCATTTTACGAGGATCCGAACAATCGCTGCTTCATAGCTAATTATTATTGTTGTGATTCAGATTTATCTAAATTAGGGAACAAAACTAATCGAAAGAAAGTAGAGCAATATTTGATGAATAGCGCATTCGAAAGTAGGAATAATGAGTTTAGAATGTCATTGAGATATTGGAATAATTATATGACTTGTGGATTTCACAATAACGATTTGATAACAAAAAACATGATCAAGCAAATATCGGAATTTGGTTGGTTTCGTAATTTTGGTTATTTTTTCGATAAACTCGATTGCGTCCAAAAAGAAATGGTTTTAAATGCAATTTGCGAAAAGGTTACTGATTGTTTCTGTGACTTGGATACGATACGCTACTCAATATCTTGCGTTCATGTTCTGCTACTCAAGTACGGTAGTTATTCAAGGATCGAAACCGTAATCAAGGAGGTCAAAAACGGTTATAAACTTTTATTTACTATCCTGACAAATTATTTTTTACTGCATCTTTTTGAGACCGTTTTGAAAATAGTTGTTGATAATAACGCCATTGATGAAACTGATCTTGGCCATATTGTTTCAAGAAAGCAATATCTGAGTACACCGATTGAAATTAATGAGGAAGCTTTATTTCAATTTCAAGATGATTCTGATGAAGACTTCTATTCCATATTTGAATCTGATGATTACAGATAAATAAAACCCACTACAAAATAGCTGCTTTGCATGCATATACAGCGTGTCCACGAAAGTTCTTTACAAATGGATTTTTTTTTTATTAATTATTGGAGCAAAAATTTTTTTCTGTGGAAAAGTTCTTCTTCGTCCAAAGCCTCCAAAACACCAAAGAAAATTTTTTTCGGCCTAAAGTTATACGAGGTAAATCAAAAAGTTTTATTTTACTAAAAATAAAAATTATCTGTGATATTCAAGATTTTCTCAAAATTAGTTACATAATCAAATTTAATTCAAAATTATACCATAACTAACTTCTAAGTAATTATTTATTTAGAATTATAAATCAGAATTCAACATGTCCTCCATCTCTCTCCATACAAAAACAGTTCTCCTTCCAAAATTTTCTTTGGTGTTTTAGAGGTTTTGGACGAAGCAGAACTTTTCCACAGAAAAAAATTTTTGCTCCAATAATTAATAAAAAAAATTCCATTTGTAAAGAACTTTCGTGGACACACTGTATGTATGCATTTAAAGTGACTTTTCCACACAAGTATGGGAAAGCAAACCATATCCATAGTGATTTATATTTATTCGTCTGATCCGTTCGTAATTACATACTCCTGTGTGTACTGCGGTATACTATAGATGTGTCTTCCAAGTTGGGCAGGAAATCCTCTTTTTGAATAACAGATGTATATTCTGTATATTTTTTTTTTTACTGAGGAATCAATAAATTTGAATTTGAAGTTGGCGACACCAATTCACTATAAATTTTTTTTGAAAATACTGAAAATGAAGTAAAACGCAGCTATTTTATAGTGGGTATGGTAAAGATACAATATATATCTCGTGCGTAATGATATTATGACTCGTGTGACTGTTAAAATTGAACTATCGCTTCTTTAACACACCGTCACTACTCGTCAGTAATATGCCTCATTACGCCACTAGATATACAATCTACTATATAGAAGAAACGGGACACAAGTCACAAGAATAAAAAATACTGAGTGTTTATTTGAAAACTTCCGTCAAGAATATCTCGAAAACTGAATATCCGCACCAGATGAAAAAATGAGTGTGTCTGTATAACGGGCACAGACAGATGACGTGAATATCGTTATACACAAATAATTGTATTCGGTCATGGAAAGATAACTCGAACCATCATTTGCCACAAAAAAAATCGAGTTATCAAGACTCTCGAGTTATCAAATAATATTAATGTTCATTCTTGACGCTATTGTTAACCAATTTTGTACGAGTTATCAAGAATTCGAGTTATCGAAGTTCGACTGTATATCCACTTTTATTTATCTTATAAAATCAAATGTTTCTAAAATATAATAAATAACATAAGTAATTGTAATTTTATTTTTTTGTATTTGAACTTGTTATTCAATATTATTTTCGTTATTAAAAAAATTCACAGATTTCGCAATCCTTGCAACCATCAAGGACATTGGAAATGATAACAGCATATATGAAACATAATTAACTGTTTATTATACACACAATATTTATCAATGCACTGTTTAGTTTTGTCAGGAATAACCCTATTATTCTTCTGTTATATACGCGTTCACTTTTGCTTGATTACTTAACTTTTAAATGGATTTTTCTACAGTATTTATTAACATTTGCTCAAAAATAACACCGCAGATCGTCGCAAATACCTTTCAATTAACTAGACATGATATAAAACACATTTCGAAAAAATTGCACTTGTTCAATTTTGCATGATTGCTCCTCACTTGATCGCGACACCGTTGTCTTTTGGCCTTGAACGAAAACTCGTAACTCTGCCCCCATATACGAACATAAACATTTCCAATGTTAAAATATATTAAAAGCTTTCTGAACTCGAACCTGGGTTTAGCATTTGTATTTGTCGGTAGATACATACTTTTTCACAAACCTTTTGAATTACGACCCTTGACCTGTGCCAAATGACCCTAAACAGGTAACATGTTTCCTTTATTTAGTACTTTATTACCTCCCAGTAATTTATTTTTGGAACCAAATTTGGATTAAAAAAAAGAGTGTGTGTGTACTTATGTACGCACGTCAGAAGTTATACTTCTTTTACGTAACAAAACAAAAATAACTTCAATAATTTTATCCTGTGTGCCAGTAGGTACTAAACGTTTGTAAAAAAACGATAAAATAATAAAATAAAGATATTAAATAAATTAATTTACACCATTAAATTATTAGAAGTTATACTCCTTTATGCGACTCCGGGAGTGTTTACGCAATGCGTTGAACTAAGAATTTTAGAAAAATTCCGTTAGATGTTACGCCAAAGACACTTTGTATACCTCGATTCATATATATGTCGCTGCCGTACCAGTATCTTCAGTTTTTCAGACTAATTTTTTGTTAATAACTCGCTTAAATTTTTTCTGACAAAAAAAATGGTTATTTCAACAAATAAAGCATATAATTTTTTCTACAAAAAAGGTATTTACAACATTTTACGTAAAAGTACCCATTCTGAGACAAAATTGTATAAAAACAACAGTATAGTCAGTTTTTAACCACAATAATAATTTTATTATCGTGTTTTTACATCAGTTTTTTCTTTATATCTCGCTTTAGATTATTCTGACAGGAAAAATGGTTATTTCATCAAATAAAACTTATAATTTTTTCTACAAAAAAGATATTTACAACATTTTACGTAAAAGTACCCATATTCTGAGACAAAATGGTATAAAAACAATAATTTAGTCACTTTTTAACCACAATAATAATTTTATTATCGTGTTTTACATCAGTTTTTTCTTTATATCTCGCTTTAGATTATTCTGACAGGAAAAATGGTTATTTCATAAAATAAAAGTTATAATTTTTTCTACAAAAAAGATATTTACAACATTTTATGTAAAAGTAACCGTTTTGAGACAAAATCTTGTTTTCATTTTATTTATCCGATGACGCGTTACAGACGAGTCATCTTCGATCCGGAGCACTTAACAGATACAAACATTAATCAAATTCCCGATTCTGGTTTATCTTTGGGTTGCTTCGTCCCATTCTGATGGGACGAGGGCCGTCCCCACTTTGCTTTAAACGTCTGCCACTATCAACACAACATTAATTGAATATTCATTCAATTTAAGGGTTAAGATGTACATAAACATCGCGTTACTTGTCAAGGGTACAAACTGTACAAGAAAATACTTACCTATCTCAATTAGTTAGGTTAGAAAAACTTTACTTCATAAATATTTAATTTGGAAGAAGTAAAAAAAACATTTTTGAATTTTAAAACTTTATCTTGCGAGATAACTCGGGTGGTAAACAAACAATATTTTTTACTACATGCGAGAGCCTTGATTAAAAACAAGCAGACAAGTCCTGAGTCATTTTTTATGGTCTTTACAAAAATAAATAAATAAATTTTGTATACAGGTTTTTTGGTATCATAATAAACAAAAATATTTATTTTATATGAAGAAACAAGAAATAAAGGAAAAACCAACAAAGAGGAATGAGTATATTATCAAATTACCTGACCCCTGGGAGCCACAAACGAACTAAACCTCGATTATCTGTCTAATTTATATTTCGACGGTATACAGTACAATAGCTATTTATGATACAAATGCGGAAAGTGACAAATTGTAACCATTGTGTAGTTACAGAACGAGCCGATAGGTTGTGCTGCGATTCATGTCACAACAACACACAATCTGTGAAAATTTCAACTAGCTCTATCTCTTACCGTTTTTGAAATAGAGCTTTGTGACAGACGGACATACATCGTAGGCTCAGTAAAAGGGTTTCGTTTAGAGGTAAGAAACCCTAAAATTATTTTTTTTTATTTATTGTAGATTATAGACGCGTCGACAACTTAGGTCATTAGCGTCTTAAATTACATTAAATAACAGCTAACTTAAAACTAAATGACATCACAAAACATCCATGAGCGGAGGTGCAGGGATTCGAACCCACGACAGTGTGATCCAAAGGTCGGCTATGCTAACCGTTACACCACACTGTCCTCTGAACATGGCTAAGAACCATCTCGCAAATACCAGCTTTCAAACAAACAAAACCTCATTGAAATCGGTCCAACCGTTTGGGAGCTACAATGCCACAGACATACAGACAGACAAACAGACAGACAGACAGACAAACAGAGAGACAGACAAAGGCTTCAAACTTATAACATCCCTCTTTTTTCGTCAGGGGTTAAAAATGGGCAATGTTTTTTCATCAGGGGCGGATTCAGAAAATTATTTCGGGGGAGGGGTTTCAAAATATTTATGTACAACTACATTATATTGATACTTACCTCACCAAATCAGTTTTTTACACGCGAAAAAATATCGAAAATATGCAACACCCAACGCCGCTAAGATATGAATCGGATGTCCTTTTCTATGCGTTCTATGCGTTGCCAAAAATTTCGGGGGGGGGAGTGTTTGAACCCCCTGAACCCCCCTTGAATCCGTCACTGCCTTTCATGAATACATATAAGACAGGGTTTAATTTAGGTGTCATAGAGTTCAGAATCGATACAAATATTGTTATGACTATGCAAATACTAACCCTTAGGACATACGAGAGACTCGATGAAGATAATATTCTACAAGCAATGAATTTTTATAGGGCTTAAAAACATTTAAACATTCGGATTAAATTAGTATTTATATTATGTCCTTTATTTACAGTCCTCTAAGTGGGGAACTGGGGACGTTGGACAAATGAATGTAATCCCAGTCTAAAAACAACCGCCATTTGTTTGAACCGGTTACATTATTATATTCCTAATTCATTTTAATACTGCCATAAAAAAATTGTAAAATATCGTCGCTGTAAAATTATTTCGCTTAAATTCTAAGCGCACTCTGGTTGGAAACTATAAAACGTGGCTTGGTGTATGGATAAAGCCACACTGCTAACATGGCGTTGCTATATGGTTCCTCTATTACAAGTCCCCAGTTCTCGGGTTCTAGCCCGAGAGCTGGTAAAAGTGTCAATTGGATTTTAATTTATTATTAAAAAAAAATAATGAATTGAAAATATGAATTGGTGCTAGGCCCAAATAACCTTAGCTGTTGGCGGTCTTTAAAACACAATTTTCTTCACACTGCCAACTTCCCAGTGAGAGCCCTTTAGTGTTGCCGTCTAGATCTAGGTTTTCTAGACTCTTGTCTTGTCTAGATTTTCAAGACAAGACTTGCAAAAGTCTTGTCTAGAAATGTTCAAGACAAGACAAGACTTGCAAACGTCTTGTCTAGAAATTTTCAAGACAAGACAAGAATTGCAAAAGTCTTGTCTAGAAATTTTCAAGACAAGACAAGACTTGCAAAAGTCTTGTCTAGAAATGTTCAAGACAAGACAAGACTTGCTTTATCTGGATCAAGACTCTTGCCAAAACTCTAGACAATTTTCAAGAGTCTAGATAAACTAAGTAGTAGTAGCTAAAGTAAACCACTCGGTTAATCTAGACTCTTGAAAATAATCTAGAGTCTTGATATTAGGCAAGACAAGAGTTTTAACATTGGAAATGTTTATGTTCGTATATGGGGGCAGAGTTACGAGTTTTCGTTCAAGGCCAAAAGACAACGATGTCGCGATCATGTGAGGAGCAATCATGCAAAATTGAACAAGTGCAATTTTTTCGAAATGTGTTTTATATCATGTCTAGTTAATTGAGAGGTATTTGCGATGATCTGCGCTGTTATTTTTGAGCAAATGTTAATAAATACTGTAGAAAAATCCATTTAAAAGTTAAGTAATCAAGCAAAAGTGAACGCGTATATAACAGAAGAATAATAGGGTTATTCTTGACAAAACTCAACAGTGCATTGATAAATATTGTGTGTATAATAAACAGTTAATTACGTTTCATATATGCTGTTATCATTTCCAATGTCCTCGATGGTTGCAAGGATTGCGAAATCTGTGAATTTTTTAATCTAGACTTAGTAGTGAAGTCTTGATATTTCAAGACAAGACTAAAGTGAAGTCTTGTCTTGGTATTTCAAGACAAGACAAGACTTGGAAAGTCTACCAGATTTATATGGGGTTATGTCTGTCATTTTGACGTTTATGAATATTATATGCGGATTCAATATCGCTCTATCTCCTTCTTAGTTTGACGTTTTCGAAAATTATATGCGGAGTCAATCGCTCTGTTTCCCTCTTAACAACGTTAAAAAATAGAGAGAATCAACCTGAAAATTTTCATCTCTAGGGACGAAAACGCTCAGTTTCAATCCGCTAAACAGGTACCGAAAATCGAATTTTCAATAGCGGCGTTGTGAAAAAATAAACATTAAATAACAACAACTATACTATCCAGAGATTGTGATTCAATTATTTATCTGTTTATTAATTGTAAACAAAAAAGATGCAAAATATTTTAGACGTTACGATATAAAAATGTACGAATTTTTTTTTTCAAGAGTTTTATTTCTAGACAAAGAGTAATTCTGAAAGTATTTAAATAGCCTGTAATATTTTCATTTTAATGACGTATGAAAATGCAAATTTCAAAATTATATTTCACGGATGAAAAATTAAATAAGTAGAAAATATCGCTGCGTTGCCAAAAGTTTGTGAAAAGATTGATATAATAAAATATCCAGTGAACAGTTTGCGGTTGTTTGGGGTAATAATCATGCCAATTCTGGCAGCAAACCGTCATAATATTCTGGCATAACGAACGTTTATTTCTTGTCATGACGAAAGTTTATTTCAGGATGGTTTATTTTAGTGATGCGCGATACGAGATGTTTTAGTTGATTGTTCAAACATCTCAATGACTCTCAATGATTGTCACTTGGACTCGATTGTTTTGTTTCATAATTCACAGAGACCGAGTCGCAAAGTACTGAATTGTGCACTGTCGAGAGCCACATAATATATACAATCGTTCATCACTCAACAACTGTGATCGAGTCGATGGTCGATTGTGCAGTAATCGCGTAATACGAATTCAACAGTGAAGAGATCACAGAGTACCGACTGAACAGTGAACAATAAACGACTCGCGTGAACGTCAGTCGACTAGCATATAACCGCGATTATAGGTTTTCTCATTCGCTGCTATTTCTATAACCTATGTGGCAAATAATCGACTTGAACATTCGAACATTTCGATTGTATAATCAAACTTCGAGTGGATTGTGGACTCGATTGTTATTATGAACGATTGCAATTATTGTTTCGATTGTAAAAACATCTCGTATCGCCCATCACTAGTTTATTTCTTGTCTGCACATTGTCACGTCATGAAGAGGTAAAACTAGTGTGGAGTAGAGTTAAAGAGGAATTATTTTGGAACTGTTAATAATTATAGTTCTATACGTAAAAAGTCACGGAAAAAAATTGGTAAAAAATAAAAAAAAAAACTTTTATTAAAATGTAGTACTTAAAGAAAAAAAATATTTACAAAGTTCATAATAATTATGAACCTTGTAAATATTTTTTTCTTTAAGTACTACATTTTAATAAAAGTTTTTTTTTATTTCTTACCTCGATGACTGTAATAAACTATCATAGAATTTGCGGCCCGCTCTTTTATAATTATTCGAGGTACAACGTTTTAAAATGTAAAGTAATAAACAGTCAAGTGCGTTTCGAGCCACGCACTATGTACCTAAGTTATGCTAAACCCACAATTTTGATAAAATAAATAAAATAAAAACATTCATAACTTACTTAAAAGGCCCTTTTCAACGATACCCCATAAGAATAGGTACCTACAGAAAAAAAATTGTTTGGCCTCCCGTTTGCAATAACCTACAATTTTGATAAAATAAATAAAATAAAAACATTCATAATCTACTCAAAAGGCCCTTTTCAACGATACCCCACAAGAATAGGTAAAAAAAATTTTTTTTTACCCCCCATTTGCAATAACCCACAATTTTGATAAAGTAAATAAAACAAAAACACATTCATAATCTACTCTAAAGGCCCTTTTCAACGATACCCCACAAGAATATGTAAAAAAAAATTTTTTTTTGCCCCCCGTTTGCAAAAAGCTATCAATTTTGATAAAATAATTAAAATAAAAACATATTCATAATCCACTCAAGAGGCCCTTTTCAACGACACCCCACAAGAATAGGTACACAAAAACAATTTTTTTTGACCCCGTGCCCTGCCGTTTGCATGTATGGGCATTGGGCGCCCTCCTTAAATAAATCTTTTTTCATCTTTTGTTATTTCTTCCGTCTTTGGGCTGCGATAGTACATATTATGTGTGAATTTCTAGTCCCTATCTCATTTAGCTTAGAAGTTAGAGGCTTGTGACAGACAGACGGACAGACAGACATCGTTTGGCACAATAATAAAGTTCCTTTCTGGTACGGAACGGTCGGAACCCTAAAAATGAATGAGTGAATATCTCTTTTGGAAAATGAATATTTTACAATGTTTTGAAGTGGAATTAGTAGGTACGGAAATTGTTATTACCGAGTATATTTTTAATCCTTAATAACCAATTTCCGCACTAGTGTCTCTCGAAAAAAATTATTCATAAAAAAAAACTACAGTGAATCCTGATTATCTATCTTGCTATTATCCGTCCACTTGTCATCTCGTTTATATCGGATATTCAGGATTTTACTGTATCTCTCATACATTACTAGCCGTTACCCGTGGCTTCGCCCACGTATATTTCGATTTATGATTTATCACCCCCCCCCCGGCGAGAAATTCTCCTCCTGCGAGCCGGGCTGGTGACGTTCATTCGCTCGAATTTAATTAATACATTATTCACTCGCTTCGCTCGTTCGTTCGAATATTATTAATATATTGATCACTCGCTTCGCTCGTTCGCTCGAATTTTATTAATACATTATTTCTTATTGCCAACCTACGTTATTATAAGGAACTCCTGTGCAAAATTTCATGCTTCTAACTTCAAAAATGACGAACTTCTATACAAACTTTCATCCCCTATTTAACCCCTGTAGGTGATTAATTTTCAAAAATATTCTCTTAATGGGTGCTTACGTCACAAAAGGCACTTACTGTCAATTTCAAGTTTATATCTTCAGCGGTTTGACCTGGGCGTTGTCTGTCAGTCAGTCAGTGAGTAACGGAACTGTTTTATATAATATATAGATTATGCTATATTGTGGTTATTACAGGGTCTTATAGCTTCAGTGCCTCTACCGGCGGAATAGGAACCTTTTTTTTCCTCACTTTTTGAACAACGGCGAATTCACGGAGATTAGTCTTCTTTCTCTCTATCCTCCATGCTCGCAGCTCTAGATAAGTCGAAACCTTGATTTTTAACGCGCTTCCCTTCGACTTATCGATGTTTTTCAGTATTTCTGAACGCTCTATATAAACAATCACGACTCCAGGCGCCGAGCGTCGTCTGAAATCTGCATTCAACTGGAATACTATTCGACATGTCTACTTGCTTTGCTCTGTTCTAAGTCAGTGGCGTGCATCTAATTTAATCTCCGTGATTTCTTTAATTGCACGTGAAAATTTAATTGAATCGTTTTAAAATCTGTTATTTTGAGTGGAAACATTTTCTATAGGTTTTTTTTTTGGTTCCATGCGACTTGATCCCCGAACAAAATATCCCCGACAAAATATCTCCGACAAAATATCCCTAGTCAAAATATTCCCATGACAAAATATACCCATGATAAAAATAATATCCCCGAACGAAATATTCTAGCGACAAAATATCTCCAATTAATAAAGACAAAAAACAAATGTATTGATAGAAACAAATTAAATAAGAACAAGTTAATTATTAACAATGAATATTTATTGAAAAATAAATTCGACCCGATTCGTTTGATATTATGTCTATTTATAGAAAAAATAACGCTGAATCGACTCCAACACCCCGCACTTTTAATTTCAAATAATATAAACAGCATCTGAGAGATTTTTGATTTTTTTTATAAATGCCAAAGGAAGAAGACCCCCCTCTTTGTACAAATTTGCGAAATTTTTGAAAAAAAAATTCGACCAGATTCGTTTGATATTAAGTCTATTTATAGAAAAAATAACGCTGAATCGACTCCAACACCCCGCACTTTTAATTTCAAATAATATAAACAGCATCTGAGAGATTTTTGATTTTTCTTAAAAATGCCAAAAGTAAGAAGACCCCCCTCCTTGTAAAAATTTGCGAAATTTTTGAAAAATAAATTCGATCTGATTCGTTTGATATTAAGTCTATTTATAGAAAAAATTATGCTGAATCGATTCCAACACCCCGCACTTTTAATTTCAAATAATATAAACATGCATCTGAGAGATTTTTGATTTTTCTTAAAAATGCCAAAAGTAAGAAGACCCCCCTCCTTGTACAAATTTGCGAAATTTTTTAAAAATAAATTCGATTTGATTCGTTTGATATTAAGTCTATTTATAGAAAAAATAACGCTGAATCGACTCCAACACCCCGCACTTTTAATTTCAAATAATATAAACAGAATCTGAGAGATTTTTGATTTTTCTTAAAAATGCCAAAAGTAAGAAGACCCCCCTCTTTGTACAAATTTGCGAAATTTTTGAAAAATAAATTCGACCCGATTCGTTTGATATTAAGTCTATTTATAGAAAAAATAACGCTGAATCGACTCTAACACCCCGCACTTTTAATTTCAAATAATATATACAGCATCTGAGAGATTTTTGATTTTTCTTAAAAATGCCAAAAGTAAGAAGACCCCCCTCTTTGTACAAATTTGCGAAATTTTTGAAAAATAAATTCGACCCGATTCGTTTGATATTAAGTCTATTTATAGAAAAAATAACGCTGAATCGACTCTAACACCCCGCACTTTTAATTTCAAATAATATATACAGCATCTGAGAGATTTTTGATTTTTCTTAAAAATGCCAAAAGTAAGAAGACCCCCCCTCTTTGTACAAATTTGCAAAATTTTTGAAAAATAAATTCGACCAGATTCGTTTGATATTAAGTCTATTTATAAAAAAAATAACGCTGAATCGACTCCAACACCCCGCACTTTTAATTTCAAATAATATAAACAGAATCTGAGAGATTTTTGATTTTTCTTAAAAATGCCAAAAGTAAGAAGACCCCCCTCTTTGTACAAATTTGCGAAATTTTTGAAAAAAAATTCGACCAGATGCGTTTTTATATTAAGTCTATTTACAAAAAAAATAACGCTGAATCGACTCCAACACCCCGCACTGTTAGTTTCTGAGATATAAACAGCATCTGAGAGATTTTTGATTTTTCTTAAAAATTCCAAAAGTAAGAAGACCCCCTCTTTGTACAATTTTTGAAAAATAAATTCGATCTGATTCGTTTGATATTAAGTCTATTTATAGAAAAAATAACGCTGAATCGACTTCAACACCCCGCACTTTTAATTTCAAATAATATAAACAGAATCTGAGAGATTTTTGATTTTTCTTAAAAATGCCAAAAGTAAGAAGACCCCCCTCTTTGTACAAATTTGCGAAATTTTTGAAAAATAAATTCGACCAGATTCGTTTGATATTAAGTCTATTTATAGAAAAAATAACGCTGAATCGATTCCAACACCCCGCACTTTTAATTTCAAATAATATAAACAGCATCTGAGAGATTTTTGATTTTTCTTAAAAATTCCAAAAGTAAGAAGACCCCCTCTTTGTACAATTTTTGAAAAATAAATTCGATCTGATTCGTTTGATATTAAATCTATTTATAAAAAAAATAACGTTGAATCGACTCCAACACCCCGCACTTTTAATTTCAAATAATATAAACAGAATCTGAGAGATTTTCGATTTTTCTTAAAAATGCCAAAAGTAAGAAGACCCCCCTTTTTGTACAAATTTGCGAAATTTTTGAAAAATAAATTCGACCCGATTCGTTTGATATTAAGTCTATTTATAGAAAAAATAACGCTGAATCGACTCCAACACCCCACACTGGATGAGACCGTCGATTTTTTCAAAATGGGGTTAGAGCTAAAAACTGATCACCGTTGGTTTAAAGTTTGCAGTCTCCTCGCCATTATAGAGCTGAGAGGTTTCGTCTTATGGCTAGAGAACATAAAATGGAATCGTCATTGCAAAGGAAACTCGTAAAATGCACGTTAACATGTCATATCTGCTTGATGTATGTACAGTAAACCCTCGTACAACACGGTAAATCCCAGAGCTGAAGAAAATATAGTTTAAAAAAATATTAGTTAAAAAATTTTTTTAGAGAAGCTTTTATTTACTTAAATGTACTAAAAAAAATACTTAATTTTTAATAATTTAGGTTCATAATTAATAAAAGCGTGGGTCGTGAACTCTATGTTAGTTTATTAGTCACGACTCACGCTGTTATTGTTATGAACCTAAATTATTAAAAATTATTTTTTCCTTTTTAGTGCATTTAAATAAAAGATAGTTTCTAAATTTTTTCACAAATCTTTTATTTTGTTCATTTTAGTCTTTCAAAATGTTGCCCCCCTTTGACACCCGTAGTGGTTGAATTTCGAAAAATTCTTTCTTAGTAGATGCGTACGTCAGAAAAGGAACCAACTGTCCAAATTTCAAGTACTGCCCTCAATGGCGGTATTGTAAAATATTATGAAGTATTAGAAATACCTTGTATTATGTCCGTCTTGTGACTTCACACTACGCGTTTCAGCAACGAGTTGCCATCTTCAGGTGTGGTTAATTATTTAAAAAAAAACACACATTGAGTATTCGTAACATTATATAATATTTTGATGCTAAGCACTGTGTATTATGTCGTAGTTTGTGAAGTACTGATTTAAATTTCGAGATTTTATGATTTATATAGTAGGTAGACGGAATGGATATGGACGTGTGTGTATTTGTGTAGACGATTACTGAGTATTGGGTGTTTGTGTGCTTAGCATCATAATATTATGTGTTAAGAATACTCAATGTGTGTTTTTTAAAAATAATTAACCATACCTGAAGATGACAACTCGTTGCTGAAACGCGTAGTGTATAGGGATGCAACGATATATCGAAAAACCGATAAATATCGATATATCGACGCCCAAAAATATCGATATTTATTGATATCGAAGATCTGCCGATATCGATATATCGATATCGAAAAAACTCAAAATATCGAAACGAAATATCGAAAGAGCCCGCCCAAAATCGAATACCCACGAAATCGGGTAAAATGCTGTTACTGGCAAGTGGCAACACTGACTGTCTAAAAAGTTGACATTTAAAATTTAAAGTAAGTACTCTGTGAATTGTGATCGGGCAGTGAGAATTAAAAATAGGGATGCAACGATATATCAATATCGATAAATATCGATATATCGACACTCAAAAATATCGATATTTATCGATATCAAAGATCCGCCGATATCGATATATCGATATCGACTTAAATCGATATATATCGATATCGATATATCGATATTTTCTAACACCTTGCATCCCTAGTAGTGTAAATTCACAAGAAGTCACAAGACGGACATAATACAAGGTATTTCTAATACTTCATAATATTCATATAGTGACTTGGAGACCCACCACTCTAAAAATCTATCGTATTGTAAAAGTATAATGCTATTCAGGGGTATGCTTGTACAATGTACATGTCGCGATCATGCTTGTCGGGTGTTAAGTTAAGGAGAAATATAAAAGTCGATAAAGCAGAAATCGTTTTCTGAATGCAGATTTATCTTAATTGCAAAGTTGTAATTTCACAGGATATGCAAAATAGGGTACCATAATATCCGTTAATATTCTGTTCGTGTTGCAGCGATCTCCAGAATTTGCCAGCTGCTTTAAAAAAAATATTAGTAAAAAAAAACTTTTTAGAGACAAGCTTTAATTGAAATGTACTAAAAAGAAAAAAATAATATTTAATAATTTTAGTTCATAATTATACCCAGTGGTTAGCGTCGCGGCCTCTGGATCAGACTGTCGTGGCTTCGAATCCCGCCTCCGCTCATGGATGTTTTGTGATGTAATTTAGTTTTAAGTGAGTTGTTATTTAATGTAATCAAGACGCTAATGACCTAAATTGTCGACGCGTCTATAATTTACAATAAATAAAATAAAATTTGCAATATTCTAATGATGATGCTATAAAAAAATACGGGACGACCCCATGCATGCATCAGATTAAAACGTCTTTTGACAATAGCAAAAGCGTTTTTCTTTCACATGCTAATTTCATTCGGTAGATAATTTAATATTTTATTAACACAACAGGTTAAACCCATCCCCGTGAAGTTTAAGGAAGTTTTACCGAATTCATTTTTGCTACAAGGCATCATTTTTAGGGTTCCGTACCTCCGTATAGAACCCTGTAACCCTGTCTGTCATCTGTCTGTCACTAGTTCTCGGCCCGATATTGTGTGGCGCTTGCTACCACATCAGTTGGTTCCAATGTTTTTAATTCTTTTCCATATACATCAGCTATCCAGTTATAGTAAGTAAAGAGCCGCAGAATAATACGAAATGGCTTGTCCAAAAATATTAAATTCCTTTACAACTTCGAAAATATGGTATTTTTTAAAATTATATTTAAATACCTACCGAAAAAATATAACCAGCTGATAAATAAATATCACAAACGGTAAGAGGTAGCTAGTTGAAATTTTCGCAGATTGTGATCCTTGCCAATATAAAGTCTTTCTGTACTGTATGTCCGTCTGTTTGTCACAAGGCTCTATCTCATAAACAGTAAGAGGTAGCTAGTTGAAATTTTCACAGATTGTGTGTTGTTATGGCATGAATCCTGGGAAACAACAATTGAAATTAAATAAACAATTAATTTTAATAAATTATTTTTTTTATACTGAATAGTGGAAGTGGCCATAAACTAAATTACGTATTTATATTGGAATAAAACCATACTTACAAAGTGGCGTCATCGTACGCGATTATTATAACTATATTATTTATATTGGAATCAAATCATATATAACTGTCAACCATGAAGTTCAAGCTTACACTGTGCTTTTTAATATAAAGCACAGTTAATTACACTAATGAGTCATTTTCCTGAGAGTAGTTCCTTCAGTTATCAACGAGAGGCAGCACTTGTGGTAGGTACAAACATTATTTATTCCCCATTAGTGTCGTGTCATTTTAGTGGTTTAACTTAATTAACAAATCATTATTATTGTTAAATTAATTAAATAATTTAGTTATACCACTAAAATGACAAGACATTAATGGGGAATAAATAATGTTTGTACCTACAACAAGTGCTGCCTCTCGTGGATAACTGAAAGAACTACTCTCAGGAAAATGGCTCATTAATATTGTTGTGACGGTACGGAACCCTCGTCGCGCGAGTTCTACCCGCACTTGACCGGTTTCTAGATGAAAGTTTTCAGTCAGATTCAGGACTCAATTAACAACTTTGTATTATAAAACAAGTCCTGAAACTCTTGAATGAAAATTAACAGACTTCCAAATGACTTCTGACGTAATTTCATTACATAAAATATTTAACTCATCAAATGAGATTTATTCAAGGCAGTGTCGTAGCGTAATAGACCGAGAGCTAGTGACAATTTTTTGGTGTTATTTATTCAAGGCCTTATTTTTGTGAAGATGTTGAGGGAGGCATATTAAAGTGCCCTGTGTAAGGGATTTTGCTAGATAGCGGTACGGGAGGGATGCAGACCGCCCCCAACATGTAACAAAAAAAACATGGTCACAATTATTATTGCTTCAAGGCTGAAATTGTTTGTATAGCTTGTCGGTGACCCAATGATTCCATTATAATATTTGCAAATCGATTGGTCGGTATTAAAAGGGTGGCAGATCACCCTAAACGTGTCATGTACCCGACGAAATTTATATTATTAGTTCAAGGTTCAAATTTTAATATGTTGTTACGGCGACTGTTTTAAGCATATATTTCAATTTGCAGAACAAAATGTCGGTATTAACGCCCTCTCTTATAGAGGAAAACTTGCTTGCATAGGTGTTTATGAAGTGAAAAATAAGTATTTTGTAGTGGGTATGGCAAAAAATACCCTATTATATTTCTCGTGCGTAATTGTATTATGACTCGTGTGACTGTAAAAACTCGCTGTCACTCGTTTTTACATACTGTCACTACTCGTCAGTAATATACCCTATTACACAGGTAGATATACAACCTACTATTTCTGTATAACCTAATTAATACACTTACTACCTGTAAACGTGTATCGCATAAAGAAATTTAACGGGCCGTATTTTTTAAGTTCATTCATTGTAGTCTAAAATGTCTTAAAATTTAATCCGCGATTAACTCAAAGCGGAGCTTTTCACTCGCTGTAAGATCCCTACGAAACAGAACAGAAAACTAAGGATGGACGAACATTTTAACTGCTCCGTTTATCTACATTTTTTACTCGCTATTTCTTACATTCAACAGACGCTAATGATATCTGTTGTCGAGCGTCTATAATTCACAAATCATTCTTACATTCAGAAATATTTTGAGAAGTACTCAACTTACAGTTTAGTGATGGGCGATTACGAGATTTTTTGCAATCGAAACAATTGTAATCGTTCATAATAACAATCGAATCAACAATCGACTCGGAGTTTGATTTTGCAATCGAAATGTTCGATTGTTCAAGACGATTATTTGCCACATAGGTTATATAGCAATAGCAGCGAATGAGAATACGTATAATCGCGATTCAAGGTTATATGCTAGTCGACTGACGTTCACGCGACTCTTTGATTGTTCACTGTTGACACTGTTCAATTGGTACTCACTACTCTGTGATCTCTTCAAATCTTAATATGTTGTTACGGCGACTGTTTTAAGCATACATTTCGATTTGCAGAACAAAATGTCGGTATTAGGCTACACTGCCCTCTGTAAGCTGTAGAATTGAATTGTGAATTATAGACGCTCGACAACAGAGGTCATTAGCGTCTGTTTGAAAGCTGTAGGTAAGTGACACTGTTGGAATGTATTTTATTCAAATCTTGGAAATGTATAGACCATATAATATTGTAGCGAAAACCCCAGATGTTACGCCACTAGCGACAATCGAAGCATCCAGAACAAGTAACAATGGTGAGGCGTGGCATTATATCGAAGACACAAGAATGTTCTAGAAAGCGCGCGAGCGTGGAGGGGGGGGTCAAGCTGCTAGCTCTATATAAGCAAGAACAGTCACCGGAGAAAACAACGAGAGTCGTGAATTAGTGTCGTGTTATAAAAAACGGAAATAAATAAATACAGTGCTATTGAAGTGTTTTCACTTTGTTTGAGAAATACTGTTCGTGTTATTATTATATAAATAGTGTTGACTGTTGAAATTGACTTTTCATTGTTACAAATTATTGTATATTGTTGTTTACATTTTTAATTATTGTAAATAAATAATTTATTCCACCCACGTAAGAAAACAGTTTGGTTACAATATTATTTAACGTCGGTGTAAAAATTCTATATGTTTAATTGGCCATCAACTTAAAGAAAAAAATATATTACTGTATTTATTCAACCCTATTTCCTTATTATGACCGATTAGCCGAGTAATTTTGTTTGACTGAAGAAGAATCATTATTCATTTTTTAATTTTAATTTTTCGTCCGTCGTAAGATGGCGGTCGGGATAATATAAAAAAAAATGAATAATGCAGTTGCTATCGATTAAATAGGCTGTCGTTACAAACTCATTATCTGCGACGGCTATATTTTGTCATCTGAAGTGTTTTCCCGGCTAAAAAAGTAATTTTCTCTTAAAACATTATAAATGATTTAAGTTTTACGGACAAAAAAAATCGAGCTCTTGAAGATTTTCTCGTTACACTGAAAATTGACGGTTTTTCAATTACAAAACATGTTACAACTTATTTATACTTTGAGAGTACTTATACAGCGGGTGTCAGAAAATTTCACTCTTGCTATAGCTCAGTAGATTGAAATAAAAAAAGAAATTGCATTAAATTCAGAAGTTCTGATATTTGTAAAGGTCACATAGTTACGGGTCTTAAATGATTTGATAAGTTTTCGACCTTAATAATTTTTTTTTCACAATTAAATTACTGTATAGTATTCTGGAATAAAAATGCACTGTTAACAATTAAAAAATGGATGTGTGAGTGTGTTATGACCACACGACAGAAGTGAAAACTTCAGATTTTCTAATTTTTGGTGCCATCTATTATAGCGCATTTATGAACTAAAAATAATTTATTACTAAAATACTAAAATTGTATTTTTAATTAATTCCACCTTGGTTTAAAAAAAAATTATAATTATTGTCAAAGAAAAAATATAACAAAAATAAAAAAATATATAAATAAATATCATGTAGAATTTAGAAAAAAAAACGCCAAAAATTCTACGCTGCCATCAGGTCTCGAACCCAGGTTCCTATGCATAGAACGCAAAGACTGAACCAACTGTGCGATGGGTGGAAGTGTGTAGACGGCCGTTTTTATGATATAAGTATGTTGCGAATTCTTATGGAAGTAGTTGCGAACGCTTCACATTTTTTCATTATAGATACCCAGCAAAGAGTGCCTAACGCGCCTAAGGAAGTTTTCATTTCAAAAATCGAAGCTAATCTTCGCATGACCTTGACAGCACCACCTAATTCATATCTGATATCACAATTTTATTTCTCCCTTGACAATACAATTCTTGCATAAAACATGGTTTTATAGTTTCTATCTACCGATTATGAGATGGGCCATCCTGTATATATAAAAAAAATAAATTTATTAAAAATATGAATTGATGCTGTTCAAATAACTCACTCACTCGAAAACGAATGAACCGATACTTTGCATTTTTTGAGGGCAAAATTTATTAATAAGTAGGTATAATAATGTAATGTTACTAATATATTCATTCATGTAATATAATTCACTATTGGGTTTTTTATTTTTTGTAGACTTTTTCCCAATTTATAAAAAATTATGCCTCATATATTGATTTCGTTTTCTTTTTTTACGTTTAGAAAGCAGGTTATATGGAACGCTTTTTATAATTTTGTTGTCTATATATGTACGAATTTTATTTAATTAATAAATTTTATCTTATCTTAATTTTATCTTATAATATAATTATTGTACATTTTTTATAATAAAGGTAAATGAAACCATAAAAATGCGCCCCCCAATAATCAGTAAGACAGAAAATAATATTATAGTTTGTTAAAAATCACTTACATTACAATCGACTCTGCAGCAAGGTATCGTCCAGCTATCATGACAATTGACAGTTCATAGGCGTTTATAATGCGAAACTTTTTTAGCACAAAAAACACATTTTTACGAAAAACACAGCAAAACTTTTATCACACACTTAAAAAAGGAACGTTCAAAAACAATTTTCAACAATTACATTTTTTTAAAAACTATTTTTAACGTTAAAACAATAAATTTCAACACAACTAAAATTGGAGTAATTTAGTGACAGTCCGATGCTCACATATTTTTTATTTCTAGTCAGTGATACCAACGGTCAAATGACACTCGTTTTTATGCAATTTTAACCTACCTATGTAATAACTATCATGATTATATAACTTCTTTATGTTTACTGAAAAAATACTATTAGTTTCCACATTAATTTTAGAAAAACTATTATAGGCATTTTATATGAATTATAATAATTTATTACCAGCGGCTTCGCTTGCGTTAAATGCCATTTTTTGATAGAAAAGTACCTATTATACAGGGTGTCCTCAAAGACACTAAACACACGCCTACCACATGTTCCTGAGACCAAAATAAGCCGATTTAAGCAAACTTACCTTCTTACAAAATTGCTTAGTTTGGGCGCTATACGGCCCTGAAGTTACAATTTTGAAATCGTTTTTTTGTTATAAATTTAAAACGGCTTGCGCGATTTTGCTCAAATTTGGCACGTTGACATAGTTTTATGGAACAAAAAAACCGATATCAAAATTATGATTAATATTAATCCACAGGCGTAGAACTCGGGTTTTTTTAATATTTGAACTTTTCAAATTTCTACGCCAATGGAAGAAAAGGGGTTTAAGTATAAAATTTAGATTCAGTAACTTATTTGATACAAACAAGCTACTCTTAATAGGACTCGATTACTCTCATCGTTTTTGAGAAATTTGCATTTTAATAGTTAGTTGATCAATAATTATACGTTGATAATAATAAGTTGATCAATAAACAAATAAGATGGCCACGCTTTTTTCTAAGAATAAAACTGGAGATAATGAATAAGTTATGCAAAGAGTAAATTAATTTTCTTCGTCGTATAAATCTTTGTACGCGTGAAAATGGTAGACACTTTGACCACTTTTTATGACATATTTATTTATTTCAATTCATGTTTTAGTAACTTTACTTCATTTTGTAAAACTACTGCGAATTATTGAAATTCAAATTTCTCAAAAACTATGAGAGTAATCAAGTCTTATTAAGAGTAGCTTTTTTGTAACAAATAAGTCACTAAATCTAAATTTTATACTTAAACCCCTTTTCTTCCATTGGCGTAGAAATTTGAAACGTTCAAATATTAAAAAACCCGATTTCTACGCCTATGGATTAATATTAATCATAATTTTAACATGGGTTTTTTTGTTCCATAAAACTATATCAACGTGCCAAATTTTAGCAAAATCGCACAAGCCGTTTTAAATTTATAACAAAAAAACGATTTCAAAATTGTAACTTCAGGGCCGTATAGCGCCCAAACTAAGCAATTTTGTAAAAAGGTAAGTTTGCTTAAATTGGCTTATTTTGGTCTCAGGAGCATGTGGTAGGCGTGTGTTTAGTGTCTTTGAGGACACCTTGTATACTGAAAAATAGGACACAGCGTATATAACTTCATAACAGAACTCCGTAAAATAATTTTAACACATTCACACCAACGACTGTTATAATATTTTGTAAGAGTGAAAACCCAATCAAAAGTGATTCATTCCAGAATAATACAGTTCCATGAAAGTTTGACCTAATTGTATTTCATAACTTTTATTGAGTATTTGAGTTCTCTATTGATTCGATGAATACCTAATGACATATACCTAATTAAAACTTTGTTGAAGCCTTCAAGCAAAAGGGCAGCCTTGAATGTTCGAATCAACTTCAACAAGTACACCGTGTTCCAAAATGATGAAAACATTTTCATATTATCTAGCATCTAATATTTTCACAGCAAAGCTGGCGCACGAACCGACTTAAAATTTAATAGACCGAGAGCTAGTGACAATTTTTTGGTGTTTTTTATTCAAGGCCTATTTTTGTGAAGATGTTGAGGGAGGCATATTAAAGTGCCCTGAGTAAGGGATTTTGCTAGATAGCGGCATATGGGAGGGATGCAGACCGCCCCCAACATGTAACAAAAAAATGGTCACAATTATTATTGCTTCAAGGCTGAAATTGTTTTTATAGCAATTGTCGGTGATCCAATAATGCCATAATAATATTTGCAGATCGATTAGTCAGTATTAAAGGGGTGGCAGATCACACTAAACGTATCATGTACCCGACGAAATTTGTATTATTAGTTCAAGGTTTAAATTTTAATATCTTGACGTAGTTACGGCGACTGTTTTAAGCATATCTATACTTCAATTTGCAGTACAAAATGTTCATATTAACCCCCTTGCAGAACGATATAAACTCCTAGGCGAGCAAGTTTCCCTCTAAGAGAGGAGGTTAATTCCGACCTTTTTATTCTGCAAATCGAAATATATGCTTAAAACAGTCGCCGTAACAACATATTAAAATTTGAATCTTGAACTAATAATATAAATTTCGTCGGGTACATGACACGTTTAGGGTGATCTGCCACCCCTTTAATACTGATCAATCGATCTGCAAATATTATAATGGCATTATTTTCGCCTACAAGCTATTCAAACAATTTCAGCCTTGAAGCAATAATAATTGTAACCATTTTTTTTGTTACATGTTGGGGGCGGTCTGCATCCCTCCCATACCGCTATCGAGCAAAATCCCTTACTCAGGGCACTTTAATATGCCTCCCTCAACATCTTCACAAAAATAAGGCTTTGAATAAATAACACCAATAAATTTTCACTAGCTCTCGGTCTATAACGGATGGAGAATAAGTTTTGACTTTAGAGAAATGTTGGCCGATCAAGTTTCGCATTACTCATTACAGTAGGGAATATTTACTTTCTGTTAAAAAAATTTTAAGTGACATTTTTTCAGGATTGAAATACCTACAACTAGAGCTTTCAGTATTGATATTGACACATCCATATTTCAGTTTTTCCTGAAGATATTAAAACAATACAATATTGTTCATAGTCAGACATATGTAGGTAATTATTCTTTTTCTTCGCGGAGTTTTTGCCATATAAAACTTTTTATTGTAGTTATACAGCTGGATATAAGACTTTTGTTGGAGCTCGCTACACATTTTCGAAATACATGAAGTCTTTTTTAAAAATAAAATAAGTAATTTCCAAACTTTTAACGCACCTGTTTAGATTGTAAACAAACTTTTTTATTATTCAACATTTTAATATAAAACTGTATTTGAAATATCTAGGTGTGTGCAAACAATGGCTTGGTGCCGCAACCTCTAGACTGGACTGCCGTGGGTTCAAATCCCACCTGCGCTCTTGGATGTTTTGTGGTGTTATTTGGTTTTGGGTTAATTGTTATTTTGTGTAGTTGAAAGACGTTAATGACCTTAGATGTCGATGCGACTACAATCTACAATAAATAAATAAATAAAAAAATGCAAACAATAGATTTTTCTTTTCGAGTCAGAGTCCCGTATTTAAAATATACCTAAATTTGAAATTCTCTCAATCGACCAATCACAACTCAAGAAACAAAGGGACACTTGCTAATCATATGTCACTGTATCTTGAAAATGAATAGATCTTACTTGATTTTTGAGTGTAGTGGCTTAGTTTGAGAATTGAGATACCCAAACAATTGTTCACTTAGGTACAAAAACATAGAGGACAATGTGGTCCAGTGGTTAGCGTCACAGTCTCTGGATCAGACCGCACGTCTCAACTGGCTTCAGTTGTAAAGGGTGTCTCAGCAAGAACTTGAATTTTGAATCGCGCGCCATTTTCGACTGTTAATTGTTGAGTCAGCCATATTTGGTATTTGTGTAATTAAATCATTGACATTTACGAAAATGGTGAGTTACAGGTCAGAAGAACGTTTGTTAATAGTGAAAACCCATTACAAAGAAATAGCACGCCAAACTCGTGAAATCCAGCAGCCCTTACTGCAAAATGTACTGCAAAATTTCGTCAAAAGAGTATATTCCTACCATCGGAGCAACGATGGTCATTTAACCGATATTTTGTTTCAGCAAGAAATTGAATTTTAAAAACTTAAAAAATATTATGTTAATTTAATGATTTATTTACATTTTTTTCTTCATATGTAGATACATTTACACATGAAACAAAATATCGGTTAAATGACCACCGTTGCTCCGATGGTAGGAATATACTCTTTTGACGAAACTTTGCAGTACATTTTGCAGTACGGGCTGCTGGATTTCACGAATTTGGCGTGCAATTTCTTTGTAATGGGTTTTCACTATTAACAAACGTTCTTCTGACCTGTAACTCACCATTTTCGTAAATGTCAATGTTTTAATTAAACAAATACCAAATATGGCTGACTCAACAATTAACAGTCGAAAATGGCGCGCGATTCAAAATTCAAGTTCTTGCTGAGACACCCTTTACATGTCTACAAGTTGTGATATGTCACTTCTATATCTATCTTTGCTCTGAGCTAAAAGTCCTTGAAAAAAAAGTTTCTACTTCTACTCGAACTTTCAAATATTCGCATACAGTGGCGGGGCAAGCACAAAAGTGGACGTGGGCAAAATGAAGTTGCGCGAGGCCCCTAATATGAAAAACCAGCTGTTTACCCGGTTTAGCCCGAGTGAAATTTAAAATGCAAGCGTTTTGCCCAGTCTAAATAGTGTCTCGGAAAAAACCCATTCCGGGATTTTTGAATTAGAACCTCTCACGCCTTTTTATAAATCCGATTATGTACTTCGCGAGGCCTCTCGGGGCGCGAGGCAGTGTGCGATGGCCCACTTCGCCCACGCCTCGCGCCGCCTCTGTTCGCATACCCCTCGAAATATTGCAGTAAAATAGGTTTAATGCACATTTATAAAATATCATAAAATGTACATAAAATATGGACGCTTACCTAGCTAATGAATGCCTCCCTCGTTTTGATAAAAATTATAGACAGTACGTTTCAGATCGATGACACACACAGCGGTTTGTGCCAAGGCGGTTACCGAGTCGGCACGTATGTTATTTTTTTCAAAGATGCAAGACACACACTGCGGTGAAAATTGCCTGCCGACTGAAAGTCGACTCTCAACCGTCTCGGCACATCGTTCTCCACAAGAAACGCCTTACTTCCGAGTTGACACCGCTGTGTATGTCATCGTAGAGTCGGCAACCGCTTCGGCTACCGAGTCGGCACAATCCGCTGTGTGTGTCATCACTCTAATAGTTATGAAAGAACAATATAACAGCGGATAGCAAACTTTTCTGCTCCACCCGATGAGTATTCTTAAGTAGATTTGATCCATTGATACCTCTTAGAACTTAGAAGGTCACCCATCATCAGGGCAAAGTAGACAAACCAGTGATCACCAAACTGTCGATTGCAAGTTATACCGGTAGCTCATGTAAAAATTAAGAATCTAAGCGAATTTATAAAGAACCATAAGGGTTACACAGGGTGTCCCAAAATTGCTGGGACATAGAGCTACCACGAGTAGTAGAGGTCAAAATAAGTCTATTGGACCCAATTTATTTATATACCACAATGTACCGTTTGAGAAGAGTTCAAAGTTTACATAAAATTTTGTATATAAAATTTTATATTACAATTTTATTAAACTTGTACTAGGAATATCTGTTAGCATTATTTAAGAAAACATTTTTTTCCTTCGGGGGTGAGGGTGGTTTTAACCCTTCTACAATTTCTTTTGGGTTTCTTTGATTACCGAAAGGAGAGTAATCCTCTAAAATGCACTTTTGTCAAATTTCATTCAATTTGTTTCACTCATTTCTGAACAGCGTACAAAAATGTGTTTTTTTTATGTAAACTTTGAACTCTTCTCACGGGCAAACGGTACATTTTGGTATATAAATAAATTGGGTCCAATCGACTTATTTTGACCTCTACTACACGTAGTAGCTCTGTGTCCCAGCAATTTTGGGACACCCTGTATAATATATTTAAAATACAACTCAAACATACTAATTTCACATATTTATTTCAATTTTCAAGTTTTAAATTAAACATTAACGATATTATTAAAAACTGACAATCTTAAAAATCACATTAAAAATATCAAAACAATTACAAAATTTTTTTTCAATTATACGAGAGAGAAAATACAATACAATAAAATGTCGCCAAATAATCGATCTTTTAATTTAAAATGCCACTGAATAATTATAATATATTCTTTTCCAGTTTATGATGATTTAAAAAATTTATTTTTTTGGTCAATTATCATTCTAGCAATAAATTCGTCAGCGTTGGTTATTTCAATTATGTCTCTGACTATCTCGACGTAGTCCTTGTTATGTTCTAAATCGTCGATTACTTTGTCACACACTTTTCTAAAATCAATAAAAAATAGTTATTTTCGATACGTGTGCGTGAAGTGAGGTATTCTAGTTTAAATTGAGGCACTCGATAAGGAACTGACGTATACACAACGAGATCTCGTTGTGTATGCGTCAGTCCCTTTAGCTCCTGCCTCAATTTAAGCCTACTAGATATCTCACTTTAAGCGGACGTATCGAACATAATTTTTTATAACGACTGCTTCTAAAGTTTATTAGAGAGAAAAAAAAATTATGAAAACGGAAAATTCGCTCTTCTAGTCCTTAGAACTTGACAATTACAGACTAAGTTACGATTTAGTTTATTTTTATTAAAGTTATTAACTTCTGTATAAATCATTAAAAACATGACTTTCTCATGATGTGGACTTTGTAGGCGCGTTACTATATACAGCGTGTCCACGAAAGTTCTTTACAATTGGAATTTTTTTTTATTAATTATTGGAGCAAAAATTTTTTCTGTGGAAAAGTTCTGCTTCGTCCAAAACCTCTAAACCACCAAAGAAAATTTTTTTCGGCCTAAAGTTATACGAGGGAAATCAAAAAGTTTTATTTTACTAAAAATAAAAATTATCTGTGATATTCAAGATTTTCGCAAAATTAGTTACATAATCAAATTTAATTCAAAATTATAACATAACTAACTTCTAAGTAATTATTTATTCAGAATTATAAATCAGAATTCAACATGTTCTCCATCTCTCTCCATACAAAGAACAGTTCTCCTTCCAAAATTTTCTTTGGTGTTTTAGAGGTTTTGGACGAAGCAGAACTTTTCCACAGAAAAAAAATTTTGCTCCAGTAATTCATAAAAAAAAATTCCATTTGTAAAGAACTTTCGTGGACACGCTGTATAGGAACACATCGATCGATAGCCAGTAAATAGTGCTTGTATTGTACAAAGTGCGGACATTTCGAATTTATAAGATGTAGAGATTTTACTTTTACGCACGCTTTGGACTTCCACGCACTGTGACGGTACTTTTGCGCACGCTTTGGACTTTCACGCACGGTGACTAAAATACGCCTCTTTACGCCCGCCTCACAGTGCTCGAATATTGAACTTTAGAAGCAGGAGTTACAAAAATATCTTTAGTTTGATTTTTAATGAGTGATTGTACAGGTCAAAAGAAGACGATTAGTTAAAAAAAGTGGTTGTGTAATGTGTCAAAAAGTGACATTTACCTTAAAGGAATCACACGCCGTTACTCACTTTTATTAAAAATCAGCCGAACTACTGAACCAATTTAAGTAAAATTTATATGGGACCAACTTCGAGGTATACCCTATTCAATAAAAAGAGAATTTTCCAAATCGGTTTATAAATGACGGAGTTCTGAGGTAACAAACATAAAAAAAATTCGACTGATGACCAGTCCTATACTTCCCACCTAGTAAATATTTGCAAAAAATAAACACTCTTTTTTTATTCTTTGAAAAAAAGCATGGCCCTCTTTTTTGTTTAGTGATCTACTGATGGCTAGCTTAATATAGCAAAAATCATGGTTACCTTGATTTACGTACAATTTTTATTTTTTTTAGTAAAATATGTTTTTTCTCAAAAACTGTACATTTTAGAGAAAAAAAATATTTACATTTTTTTATTATTATAACATCTAGAATTCATTTATATTTTTTTACCTATGTTAATACGTGACATTGAGAAGATTTTTTTTAATATCTCAGGATCCACTAAACCGATTTGGCTCAAAATCTAATCAGATCTAAGTTAAAGGCTGATAAATACAATAGAATAATCGGCATGGCCGTATGTTGTTCCGTTTTTACGATATCGAAGGCGAAAAATTGACCACACACATACAGACATCAGTCAGAAAATGATCTTAAACGATTGCTAGGGTCTCAAAACGTGAAGATCTGTTAAAATCTCGAAATATTTTTTTCGGACTAAATCCATTACTTCCCTGCCATAGTAGAGGTGGGAAGTAATAAAAAAAGAATTTTCCAAATCGGTTTATAAATGACGGCGTTCTGAGATAACAAACATAAAAAATACAACCGAATTGAGAACCTCGTCCTTTTTTTGAAGTCGGTTAAAAATATAATTAAACGGGACTTCACTGGATTTCAAGTGACACCTCAAACATACTATGCCTGTTTCATAAAAAGCATTACATGAGTAAGTCGAAGTAAGGGCTTATACCCGCGAAAATAAAATTTGAATTTAGTCGCGAATACCTGAGTCCTTTAATTTGCAATTTTTTCTCTAATTCGTCTAAAACGTAGGGTTGTGTCTTCGCTCGAATAATTTCTTTGACAATTTTTATACTAATAGCCATATGTCCAAAGAACAAGGCAGAGCCAGCAAAACTCAATATTTCTAGAGTGGATACGTCCCTGTCTTCAGAGGGCTGATTTTGGTAATATCGGCCGTTTGCAGCATTTATAGCATGTATGATACTGTAAGCAGTTCTTGCAGCCTAAAAATGTTAAAAAATTGTGTTTTAAATTCCACCAACAGCTAAGGTTATTTGGGCCTAGCACCAATTCATATTTTCAATTCATTATTTAATAATAAATTAAAAATCCAATTGACACTTTTACCAGCTCTCGGGCTAGAACCCGGGAACTTGTAATAGAGGAACCATAGCAACGCCATGTAAACAATAGCACTGCTACACGCTCGGCTATGCTCAAGCCCTGCCTAAAAATGTTGAAATTGGATAGAATTGTTGTACAAATAAAAATTTTTAACTTCTTATGCGACATCGGATGCGTTTGCGCAAAGTGTTAAAGGATGACGCGCGCGCCCCACTACTTTCCATGAGAGGTAGACGCGAGGTACGGGGAGTTCTGTCCGCTAATATGTACTTTGTTAACTGAGACTGTAAGCTAACGATTAATAATAATTTTAGGGGTTGAGAATGGCCGAGCGTGTAGCAAAGCTCTTGTTTACATGGCGTTGCTATGGTTCCTCTATTACAAGTCCACAGTTCCTGGGTTCTAGCCCGAGAGCTGGTAAAAGTGTCAATTGGATTTTCAATTTATTATTAAAAAAAAAAATCAATTTAAAATATGAATTGGTGTTGGGCCCAAATAACCTTAGCGGTTGGTGGTCTTTAAAACACGATAATAATAATTTTATCAAAATTGATGCAGTAGTTCTCGAGTTATAAGCGAACAAACATACAGACAGACATATTTTTTTTTTCGAAAATGCGATATTTCTACTTAATATCAATTAACAACTATCTGTAATTTTTTTTAATATTGAAAAATACAGACAAATTTTTCTTTCCAGTTTTATTATATCTATGTATAGATAGATAACCAACTGTCAGGATAATTTAGGTCTAGTGACAATAGAGAATTTACATGATTTTTTCTCTGACTCCAGCGTTTGCCAGACGTTCCGATTTTTAGGCGCGATCTTAGCGAAGCTAGAAGCGCCTATATACACTCGCTTTGTCTGTGAATCTGTGAATCTGTCACGCTATTTTGTGTCACGCGTACAGCCCAAACGGATGAACCAATTTTCAAAAACTTTTTTTTGTTCGATTCCTCTCGGGGTCTATTTGATCCTAACGTCGCCCGATTTTTGAATTTTGGCCCCAGAGGGGAGCAAATTAGAAAAAACGGTGTTTTTTGCTTATAGTTTGCTCAATTTAAGTCAGATCGATTCGAAACCTGTCTTAAACGAAAGAGCAGAAAATTTTAGATAGATTTCATGTATAATATTGTGTCAAAACAGTTTTTTTATACAGATTTATATGATTATTAAACGAAATAAATGCGACTTTATCTAATAAATCGCGAACTTGTTTCGGTTGTCCTTGTCTGTTGCACAGTGTGATATGGATATTGGAAGATAGCGTATGCTCTATCTTATATTGCATTATTTTAATATAGTTATTCAATTTTTTGACTGCTGATGTTTGAATTTAAGTTTAAAAACCCTGGCCTACTGAGTTAAAATGACGTGTAACTAATTATCGACGTCGATCGGATGGCGAGACCTAGGGATCGGACCAAAATTTCTCGACGTTCATACCTTCCCGAACAATTTGACTTTCTCTGTCTGTATGTCTCTTTGTACGCTTATAACTCAAGAACCACTGATCCGATTTATATGATTTTTTTTTAAGTAAATAACTTCTTATGCGACTGCGAGTTTTAAAATATTCTGGCATCACGCAAAAGCAACCGAACTGATTCTCAAATAAAAACGTATGTTCTGGCATCACGCAAAAGTAAGTAGGTAGTAGATGCTTTGTTTTTTAAACGGTATGGTTTAATTTAGCTTGATCCCGTATATTTGTTACAAATCTTGCGACCGACTGAGTTGAAATTTTGCACACATGTGTAGCTACGGTGACAAAACAATATTATGGTAACTAACTGACCGGCCCGGTTCGTCCGGGCGTAAATCGTACTTTTGAACTTTCACCCACTTTCTATGATCCGATAGAGTTGAAATTTTGCACACATCTGTAGCTCCGGTGACAATACAATATTATGGTAACTAGCTGACCGGCCCGGTTCGTCCGGGTGTAAATCGTACTTTTGAATTTTCACCCACTTCCCGTGATCCGATTGAGTTGAAATTTTGCACACATGTGTAGCTCCGGTGACAATACAATATTATGATAACTAGCTGACCGGCCCGGCTTTCGTCCGGGTGCAAATCGTACTTTTGAATTTTCACCCACTTCCTATGATCCGATTGAGTTGAAATTTTGCACACATCTGTAGCTCCGGTGACAATACAATATTATAGTAACTAGCTGACCGGCCCGGCTTTTGTCCGGGTGTAAATCGTACTTTTGAATTTTCACCCACTTCCCGTGATCCGATTGAGTTGAAATTTTGCACACATGTGTAGCTCCGGTGACAATACAATATTATGATAACTAGCTGACCGGCCCGGCTTTCGTCCGGGTGCAAATCGTACTTTTGAATTTTCACAGGCAAAAGGTCTTTCTCCGGTAACGTTTCAGTGGATCGGATAAATGTTATAAAATCAGACTAAGGAAATAAAGCACAAAAAAATAAAATTGCGTCAGATTTCAAAATGGCGGCCATATGTACTTTTTTGTAAAAATTATCCGATTCTTTTGAAAATTAATATTTGAGAGTTTTATAGGACACAAAAAATAAAATGACGTCAGATTTTTCAAAATGGCGGCCATATGAACTGTTTTGTAAAAATTATCCGATCCTTTTGAAAATTGATATTTGAGAGTTTCATAGGACACCAAAAAATAAAATGACGTCAGATTTTTCAAAATGGCGGCCACATGTACTCTGTTGTAAAAATCATCCGATCCTTTTGAAAATTGATATTTGAGAGTTTCATAGGACACAAAAAAATAAAATGATGTCAGATTTTTCAAAGTGGCGGCCATATGTACTTTTTTGTAAAAATTATCCGATCCTTTTGAAAATTGATATTTGAGAGTTTCATAGGACACAAAAAAATTAAATGGTGCCAGATTTCAAAATGGCGGCCATATGTACTTTTTTGTAAGAATTATCAGATCCTTTTGAAAATTGATATTTGAGAGTTTCATAGGACACAAAAAAATAAAATGACGTCAGATTTCAAAATGGCGGCCATTATATATACTTTTTTGTAAAAATTATCCGATCCTTTTGAAAATTGATATTTGCGAGTTTTATAGGACACAAAAAAATAAAGTAACGTCAGATTTCAAAATGGCGGAAATATGTAGTACTCCTTTCTAAAAATTATACGATCCTTTTGAAAATTGATATTTGAGAGTTTCATAAGACACAAAAAAATAAAATGGCGTCAGATTTCAAAATGGCAGTCAAATAATAACTTTTTAATTGTATTGTTTATATCTTTGATAAATTCGGTTTTATATACAATGCGTAAGAAACATAGCTTCTGTCGGGTATCTTACGACACCTCATGACTTTTTTTATTTAGCAGGTTCCGAGTTTCGCTTAATAGTCAACCGTTGCTATGGAAAATTGTTTAAAAAATTCACTGCACTATTTTTTCTATGTAATCCAATACATATTTACATTAGGTCTTATGGCCATAGCCTACTACAAAATTGATCTTCTTAGTGTTATTTTCCCTATGTTCGGTAAAACCGTTTACACACAATACCTACATGAATATCGCGCCTTGTAATTCTTGAATTACTTGTATGCTCCAAAATTTTTTCAGCTAATTTCACGATTTTTCAAAAACATTTTTAAACATAAATAAAGATAGTTACTTCTTACCACAACAGTTTTATTGATGGATGTATATTTCGAAAGCTATGCTTTCATCTTCAACAAACACTATACATTGCTGAAGATGAAAGCATAGCTTTCGAAATGTACATCCATCAATAAAACTGTTGTGGTAAGAAGTAACTATCTTTATTTTTGTTTTTATTCCAACCACAGTGCTCATATATTTTTATTTTTAAACATGTTTTTTTCAGAAGAAAATTTGAAAACTGAAATATATTACCGTTTTAACTTGAACTCCACTTTGAACAGATCTAGACAATAATTTTGTAGCACCACCGGCAAAAATCGATGCAGCTCCTCCGGCAATTCCAAGCCAACAACCGCGTGATTCATAATTTTTCAATCCAATATCCTAAAAATCGTATTTTTTACAATTTATTACACATATATACAGACTGTCTCAAAATAAGACCTACAAACTTCGGGTGGTAAGGGACACTAAAACAAGCGTTTGCAACGTGTTTGAATTGCTGCCCTCGTTCCTCGGCCAGCAAACTCCATATAAGTTGCAAATAGTGATGGGCGATTACGAAATATTTTTACAATCGAAACCATTGTAATCGTTCATAATAACAATCGAGTCCACAATCGACTCGGAGTTTGATTTTACAATCGAAATGTTCGATTGTTCAAGTCGATTATTTGCCACATAGGTTATAGCAATAGCAGCGAATGAGAATACATATAATCGTGATTCAAGGTTATATGCTAGTCGACTGACGTTCACGCGACTCGTTGATTGTTCACTGTTCAGTCGGTACTCACTACTCTGTGATCTCTTCAGTATTGAATTCGTATTTACGCGATTACTACACAATCGACCATCGACTCGACCACAGTTGTTGAGTGATGAACGATTGTATAATATTATGTGGCTCTCGACAGTGTACGATTCAGTACTATGTGACTCGGTCTCGGTGAACTATGAAACAACAACAATCGAGTCCAAGTGACAATCATCGAGAGTCATCGAGAGACAATCGGCTAAAACATCTCGTAATCGCGCATTACTAGTTGCACACACCGTATTTCGTCCCTTGTAATGCAATATATTATTTCAGTCAACTTTCTGAGGTCAGTTGAAAAATATCGTATACCTGATCATGTTGTTTACGATCGACTAGCGTCTGAAGTGATCTGATCGCAGTGTACGCGCCTGAAACACTGCCGTAAAAGAGACCGGCACTGCCGGCGGCCGTCAGCACAACCGGAGCGGTTGTCACAGCGGCTATTGCGGTCGCAGTGGCTACGGTGACGCCGGAACCAATGGCCACCACGGTGTTTAACTTGTCTGTTATATTTCGTGCCACGGAACGGGTACTGCAAGCCGGTGAACTCAAAAATTCTAATTGTACTTCAATCTACAAAGGTTGTCAATTACGATTTTTTTTTATGTGAAACATCTTATGTCGCGTGAGGGGAAATATGCAACGAAATTTCTGGTCCGCTCCTTCGCTGCTGTTCTCCTCACCACTGCGGCACTCTCTCTCTCTCTCTCTCTCTCTCTCATTTAAACGACAATTATTTCTTTTCATTTTTACTTCCCACCTCTACTATGGTAGGGAAGTAATGGATTTAGTCCGAAAAAAATATTTCGAGATTTTAACAGATTTTCACGTTTTGCGACCCTAGCAATCGTTTAAGATCATTTTCTGACTGATGTCTGTATGTGTGTGTGTGTGTGTATGTGTGTGTGTGTGTGGTCAATTTTTCGCCTTCGATATCTTAAGAACGGAACAACATACGGGCATGCCGATTGTTCTATTGTGTTTATCAGCCTTTAACTTAGGTCTGATTAGATTTTGAGTCAAATCGGTTCAGTGGATCCTGAGATATTCAAAAAAACATTCTCAATGTCACGTATTAACATAGGTAAAAAAAAAATATAAATGAATTCTAGATGTTATAATATGAAAAAAATGTAAATATTTTTTTCTCTAAAATGTATAGTTTTCGAGAAAAAAAAATATTTTACTAAAAAAAAAATAAAAATTGTACGTAAATCAAGGTAACCATGATTTTTGCTATATTAAGCTAGCCATCAGTAGATCACCAAACAAAAAAGAGGGCCATGCTTTTTTCAAAGAATAAAAATTAAATTGTGTTTTAAAGACCACCAACAGCTAAGGTTATTTGGGCCTAGTCAAAGAATAAAAAAAAAAGTGTTTATTTTTTGCAAATATTTACTAGGTGGGAAGTATAGGACTGGTCATCAGTCGAATTTTTTTTGATGTGAAACATCTTATGTCGGGCAGTGAACAGCCGCGTGAGGGGAAATATGCAACGAAATTTATGGTCCGCTCCTTCGCTGCTGTTCTCCTCACCACTTCGGCTCTCTCTCTCTCTCTCTCTCTCTCATTTAAACGACAATTATTTCTTTTCATTTTTGATATTTACATTTACCTATTAAAAACTAAATTTGTTGCTAAGCTACTGACTTCTTGTGAACTTACACTGAAAAACTCAAGTGTAAACTTTATTAAGTCCGTGACTGTAGGTACATAAATATTTTGACCCCCCCCCCCCGAAATATTTTTCTGAATCCGCCCCTGCTCAGAAAATAAATTAAAAAAACGAACCTGTCCAGTTGTCTCTGAAATTTTACCAGAATATTTTCCATCTTTAGGAACCACCATTTGACATTTAGGTAATTGATTTTTTATTAAGTAATTCTTCCATGAACTGTAAACTCGAGAGTTGTCGTCAATAAAAATTTGACAGCCTTCGTTCGGAGAAGTTATGGATTTTTTTACACGAAAAACAGGTACCGGAGTGCAGGTACCGTCATTAAATTCGCAAATAACGAATATTATTGCTATTAATATATCTCCTGAAGTACTGCTTGCTCCTTAAAAATAGTATACAGGGTGTTAATATTAAGTATGTGCACAAACTTTAAGGAATCAGCCATTTTCCTGAGAGTAGTTCCTTCAATTATCCACGAGAGGCAGCACTTGTGCTAGGTACAAACATAATTTATTCTCCATTAGTGTCGTGTCATTTTAGTGGTATAACTTAATTATTTTTATAAATTAATTAAATAATATTAAGTTATATCACTAAAATGACACGACAGTGGGGAATAAATAATGTTTCTACCTACCACAAGTGCTGCCTCTCGTGGATAATTAAAAGAACTACTCTCAGGAAAATGGCTCATTAATCTATGATCGATTTTAAGACAAAACTTTCATATAAGTATGGATCCGCAACGCCTGTTTTCTAGATACAGGGTGTTAAAATTTGAAAAAAATTAATTTTTTTTTATTTATTTTTTGAATAGTGCTGCTATACTTAATTAAAACTTTGCACTCACTAATAGATAGTCAGAGAGTGCAAAACATTTTACATGGTCGTCTTATAAATAAAAAACTTTTTAACATAAAAAAAAACCTCCTTCAAAAAGCCACTAAAAAGAGAAAAATAATGAAATTTTGAGGTCTGCGCCAATTTAATAAAAAATGAAGTCGATTAAAAAGTATAGTATAGTGATTAATATCTTTTTTTAACCTTCATATTTTATTAAATTGGCGTAGACCTCAAAATTTCATTATTTTCCTCTTTTTAATGGCTTTTTGAAGGAGGTTTTTTTTTTGTTAAAAAGTTTTTTATTTTTTACTTTTTAGTGTCAAAAAGTGACATTTACCTTAAAGGAATCACACGCCGTTACTCACTTTTATTAAACCGACTTTCTTACGCTGTCTGATGTGTCAAAAAGTGACATTTACCTTAAGGAATCACACGCCGTTACTAACTTTTATTAAAATCAGCCGAACTACTGAACCGATTTTTATGAAATTTCTATGCAACCAATCTGAAAGTATATCCTTTCAAATAAAAAAAAATTTTCCAAATCGGTTCATAAATGACGGAGTTCTGAGGTAACAAACATAAAAAAAATACAACCGAATTGAGAACCACCTCCTTTTTTTGAAGTCGGTTAAAAAGTAAGTAATTTATTTGTCTACATACTATTTTTTTTAAATGCTGGGTTGCAGAACGCACTGTCAGAAAATCTGATTTGACAATGACCTTAGGTTAGACTGTTCCTACATATTATATAAAAACTATAAGATGTGGTTACAATTTACAGTCATGTTATGTCAAACCAGATTGCGTTCTGTAACCCAGCATTGAATATTTTTTTATTTACCATGTTTAATAATTTGACTGAACAGATTATTAATTATATTTTGTCGATTTATTTCGTCGGGATTTTGGGAAACCTTAGCGTCATTTTCAAAATCCTGCTCAATTTCAGGAGGCCCAAATAAAGCGTAACGTATGTTATTTCTCAAATAAATTCTGTCCCCAGCAGAATAACGATTCCAATCTCGATCGCCCAACATTTCGAAAAAACTTTGTTGAATTTCCTTGCTGCTCAAATTTTGTTCCTCATTTGTAAGCATTTTTGTCTAAAAAAATTACGACATAAATCACACCATTTTAATAATAGAATTGAAAAAGACGTTTTTAAATTTTAATTGCTAAAAATCATCTACAATCTCTATTTGTATAAAAAAAAGCGGCCAAGTGCGTTTCGAACCACGCACAGTGGGGAGTTCCGTAGTCACTTTCACTTAGTCTGAGGACATGGTGGTTCATTGGTTAGCGTTGCGGCCTCTGGATCAGACTGTCGTGGGTTCGAATCCCGCCTCCGTTCATGGATGTTTTGTAATGTCATTTAGTTTTAAGTGAGTTATGTTATTTAATGTAATCAAGACGCTATAATGATCTAAGTTGTCAACGCGTCTATAATTTACAATAAATAAAATTTAGTAGTAATTTGTGTGCCTTTTTTATAGATGTTTTTCGAGATTATATAATAAATTTAATTATCGAACGAATATTAAACATTTTAAATAATAATTGAACAGGACTTCTTTGCCCTTCAAATGACATCTCAAGCATCATTAAATTTCTGTTTTTTACAAAGATTTAGCGATTTTTAACTGTTTTATTATCTGTGTTTTTGCGAAAAATAATCATCTGCATTAAAAAATCTACGCACTGTTTTATAGATTGTTTGATTTATTTGACTGAAAAAAATGGACAAAATTTGGTCCTACCTGCAGTTACGATTCTGAACCTTAATTAGGTACTTTATAAATTATAAATAGCATAATTAATTATTACCTTATTTCGTCGGTTTGTCGATTAAAATAATAAAGACACGTTGGTAGTGTTTTTAGCGTAAAAATGTTTTTTGTTCTTCGAAAATATTTCTTGTAGATGTTTTAATTTAACACAGATTTGTTTAAATGGACAGTAAATAGCGACTGAATGTTTTTTGACAGAATTGAAATTATCTATTAATGCCGTCTTATGCAAGCGGTTGCATGCTTGTTTTAAGGTTCGTTTTTTTATACCGATCTGAACTGATATTTATAAGTATGCATTTCAAATACTTTTTTATAATAAATATTTTTTAAGGCCACCAACAGCTAAGGCTATTTAGTCCTAGTTTTAGTTGATATTTTCAATTTGTTACTTTTTAACCGACTTCAAAAAAAGGAGGTGGTTCTCAATTCGGTTGTATTTTTTTTTTATGTTTGTGACCTCATAACTCAGTCATTTATAAGCCGATTTTGAAATTTTTTTTTTTAATTTGAAGGGATATACTTTCAGATTGGTCCTATAGAAATTTCATCAAAATCGGTTCAGTAGTTCGGCTGATTTTAATAAAAGTTAGTAACGGCGTGTAATTCTTTAAGATAAACGTCACTTTTTGACATATCAGACAACGTAAGAAAGTCGGTTTAATAAATTTATTTATTTATTTATTTATTGTAGATTATAGACGCGTCGACATCTAAGGTCATTAGCGTCTTTCAACTACACCAAATAACAACTAACTAAAAACTAAATAACATCACAAAACATCCATGAGAGCAGGTGGGATTCGAACCCACGGCAGTCCAGTCTAGAGGTTGCGGCACCAAGCACGCTACCATCTAGGCTATACAGCCCTCTTCGGTTTAATAAAAGTGAGTAACGGCGTGTGATTCTTTTTTAAAAATAAAATATTTTCAGACAATTTTTTTGGAAAAATGTTAAAAAAGTAAACTAACGTGATAGTGATAATGACATTAGATTGTGATCAAGTAAATACGTTTTATATTTAGGCAGGAACAGTCTAATGTCGTTATCAAACTCTGCTATGTAGACCATTAGATTGTACTACTCACGTAAAAACAAATTAAAAAAGATCGCTTTTGAAGCTAAATAAACTGAGAGTTTCAACCCTAGGGATGAAAAATTGTCGGTTTTCTCTGTTTTTTAACGTTGTTAAGAGAAAGATAGAGCCAATGAGTTGCGCCAACTTCAATTCGCATAACATAATACTCGAAAATGTCAAAATGACAGTTTTTAAACGTTGTTAGGAGAGAGATAGAGCGATTGAGTCGCGCCAACTTCATATCGCATATAATATTCGAAAACGTCAAAATGACACATAAATTTCACGGCATGGATCTGACAGATCTAATATTTTTGCGGCTTTTTTGCGCGCCCAAATTGCAGGTACCTCAAATCGAATTATCAATAAATTCCAAGTGTCACACTGACCTGTGAGCCGCCAAGGAGGACACTTCGATCGCTGCCACATCGCCTTTGAGAATGTCTACCGCAGTTGTAGACGAAACGTCAGGTAGAAATACCACCGGACCACGGCCTACAAGCCCGGAAACCATGAAGACTTGGAACAATGCCGGCCGTGAAAGCTTGCACACTTGGATATCAATAAATTGTTGTGAAAAATAATATGCATTTACTCGGAATAAAACACAGCGATTGCAAAGCGTGTGAATTGCTGCCTTCACAAACTTCATACTAGTTGCAAACGCTGTGTTTCATCCCTTGTAATGCAATGTACTATTTTATTATTCTGCAAACATTTGTCTTTTCTACACCAAACAGAAGTCAAATTAATTTTTAAACTAAAAATAAACACAACTTAATAAAGTATGATTTGAAATTCTGACCGTAAGATAAAATAATGAAAACTTATTATATTTTAATTCACCGCTGGGCGCTGTACAAACAAACAAAAAAATAACATATTATATTTTAATCTGTTGTCTGGACATTTCCGAGACTACATAGAATCCAAACAAAACACTGCAGCAGACTGGGCGACCGCGCTGTCCTCTAGACACAATTCCAATAAATATAAACAAACTAAACAAAGCTCTGCTGCGAGGTTTGTTTTATATTATTATGTAGAAATATACTTCGTACACGAAACGAATTACCTACTTTGGTAACTGAAATTAATCTTAAGCAGGATGACCTCGAAATAAATATGGCCGCTGCTGACTGTCAAATAAATATAAACAAACTAAACAAAGCTCTGCTGCGAGGTTTGTTTTATATTATTATGTAGAAATATACTTCGTACACGAAATGAATTACCTACTTTGGCATGGTTATGGTAACAGAAATAATTCTTAAGCAGGATGACCTCGAAGCAAATATGGCCGCTGGTCATATAAATATAAACAAACTAAACAAAGCTCTGCTGCGAGGTTTGTTTTATATTATTATGTAGAAATAAACTTCGTATACGAAACGAATTACCTACTTTAGCATGGTTATGGTAACAGAAATAATTCTTAAGCAGGATGACCTCGAAACAAAGATGACCGCTGCTGAATGTCAGAGTCTAAAGGCGAGACTACACGAGAGGATTTTCCGCGACGTGTTTTTCGTAACGAGATTTCTGCATGCATGTCACTTTCCCTTAGTCTGAGGACATGGTGGTCCATTGGTTAGCGTCGCGGCCTCTGGATCAGACTGGCGTGGGTTCGAATGCCGCCTCCGCTTATGGATGTTTTGTGATGTAATTTAGTTTTAAGTGAGTTGTTATTTAATCAAGACGCTAATGACCTAAGTTGTCGACGCGTCTATAATTTACAATAAATAAATAAATTCATTTAGTCTAATGTAGCTATTGTAGATTATAGACGCTCGACAATAGAAGACAACAAAATTACTGAAAGCGAACAGTAGATTTTATATCTAGTGGCGTAATGAGGTTCATTACTGACTAGTAGTGACAGTATGTTAAAACGAGCGATAGCGAATTTTAACCGTCACACGAGTCATAATATCATTACGCACGAGATCTATATGGTATTTTTTGCCATACCCACTATAAAATAGCTGTTTTTTACATCATTTCCAGTATTTAAAAAAAATTAATAGTTCATTTGTGTCGCCAACTTCACGTCTATAGTAGGCCGAGAGTAGTTTTCAGTAGGTAATAGCGGGCGGCGCGATCACGGCTAACAAACATAAATCACTATGGAAATGGTTTGCTTTCCCACACTAGTGTGGGAAAGATACGTTCCCGCACACAGGCCTGTCAAAAGTCACTTTACATGCATGTATGTAAAGTAGCTATTTTATAGTGGGTATGGCAAAAAAGGTTTTTTAAATACTTCACTTGCCTATGTAACCATTTTATCTGAACATACTGTAGAAAAAAGTTGTGAAATATTCCATTGTAACTAAAATGCACAACGGAAAACAGGACATTTTAATAACACCGGTTGGTAATTAAAGTCACTAGTATTTTTTTAGTTGCTGTTCTATCTAAAAATGTGGGCCACGTGCCAAAAAAAAAGGACATGCGAATGGCGATGTCATTTATGCCGTATCATAAAATGCTGTAAGGTAATTACAAAAAATGTCATTTTTAGGGTTCCGTACCTCTATAATAAAAAACGGAACCCTTATATGATCACTCGTTTGTCCGTCAGGCTGGCTGGCTGGATGTCCGTCTGTCAAAACCCATTTTCTCAGGAACGGATAGAGATATCAAGTTGAAATTTATACGAAATACTAAGGTCTACGGTTCCTTAAAGGTGTAAAAAATTTAAGCTTTTAGGTCAACGCATTAAAAAATACGGCCATTTTGTCATTTCATCAAAAACCTATAAGGTACTTCCCGTTGACCTAGAATCATGAAATTTGGCAAAAAGCAAGATCTCGCAGCACAAGTAAAGGGAAAAATCCGAAAATCACAAAAAGTAAAAATTAAAGGGGGTTCTGTACCTATTTTGATATTCGCAAAATCATTCATCAAAAACCTATAGGGTACTTCCCGTTGACCTAAAATCATGAAATTTGGCAAAAAGCAAGGTCTCGCAGCACAAGTAAAGGGAAAAATCACAAAATCACAAACAGTAAAAATGAAGGGGAGTCTCCACACAAAAAAACGGAAAAACATTTTAAAGGCTGTATCTTTGGAACCGTAAACCGGTTGAAATGTGTTAATATGGCGGATATCCTAACAAATAATAAATTAAGAGGGGTCCTCATACAAAATAATGTGAGCCGTCGTGGGACGCCTGGCAGATGTAAAAAATCAGCCCCGCAAGAGATTTAGTGTAACGGTACGGAACCCTCGTAGCGCGAGCTCCACACGCACTTGACCGGGTTTTTTTTATATTTTTACGGAAGCTTCGTTCCCGTAAAATATGTTTTTTTAATTTGCCTCGAACTTTGGTTACAAATACAGTGTTGCCAGGTTTAGAAAAATGTACCTAGATAATTTCTGACTGGTTTGGGGTTAGTGTAACGGTACGTAACCCTCGCAGAGCGAGTTCCACACGCACTTAACCTTTTTTTTAATATTTTTACGGAAGCTTCGTTCCCATAAAATATGTTTTTTTAATTTGCCTCGAACTTTGGTTACAAATACAGTGTTGCCAGGTTTAGAAAAATGTACCTAGATAATTTCTGACTGGTTTGGGGTTAGTGTAACGGTACGTAACCCTCGTAGAGCGAGTTCCACACGCACTTAACCTTTTTTTTAATATTTTTACGGAAGCTTCGTTCCCATAAAATATGTTTTTTTAATTTGCCTCGAACTTTGGTTACAAATACAGTGTTGCCAGGTTTAGAAAAATGTACCTAGATAATTTCCGACTAGTTTGGCGTTAGTGTAACGGTACGGAACCCTCGTAGCGCGAGTTCCACACGCACTTGACCGTTCTTTTTTATATTTTTACGGAAGCTTCGTTCCCGTAAAATATGTTTTTTTAATTTGCCTCGAACTTTGGTTATTAATACAGTGTTTCCAGGTTTAGAAAAATGTACCTAGATAATTTCCGACTGGTTTGGCGTTAGTGTAACGGTACGGAACCCTCGTAGCGGGAGTTCCACACGCACTTGATCGTTTTTTTAATATTTTTACGGAAGCTTCGTTCCCATAAAATATGTTTTTTTAATTTGCCTCGAACTTTGGTTACAAATACAGTGTTGCCAGGTTTAGAGAAATGTACCTAGATGTAGGGAATTTCCGACTGGTTTGGGGAAAAAGAGAAATTAGTAGATAGTCGTCTTTAGGGTACCATACCTCAAAATGAAAAAAAAAAAACGGAATCCTTAGTACATATGATCACTTTGTTGTCCATCCGTTTTTCTGTCTGTCTGTCTGTCTGTCCATCAAGACTCTTTTTTCAGGACCGGTTAGAGGAATCAAATTTGAAATCAATATTGAATATTAAATTCAAGTATTGTTATAGGGGTTATTTGATGAACAAAAATATCTTTAACAAAAAAACTGAAAAGCGTAAAATAAAAAAACAAAACAAAGCGGAAATTTAGACTACCTATATACGTTCATATAAAATAACTATTTAGAGATCAGATCAAAGTACACAATTTCATTAAACATTGCGTTTTATTAGTATAATTTATGTACAGTGTGTTCAAGTAATCTAATTTTGGAAAGATTTGTTTCAGCGACAAGTCTTAATGCGACAAGATATTTTTTTTAACATCCCATTCGAAGTTATTGTAGTGGGTCCGAAAATCGAAATCAAAATGTATAACAATTTTTTATGTTTCAAGGTCACTACACTATTTTTAGAAAGATGTCTGTGTGTGTATGTGTGTGTACGTATGTCGTACGTACGTATGTGTCCATTTCTTTCTAAGACGAAATCTCAAGAATGAAAAATGATATCGACTACGTTAGGGTGCCAAACGACGCGTATTAACGTAAGTATGATCTGAAAGAAATTTTTTCAAAATCGGTTCAGCCGTTCTTTTTTCTTAACCAAATAGACTCCAAAAAAGTTACAATATCTCGCGAATAAAAAATTATATCGACTTCGTAAGGGTGTCAATCGAGGCGTGTTAACGTCATTTTGATCCGAAATAAATTTTATAAAAATCGGTTCAGCCGTTTTTTTTTTTTAATTATTGTTAAAAATAAATATAAAATTTTGTTTTAATGATTAAAATGATTACTTTTCTGTGTAATATCTAATTTAATTATTGTTATTAAATATTTATCAAACTGGAAAGTTCGTCGTGTGGACCTCAAGGGTCGCACTTTAGTCCTAATAAACGACTCACCTCACGGCTTGTTTCAATATGTTTTTATATATTTTCTTTGAAACTTACACCTATTTTTTTGTATATCACGTGTACATTTAATGCTCTCATAAAATATTGGACTTTTATAGTCTGTGAGAAGCAATCAAATAAATAAATAAAATAAATAAGTACAAAGGTTTTTTTAAACGCTCTGTACATAAGAATCTAATATAGATAAGGTCAACACGTGCGAATTTTGTTGACGCATAAATTTTTCACGAAGAAAAAAACAGTACAAAACAAAAGGCTATTTTTTTAGATTATCTTCAGTAATTATCAAGGATGCGTAAAAATTGCTGTTTTAAACCAACTAAATAAAATAAATATTTGATATTTATTTTCGAGTCAAGAAAAAGTTAAAGAGAATAGGTACTGTAAAAGGTAAAAAAGTTTTTCAGTAAGAAATTTTTCCCGTAAGTACTACTCTACTCGATTTGGAAATCGTGTATTCTCGAGCGTCTAAAATCGTTTTAGGCGCGCTTTGCTTGGGCTGTTAACAACAGTGATGTGAAACGCACCCGACGGTGACAATCGGGGCTACTCGACAACGGCTAGATTGTTCCGGTTATAACGCAATGACTCCAACAATAGAAAATACACGCCATCTGTAGTAAAATCCGTTAGAGAACAGCAGCGAGGGTAACGTTTGTCAAGCAGACAGTCCGTTGCTAGGTGAGGGCGGCGTTTTTCCGCCAATAGGCTGATGTCTTCATGTGTCTTTTTATTTATTGTAGATTATAGACGCGTCGACATCTAAGGTCATTAGCGTCTTTCAACTACACTAAATAACAACTAACTTAAAACTAAATAACATCACAAAACATCCATGAGCGCAGGTGGGATTGGAACCCACAGCAGGCCAGTTTAGAGGTTGCGGCACCAAGCATGCTAACCACTAGGCTATACTGCCCTCCTCTCATGTGTCATTCTAACACTAATCGGGATTCGGGCTCTCCTAGGTATTTATTAAATAGTCTATTTGCGTCTAGAGGGCGGTGTAGCCTAGTGGATAGCGTACTTGGTATCAGCCTCTAGACTAGACTGTCGTGGGTTCGAATTCCACCTGCGCTCATGGATGTTTTGTGATGTTATTTAGTTTTAAGTTAGTTGATATTTAATGTATTTTAAGACGCTAATGACTAAGTTGTCGACGCGTCTATAATCTACAATAAAAAATAAATAAATAAAATATTTGCGTCTAAAATCGAGTATTTATTAAATATTCTACTCGAATCGAAAATCACACTGCTACCATTTAGTACGCGGTACACCCCTAGTATTATCTAAGTTATAATATCTCTCTGGATTAATCTAAGAGATCGCTTGATTAAATCTATATCTAAGCTAAGAATTGCTACAGGGCTAACGGCTTACCGACCAGTAATATTATACAATATGGCGTAGTGATGCGCGATACGAGATGTTTTAGTCGATTGTCTCGATTGTTCAAACATCTTGATGACTCTCGATGGTTGTCACTTGGACTCGATTATTGTTGTTTCATAGTTCACCGAGACCGAGTCGCATAGTACTGAATCGTACTCTGTCGAGAGCCACATAATATACAATCGTTCATCACTCAACAACTGTGGTCGAGTCGATGGTCGATTGTGCATTAATCGCGTAAATACGAATTCAATAGTGAAGAGATCACAGAGTAGTGAATACCGACTGGACAGTGTGAACAGTGAACAATCAACGAGTCGCGTGGACGCCAGTCGACTAGCATATAACCTTGAATCGCGATTATATGTATTCTTATTCGCTGCTATTGCTATAACCTATGTGGCAAATAATCGACTTACACAATCGAACATTTCGATTGTAAAAACAAACTGTGAGTCGATTGTGGACTCGATTGTTATTATGAATAATTACAATTAGGTATTTGAATTTAAAAAAAATTATTAATTTTTTAATTGTTTCTAATAATTTAACATAAATAATATTGAAAAACGAAAAGAAAATTTTTTTAAAGCCATAGATAAATTACTAAAAATTAATTAAGATGTATAAAAATTTAAAAAATATGTGACTTCAAAACGCGCCAGGAATGTTTGTGACGTCGTTATATTAAAATTTGTGTGCCTTTGTTGGTATTTGTGTATGTGTATTACACATACTATCAAAAATAATAAATTTTTAACTTGGTAACCATGGATACGAAGACCATAGATAACATAATGACGTCACACGCGTTCGGATTCTTTCGGTGCGTCATCGGAACTGAGTTTAATTAGTAAGCAAAAAAATTAAATAAAAACAGTTTTGCTATAAAACTTGTATGTGATCTTTCCATTTAAGTAAAAAAAAGTCATTCAAAAACCCAATTGTTTCGATTGTAAAAACATGTCGTAACGCCCATCACTAATATGGCGCCTTATAGAAGGAAAACGTAATTAAAATATGGAAATTAGTGCTTAATGGCAAAACACTAACTGCTATATTATAATATTAGATATGCTATAAAAGTAAAAATAAAAAAAAGGTACCGGAGTGCATAAAATGAAAGACGAGTTTCTTTTAAAGGTTGTCTCATTTATCGTCTATACAGAGTTTCCGATAAAAGAATAACCATTTTAATATTCGAATAAAATTCTTACAAGCTAAGTAATCACACTAGTATGGGAAAGATACGTTCCCGCACACCGGCCTGCCAAAATTTACTTTGCATACATGTAAAACAGCTATTTTAGAGTGGAGGGCAGTGTAGCCTAGTGGATAGCGTATCTGGTAGCGCAGCCTCTAGACTAGACTGTCGTGGGTTCGAATCCCACCTCCGCTCATGGATGTTTTGTGATGTTATTTAGTTATAAGAAATTTATTTAGTGTAGTTGAAAGACGCTAATGACCTGAGATGTCGACGTGTCTATAATCTACAATAAATAAATATTTTAGAGTGGGTATGACAAAATAGTAGATTTATATCTAGTGTTGTAATGAGGTATATTACTGACGAGTAAGTGACATTGTTAAAACGAGCGACAGCGAGTTTTAAAAGTAACACGAGTGATAATATTACGCACGAGATATATATGGTATTTTTTGTCATACCCCCTATAAAATAGCTGCTTTTCACTTTATTTTCAGTATTTTAAAGGTATAGTTTTTTTTATAAAAACTTTTTTTATTTTTTATTTTTTAGTGGCTTTGCAATTCGTAGTTTGCACGTTAATAACCGACTTCTTTCTTGATATATGATTACTAAACAAAAAAAAAATACTGAACCGATTTAAGTAAAACTTATGTGGGACTAGGGTTACCATACATAAGCGGAGGGATGCCTGTCTAGGGTGCCTGGAATGCCTGATTTTTCAGAAAAATGCCTGTCTAAAATAAAAAAGCTGTAGGTAGGTAATAACATAATAAGTAAAAGATATGAAAGGGCGCGAAATTTTAAAATGCCTGTCTCTGACCAGCACCGGCCGGCCTGTTTAGACATTAAAATGCCTGTCAAATGCGGCAAACACCTGTCAGATGGTAACCCTATGCTCTATTAAATAAAACAATAATCATCAGAATCGGTTCACAAAAGCGGGCGATATGAGGTAACATACAAACAATAATATTTTTTTTACTAAAAAAAAACTGCTGAACCGATTTAAGAAAAAAATATATGGGACCAATCCGACATCTTCCTATACACAACGGAGTCAAAATTTTTCAGATCGCCGCAGCTATTCCTAAGTTAAACCGATGGACATAAGTACATAAAAAAATACATACTGATCGAATTGAGAACCTCCTCCTTTTTTGAAGTCGCTTAAAAAATGAGTGCAGAACATTTTAAAAATACTGGAACGTACGTCGAGAAAAAAGTGTTATAGCGGTTTGATGTTTTGTGACTATTTTTTACAAGCTTTTATTTAACTTGCAATGTATGTGTGTTCGTGTGTTTTTAATATTCAGTATATCCGTATATGGGATAGTAAAAGTCATACGCCTCCGCAGGGATCGAACCCAGTACTTTTCGAATACGAGTCTATTGCTCTCACCACTACGCCACTCCCTCGGTATTAAATTCGTGCTCGATTTTACATTCTTATACCGCATAAGTTTCTAATTGATAATAACTTATATTCGTAAAGCACCATTAAAAATTAATATCTGTTAGTAAAAAAAAAGTAAGAACTAAAGTGTTTTTCCATAAAATTATTTATGGTTGACCTATAGTACCCGGTGGCGTTATGGAGTCCCGGATTCCCTGGTGTCCTCCCGACTATATATCTATCCCGGGTAACTTCCGCACAACCTACCGGTGCTCCCGATGCCACATAACCTTTTATGATAGCCGAAAGATTAATAACAGTAGCTCTGCGCCATCTACGATTATCAACGAGATCTATTTTTTGAGGTTAGAGTTATAACTGTTATATTAAAAGACGTCATAGTTTATGTCATCATCATTATTTAGTAAATGTTGAATCAAATACACAAATATATTAATTAATTTATGTGAAGAAAATATTGTAAAAAACTTACGATTTCGTGACAATAAAAGAGAATTACTTACCTGAAACAACAAAAAATACAAAATTAGATATTGAGTCTTAATCATAAATTGTTTATGCAAATAAATAATGCCTTAATGTAGGGTTATAGGTATATCAGGTCATCATGTTTATTTAATAATTGTATATTAATATATCTGTTTGCTGTAGGGCACACAAAATTTTGACAATACCTATTTTTATTATAAGCTTTTATTTAACTTGTTAGTTTGTTTGTGTTTGTTCAGGCCAAATCTTGCAAGTCAATTTTGAACGACTTCCACGTATCTGATCGATTTAAAATTTGGTACACATATGCATTCCCGATGACAATACATGAATCAATCGTGTTTAGAATTAAATTCAATCCCTAAGGGGTTCAAACGGGGTTGTAGGGTTTTTTTGACTAGTCAACGACCAGGTTAAATCGCTGAAGCTAAAAACTTGAAATTTGGACAGTTGGTTCCTTTTCTGACGTAAGCATCCACTAAGAAAGGATTTTTCGAAATTCAACCCCTACATTTGTCAAAGAAGGGTAAAATTTTGAAAGACTAAAATGAACAAAATAAAATATTAGTAAAAAAAACTTTTTAGTTGTCTCTAAAAAGTTTTTTAGAATTGAATTCAATACCTAAGGGGTTCAAACGGGGATGTAGGGTTTTTTTGACTAATCAACGCCCAGGCCAAATCGCTGAAGCTAGAAACTTGAAATTTGGACAGTTGGTTCCTTTTCTGACATAAGCATCCACTAAGAAAGGATTTTTCGAAATTCAACCCCTACGTTTGTCAAAGAAGGGTAAAATTTTGAAATAACTGAATAAACTGAACAAAATAAAATATTAGTAAAAAAAACTTTTTAGAGACAAGCTTTTATTAAAATGTACTAAATTGGAAAAAATAATATTTAATAATTTTGGTTCATAATTGTTATAAAAGCGAGGGTTGCGACTAATAAACTATCATAGAGATTACAACCCCCGCTTTCATAATAATTATGAACCAAAATTATTAAATATTATTTTTTTCCTTTTTAGTACATTTCAATAAAAGCTAGTGTCTAAAAAGTTTGTTTTTAGTAATATTTTTACACTAGAAGGCACAGAAAGGAATATATATTTTTGGTCGCCATCTTTCCAATATGGCGAACGACGCAAGCATAAAAATATATTTAAAAAAATTCTGTTTGTTTATCACAGAAAAAGCTTTATAAACAGTGGAAAGTACACTTTAGAATTAATAACATTTTTATTAAAAAAAGCCGCGAAATAAAAAACAGTGCATAAAAATCTAATAAAACCAACAAATTCAAATAAATTAAAATTGAAAAACTCTTTAAGAGTACCTACATCTCAATGTAGCGTCCTTGTTTTTTGTTCCAACATTTTAAACTGAATTTATTTCAGAAGTAGACACTAAAAATAGCATCAATTTCGTACCGAACCTCCATTTTATAACGTCGCGTGATGCTCGTTTGTTTATCACGTGAGAGTTTCCCAAGTTAAGAATTTGAAGGTCATAAGGTTAGCGCTCTAGAATGTCTTATCGACGTTATAATACGTAGATTGAACGTTCAAATTGTCCGTTCGAAAAATGGTGACATCGCTCTCTTCTTATACGTTTAGTGTAGGTATAAGAGTCATGGAAGTATTTAAGCGAAGAGTTGACACTGGTGACCTCAGTTGTTGAGCGTCTATAATCTATATCTAAAGCGAAGAGTACTACAGGATGTCCCATTTTGATGTATACATACGATTTACGTGTATATAGTAGATTGTATGTCTATATACGTAATGGGGCATATTACGGCGAGTGATGACAAGTATGAGGGCAGAGTGGTATAACAGTTAGCGTAGCGGCATTTGCATCACACTGTCGTGGGTTCGAATCCCGCCTCCACTCATGGATGTTTTGTGATGTCATTTAGTTTTAAGTGAATTGTTATTTGATGTAAACAAGATGCTAATGACCTAAGTTGTCGACGCGTCTATAATTTACAATAAATAAATAAATAAAATAAATGACAAGTATGTAAAAACGAGCGATAGCGATAGCCGTAATATCATTACGTCCGAGACATATATGGTATTTTTTGCCATACCCACTGCAAAATACCTACTTTTTACGTCATTTTCAAAAAATTCTGACAGTTCATTTGCGTCGCCATCTTTCCTTCCATAGTGTGCCGCGAAGTTCGTGCAAGTAAGTAATGACAGGCGCACGCAGGCGTATAGAGCGAATAAACAGAAGTTGCCATGGCAACCGTTATTTTCTGCTCTACAGTGCAGAAAATAAACCATTTTCCGCACACCTGCCTGTTAAATGGGTCATTAATGGCCGCTATACATACATCGAAAGAAGCTATTTTGTAGTGGGTATAGCAAAAAATATTTAACATTGTTTTTCCATAAGAAGAAAGTTTGATCACAAGTATAGGCTTTGGAAAATAAGAATATCATGGCTTATTCTGATCCATTCATTTCGTCCCAATGCTAAATTTCCTATGTACCTATACATAAATCTGGGACACGGTGTATACAGGGTGTGGCTTAGAAAAGTTTGCATTTCAATGTTTTGTGGGAATTAGCGCTCCCAGGGACCCGAGCTCGTACCAGTCGGTTTGTGTATGCCGACTGGCGGATTCTAATACACCCATACGGAAATTTCCCTCAGGGGAAACTGGAATGTAGTTTGCATTCCAAGGTTCTTTGGGAATTAGCGCTCCCAGGGACTCGAGCTCGTACCAGTCGGTTAGTGTATGCCGGCTGGCGGATTCTATTACACAAATGGATTTTTTGTTGTGTTGAAGACGCTAATGACCTGAGTTGTCGACGCGTCTATAATCTACAATAAATAAATGTCCAGTCTATTTAGACCTCCATGGTACTTATAGTACAGTCCAGTATCGTATCATAAGCTGTGTGAAATATGAACTTATCTCTTGGTGGAAGTTTCCACTGAACCGTTGTCGTAAAAAATGTCAAATAAGAGACTTTTACGTGATTGGTGAGTGAAAACTGTTAAAACAAGATGACAAGATATTTTCTTTCACATAAACAACAAAGGTTTGATTAACCATTTGGTAAATTACTCTTTTATGGTTTAGAAGTGAGGGAGGGCTTGAGAATAACCGAGCGTGTAGCAATGCTATTATTTACATGGCGTTGCTATGGTTCCTCTATTACAAGTCCCCAGTTCCCGGGTTCTAGCCCGAGAGCTGGTAAAAGTGTCAATTAGATTTTCAATTTATTATTAAAAAAAAATAATGAATTGAAAATATGAATTAGTGCTAGGCCCAAATAACCTTAGCTGTTGGTGGTTTTTAAAAAAACACACACATAGAAGTGGAGGCTTGGGAATAGCCGAGCATGTAGCGATGCCGTTGTTTAGACAGCGTTTCCATGGAAACTCTTTTACAAGCCCCCAGTTCCCAGATTCTTATCAGATAACTTGTAAAAGTTCGAATTAAGTTTTCAATTTATTTTAAAAAAATATAAATTTATTGAAAATATGAAATTAATATGCTAGGCCCAAATGATCCTGACTGTTGGTGGCCTTGAAAAAATCAATTCAAATTCTCTTCTCTGTTCCAAACCAATCTCTATACAGGGTGTACCACAGAAAATCGAACATAGGGAAAACTCCATTGTGCAAATTAGTTAGGATCAGTGATTGCTGTGCCCTTTTTCATGCTTAAAACCATGATAATTAATTTAGTTGAGTTAGCCATGAATATTCTATCTTTGTCACGCTACCCATTTTGTTTATGTCTTCCCTGTTGCACTCATTTCTATGTTCTCAATCCTGTGATACACCCTGTATTTTAATACTATAAAACGCAACATCTCTGTCTGCCTGTCTGTCTGTTATTTTTTGCGGCTACAAAGTCCTAATCGATGTCCAGAAATAAGATAGTACATCACTATCCGGTTGTTTAGATCACTGATATGTGATATCCAAATTTTATTTTATTTTAATTAATAGTTGTTTACAACTTATTACTTACATTATCTTATTAAACCTAAATTATTGTTATTTAAGTAATAGTCAATGTTATGAATGTGTTTTTTTACAACCGGCGACGACATGGCTCCAACTTGCAACTGTGGTGTTCGAGGCTAGATAGCCTCGACACCGTGCGCAACCTGACCAGCGCGCGGTGTTGGCGCGCGATTTGAATCTCTAACACCGGTCTCTATAATATACAATACGTTTGCGTAGAAGCAAATGTCGATTATTTTGTGAAAAAGAGAAAACGAAAAAAATCGCAGCACGTCTTTGATAATATTTTAGTACAGCATTTTACGATAAGAAAATATACATATAGATATAAAATATTACCCATCTTTCTATTTATAAAAGGGGGTATATAAATACACACAAACGAGAAAAGTAAGACATCAGCTTTTCTTTCTTTTCCGATTTTCAATTTAACTTGAGGAAATATATTCCACTTTACTGCAGTAAAATATATTTACAGCAATTCTGTTTATACAGAAGTCGATCTCATTTAAAATGTTGTAGTGTTTTAGAGAAGAAAATTGAAAGTAAATGGGGGGTAAATAAAAATAGCTTATTATTTTATTTCAAAGGGGCGCTGACGTTTTAACGTACGGTATTTTAAATAAAAAAGTGTAGTGGATCACAGTGAATGTCAGTTTATAATAATAAATGTTTAGAGTTTGTGATTAGCCGAGCGTGTAGAGATGTTTTACAAGATTTTTTTTTATTTATAATTTGCAATATATGTTTGTTTGTGTATTTGTTTGTTTAGATCAAAACTTGCAAGTCAATTTTGAACGACTTCCACGTATCCGATCGATTTGAAATTTTGTCCACGAAAGTTCTTTACAAATGGAATTTTTTTTTATTAATTATTGGAGCAAAAATTTTTTTCTGTGGAAAAGTTCTGGTTCGTCCAAAACCTCTAAAACACCAAAAAAAATTTTTTTCGGCCTAAAGTTATACGAGGAAAATCAAAAAGTTTTATTTTACAAAAAATAAAAATTATCTGTGATATTCAATATTTTCGCAAAATTAGTTACATAATCAAATTTAATTCAAAATTATAACATAACTAACTTCTAAGTAATTATTTATTCAGAATTATAAATCAGAATTCAACATGTCCTCCATCTCTCTCCATACAAAGAAAAAAATTTTCTTTGGTGTTTTAGAGGTTTTGGACGAAGCAAAACTTTTCCACAGAAAAAAAATTTTGCTCCAATAATTAATAAAAAAAAATCCATTTGTAAAGAACTTTCGTGGACACGCTGTATATGTATTCCCGATGACAAAACATGAATAAATCGTTTTTAGAAATAAATTCAACCCCTAAGGGGTTCCAACGGGGATGTAGGGTTTTTTGACTAATCAACGCCCAGGCCAAATTGCTGAAGCTTGAAATTTTGACAGTTGGTTCCTTTTCTGACGTAAAAATCCACTAAGAAAGGATTTTTCGAAATTCAACCCCTATACGGGTGTCATTTTCTCCGCAATTAATGATCGAATTTGAAAAACAAAAAGACTGTTGTAAAAAGAATTGAGAGGCCTTTCGAACTGCGAATCGTTTGACACCCCTTGCCATTTAAAATTTTTTTGGTGCAATTCACCCTGCTCTCAGGGTTGAAGTTACGTAAATAATACTAATCGATTTAGATGTCCCCCTTGATTCTAAAATTGACGTGTGCGAGCTCTTTTCAAACTGATGTTAAGTGGCCAAAACTTGCGCAGACTATTTTCATTGGCCCACTCTGTTATATAGCCTTGTAACGTTCATGGCAAAACTATTTCGCTAATGAAAATGAATTCCTATTGTGGAAAAAAGGGTTATAAACATTTATTAGTATGGTATTTTATTTTGACTTTATAGTTATTGACTTTTTAAATAATTTGTTTCATTCACTTAATGCAGGGCTGTATTCAAAAAACCGGCCTCAAAGCGAATGTCTTCCAATGCCAAACATTGGTGACTGATTAAGTATAGGGCACAGGAAAACCATCCACACGGCATGGCTATTGCCCGAATGTCAACATTGGTTGACATTTGCCACATTATCTGGAGCCGGCTTTATCTAGTCTATATAAAACAGTTCCGTTACTGACTGACTGATTGACTGACAGACAACGCCTAGGTCAAACCGCTGAAGATATAAACTTGAAATTTCGACAGTAGGTTCCTTTTGTGACGTAAGCACCCACTCAGAAAGGATTTTTCGAAATTCGACCCCTAAAGGGGTTAAATAGGGGATGGAAGTTGGTATGGAAATTCGTCATTTTTGAAGTTAGAAGCAAGAAATTTTGCACATGAATGTCTTATATAACGTAGGTGGACACTAAGAATTCTTTTTTTTTTTAATTCTTCCCCTAAGGGGGTTAAAAAGGGGATGAAAGTTTGTATGGAAGTTCGTCATTTTTGAAGTTAGAAGCATGAAATTTTGCACGGGGGTTCCTTATATAACGTAAGTGAGCAATAAGAAAGGATTTTTAAAAATTCATCCCCTAAGGGGGTTAAATAGGAGATGAAAGTTTGTATGGAAGTCATTTTTGAAGCGAGTGAGTAATGTATTAATAAAATTTGAGCGTGTAAACACCACCAGCCCGGCATCGCTTCACAGGAGGAGAATTTCTCGCGGAGGGGACAATAAAACATAAATCTAAATATACGTGGGCAAAGCCACGGGTAACGGCTAGTACTTGATAAAGTCCAATGGCAGTTATTGCTTGTTTGTCGTATGCGATAGCGAGACAACGATATGACGTGGACGGAATTGGTTAACGGTGTAACTACTACCTACCGCCGCACTCGGCAGAGAACAAATTATTCCGACTTGTCTGCCGATAATTCTATTTATGTCAGTTCGTTAAGACTTTTCGACGTATCCTTGGTCTACAGCGCGTGGATATCACATTGAATGTGACGTGTATATCGCATTTCAGATATTCCACATCAATCTTCATATTTCAGCTGTGAATTCGATTCCAAATTCAATCTGTACTTCGCTTCACGGACATGTCTCTACAGGGACGAATACAAAAAGTGCGTGATTTAATAATAAATACGAATTGGAACAAAACGCATCCAGTTTTTTGCAAGCCTAGTGGATAGCATATTTGGTACCAGCCTCTAGACTAGACTGTTCGAATCCCACCTGCGCTCATGGAAGTTTTGTGATGTTATTTAGTTTTAAGTTAGTTGTTATTTAATGTAATTTAAGACGCTAATGACCTGAGTTGTCGACGCGTCTATAATCTACAATAAATAAATAAAATAAAAATAAAGAGTTTTTTGCATCTTCCTTTTAACAATACATTTTTGACTAACAAATATAATGTAATAGACCGAGAGCTAGAGACAATTTTTTGGTGTTATTTATTCAAGGCTTTATTTTTGTGAAGATGTTGAGGGAGGCATATTAAAGTGTCCGGAGTAAGGGATTTTGCTAGATAGCGGTATGGGAGGTATGCAGACCGTCCCCAAAATGTAACAAAAAAATGGTCACAATTATTATTGCTTCAAGACTGACATTGTTTGTATAGCTTGTCGGTGACCCAATAATGCCATTATAATATTTGCAGATCGATTGGTCAGTATTAAAGGAGTGGCAGATCACCCTAAACGTGTCATGTACCCGACGAAATTTATATTTATTAGTTCAAGGTTCAAGTTTTAATTTGTTGTTGCAGCGGCTATTTTAAGCATATATTTCAATTTGCAGAACAAAATGTCGGTATTACATTAAATAATAATTCTCTTAAAACTAAATGACATCACAAAACATCCATGAGCGGAGGTGGGATTCGAACCCAAACAGTGTGATCCAAAGGCCGCTACGCTGTTACACCACGCTGTCCTCTTTAAATAGACAAACAGATAAATAGAGACATAGTGAGTTAAAATAATAATTGTTAAGTGTTGTGTTAGTTCGTTAATGATGCCGTTGTTCTGCATTTAATAAATAAAAGATTTTTACCGAAATTATCATACAGTTTTGTTACAATAAAAAGTTTAGAAACACTGCTGTACATGTTTGGGATTAATGTTTCCGATGGCATCTCATCTCAATATTGTGAATGTTCAAAAAAGAAAGCATGCGAGGTTGGAGCTTGGCAGAAGGATAACCTGTAGCTTTTTAATCTCTTGATGCACGGGGTAGATATCACCCCTTTCACTCACTTTACCCTGTGATTACTTTCACTTCCTCCACAGTACGTTACCCTCGAGCTACGACCGATATCACTTCCTTGAAAATATCAGCCGTCCAGTGGCGTACGAAGATTAAAAAAAAAATAATAATATATACGTATTTATAAATATTCATCAGGTAACGTTCATTGAACGAAGTTAATGAAAAGTTCATTGAGAGGAAGCAAACGTCATTTCACCCGAGCGAAAATTATCAGCATTAATTTTTGGTACCTATATAAAAAAAATTGAAAAATATTAATAAGTAGTACGGAGCACAACATGCAAGTTTAGCTAGAATTTGACCTTTTTTTATAACATTTTGTTAATAAAAAAAACTATTAACGAATGTTATGTGTATATTATTCAAATACTTCTTCAATTTGAATGGAAATTGGCTTCGACCTTAAAATTTTATTATTTTTCTCTTTTTAGTGGCTTTTTTTGAAGGAGGTTCTAATTTTTTGAAGTGAAAACTTTTTAGGCGCACTTTGCGTTCTTTCTGAATAGTGAACAAAAGTGAATCGTCACGCTCGGGTCGGAGATGCTGAATTGGGTTTACTCGGCTCCACTCGACATCAAACACGAAAAGGTATTTTTAGCATGCTGGTAATAAGTTTTTTGTAGTTCATAAGTGCGCTAATAGATGACACTAAAACTTAATTGAAAAGGTATCTATTTGTAGTATGTTGGTAATAAGTTATACGTATTATAATAATAAAATAATATTATAATATTATGTTTTGCATATAATCAAGTTTTCACTTCTGCCGTGTGGTCATAAGCACACACCCACTTTTTTATAAAATCTTATTTGTAACGCATTTTTCCTCTCGCACCATACCATTTTTTTTCTTAAAATTAGATGAGCTTTATCTGTCAAAATTTGTCGTTGAGCTAATAACTCACCCTGTATAGAAGATATAAAATGACAGATATTATATTTTAAATTACATATATTTTGCCAGGTGCGCCACTGTGTCGTCAACACCCTGAAGCACTCTTTTGTTTAAGAGATTGATTAATAGGTGAGATCGATAAAGCAATGTGGGTGATTGACGTGGTAAACTTTGTTTTCAACACGTTGGTACCATTTCGTAGTACCTAATACCTTTAAAATACGCCGGCGCCCCATGCCAGCGCCACTCCGTTTTGCCTTAGGCAAATAGGATTGTTCACTCTAAGTTAATTTGATAACAATGTACTCTCTTTTCACACTTTTATTTAAGCATATACACGGTTTTTAAATCTACCCCTCGATACACTAAAATTACTAGGGATGTGCGACTAAGACCAGGCGCATACACACAATTGTTTCCGCGACTAAATAGTTTAGTCGAGTTGTGTGCGATTTCAACTCGACTAAACTGTTTAGTTGTTAGAGATGCGCATACAATCAATCAGTTGTGCCATAATTTCACTATTAAAGTAACGGGTCGCCGAACAACTATTTAGTCGAGCGTATGCTAGCGTCAATACACAGCTGTGGACATCAGCTGCTGACGATAGTTGTTCAACAGAAAAGTCAAAAGACAATTGAGCCCTAAATTTCAATTAAGGCCATTACAAAGCCTTTAAATCTCATACCATTATTTATCATGTTTTATTGATGTTTCCGCCATATGTGACCCGCGCCTCCACCATATGTAACCTGTACTTCCACCGTATGCACGATAATCACAGATTTTGATGGAAAAAGCAAGAGTCCTAAATTGACAGTGATAAAACGGCTCTAAAGATTTGGATGAAAATTACTCAAAAAGAGTTTGGGGGGAGGGGCAAAAAATCGATCTAGTTAGGTCTCATATCTCAGGAAATATTCGTTTTTTATAGATTTTATAATTTTAAAAATCAATTTCTTGATGTTTCAAAATAGTGTAAGCAGGCTTTGGAGTTTGGATACATATGTTTCCATGACTTATGGGAAATTTGATAAATTATCAGGATATATGTCGAAAATAAAAATAAGAAAATAGTTAAAATTAAAAAATTGCCAAAAACCTCAACGGAACGCGTTCTAATAAAAATTCACAGATTTCACAATCCTTGCAACCATCGAGAACATTGGAAATGATAACAGCATATATGAAACATAATTAACTGTTTATTATACACACAATATTTATCAATGCACTGTTTAGTTTTGTCAGGAATAACCCTATTATTCTTCTGTTATATATACGCGTTCACTTTTGCTTGATTACTTAACTTTTAAATGGATTTTTCTACAGTATTTATTAACATTTGCTCAAAAATAACACCGCAGATCGTCGCAAATACCTCTCAATTAACTAGACGTGATATAAAACACATTTCGAAAAAATTGCACTTGTTCAATTTTGCATGATTGCTCCTCACTTGATCGCGACACCGTTGTCTTTTGGCCTTGAACGAAAACTCGTAACTCTGCCCCCATATACGAACATAAACATTTCCAATGTTAAAAATGTATGAAGTATAACTTCGACCGTGCGCTTATGTGGGTGAAGCACACAGTCAATTTTTTTCACACAGCCCTAAAATTTGCGTATTATTTTAAAAGCTTTCCGTGTCCATTATACGAAGTTCTCGATTAGGATTCATAAAGGTTATGTTCGGAAAATTAGGTACACTCATTAAAAATTAATTGACTTGCATTACGTTAATGTCCTGAACGATGCGTGTAAATTTTTCACCAATCAGTGGCGGCGCTATTAGTGATGCGCGATTACGAGATGTTTTTACAATCGAAACAATTGTAATCGTTCATAATAACAATCGAGTCCATAATCGACTCGAAGTTTGATTTTACAATCGAAATGTTCGATTGTTCAAGTCGATAATTTGCCACATAGGTTATAGCAATAGCAGCGAATGAAAATACATATAATCGCGATTCAAGGTTATATGCTAGTCGACTGACGTTCACGCGACTCATTGATTGCTCACTGTTCAGTCGGTACCATAGTAGGTATGGCAAAGAATATACCATATCTCGTCCGTAATAATATTATGACTCGTGTGACTGTTAAAACTAGCTAAATCGCTCGTTTTAACATACTATCATAACTCGTCAGTGATATACCTCATTACGACACTAGAAACTACATTCCAATGTTCCCCCTAGGGGAAAGGCATTCTGTTATTATTGTAGATTATAGGCGCGTCGACAACTCAGGTCATTAGCATCTTCAACACAACAATTAATAATCCATTTGTGTATTAGAATCTGCCAGCCGGCTTACATAAACCGACTGGTACGAGCTCGGGCTCCTGTGAGCGCCAATTCCCAAAGAACATTGGAATGCAATTGCGAGAACAACTACATTCCAATGTTCCCCCTAGGGGAAAGACATTCTGTTATTAATGTAGATTATAGGCGCGTCGACAACTCAGGTCATTAGCATCTTCAACACAACAATTAATAATCCATTTGTGTATTAGAATCTGCCAGCCGGCTTACATAAACCGACTGGTACGAGCTCGGGCTCCTGTGAGCGCCAATTCCCAAAGAACATTGGAATGCAATTGCGAGAACAACTACATTCCAATGTTCCCCCTGGGGGAAAGATATTCTGTACTTGCCAGTCCGAGACTACAAAAAGGTTACATAACACTGGTACATATTAGACAGACCTGGTGTTTGAACATATAAGGGTAATTTGTAAATGTAATTATCTAGTGTGTGCTAAATAGAGAAAGGAAGTCCCTATTAATTGTGTTAATTGACCATATTATTCAGTTACAGCGAGGACCGAATTGATATGCTTAATGTCATCTCTACGTTCCATTCTTTGCCGACAATCGCTCACTACGTAACAGAAATTTAAGAGCTCGTTCACACTAGCCGGATGTCGACAACCTTTTGAGACGGAAGAGACAAAAGTTACAATTTACAAAATTTCCCAGTTTTTAAAAAGCCACTAATATTTTTATTTCAATATTATGGTATTTGATTAGGATTATAACTAAGCAAACAGAACAGTGTTGCCACATTTAAAAATGTCAGCTGTCCGTATACTCTCTACTCCACCTATTCTCACTGTTCTCTGTTGAGTGTTTTTATCCTGTTAGTTTTTTTTGCAGTATAATATTTTTTATGAGATTTGAAAATAAAATAATATAATTATTAATATTTGCGCATGGAACTGGAGAGCCGCATTTTGACATCATAAGAGCCGCATGCGGCTCGCGAGCCGCAGGTTGCCGACCCCTGAACTAGCCGGATGTTGGAATGAGATTTTATCGGATGCCCTTTGTGGTTTATTAGTTTATGGTGGCACATAGTCGGCAGGTCCGGATTTATGCCTAGGCCAACAAGGCACCGGCCTAAAGGTCCAGCCGCCGAGGGAGCCCTGGCCACAGCGGAGATGGACATTAAAGAAAAAAAAATCCCAAAAATTTTGTAAGATAACCCAATTGGCGACTTTTTTTTGCTAAATTTTCATCCAATGCCATATTTGTTTTCTCTTTTTTTGGACTTAGGGGGCCCAACTGACAAGTGCCTAGGGGCCCTAGATCTTTAAGCCCGAGCCTGATAGTTGGGCCGCTTAACAGATGGAGCAATGAAAACGCATGATAACTGCGTGATCACCGCGTGCAAAGTACCCGATTGGTTGCTTGAACGTTCGGGAACGAAACTATATACGAAGGCCACGCCTGCGGCGCAAGCTATTCATATGCTTTTCACGTGATCACTCCATCTGTTAAGCGGCCCGACTATAAGAACTTTTTAAAAATTCCATATACAGTTGTGTTTCCTAAAAACGACTCAAGCCATAACTCATTTATTGTACAATTTAAATAAATAAAAAAAAAAGAAATAAATTATTCTTGCTTGAATGTTCGAGAACGAAACTATATGCGAAGGGCCACGCCTGCGGCGCAAGCTATTCATGTGCTTTTCACGTGATCACTTCAGCTGTTAAGCGACTCGAATATAGTTTACATTTATCCGACAATATTAAATTTTGTCTCCGGCACGTTTTTCCGGGTGGTTTGTCACCGCCTGCCGTCCGGTAAAAAATCGGGTCGGAAGTCGTTCGCCTATAATTTCTTATATCTCTGTTCACACTTACCGCGGACAAACATGCATCTATGCTATATACAAATCCATCGTGTATTATTTTGTAGTCACAAGGAAGTTCGACGCTAATGACCTCTGATGTCGAGCGTCTATAATTCACAATTCATTCATTCACAAGGAAATTCGCACGCAGAACGGCTGTTTTTGATAAATTGAAAATTGTGGACGTATTATGGATAGAAAAAGAAACCTTGAAGTTTTATTTCCATTGATCTTTTAATTCACCCATTTTGTGGTTTTCTTGTAATTCTTTTTATACCGGGTGCTGATTTGCTTGCGGGTAATAGGGATTTTACATGTAAAATCATGTTTATGAATTTTCCTGCTTCCCTATATATTTTGGTGAAAAAAAAACAAATACAAAATTTGTTCATAATTAACAACTCTACCTGACACGTATGTCTGCAAATTACCAATATGCAGCTTTTAATTACAAAATAATTATTAAAGAACTGTGATTAAGTTTAAATTAAAAATATTTTATCCGAATAGCCATGACTTCAAAAAATTCAAATTGTTTTCATTGTGTTTTTGACGTTTCAAATTTTATGATTGTGGTTAATAAATCATGGCTATTCGGATACATATTTTTAATTTAGACTTAATAACAGTTCCTTAATAAATTATTTTGTAATTAAAAACTGCATATTGGTAATTTGCATTAACATACGTATCGGATAGAATTTTTAATTATGAACAAATTTTGTATTTTTTTTTTCACCAAAATATATAGGGAAGCAGGAAAATTCATAAACATGATTTTACATGTAAAATCCCTATTAGCCGCAAAGTAAATCAGCACCCGGTATATATTTCTGACTATTTTGTAAATCTATTATTTTTGTTTTTCAGTGGTTTTTTTAGAAGGAGGTTTTTATTTACATAAAATGTTTTTAGTGGCCTTGAAACACGTAGTTTGCATGTTATTAACCGACTTCTTTCTTAATATTTAATGACTAAACTAAAAAAACTACTGAATCGATTTAAGTAAAATTTATGTGGACCCACCCTGAAGGTATTCCCTATTAAATAAAACAAGAATCATCAAAATCGTTTCACAAATTCAGGAGATATGAGGTAACTTACAAAAAAATATTTTCTTCGACTTTGAAAAGATTTCAAGCTAATGAGATTCGAGTTATAGCTTAGAATTTTACAAGATTATGCCAGACGGACAGACAGACAGATTTATGAAAACAGTAGGGTTTCACTCTCTGGATAAGGAACCTTAAAAATCACCAACAATATGTAATAAAAACGTTAAGAAAATTAATTTAAATGTGTTTTCCCCTACCAATTTTATTCGTATACAAAAATTGATATAAACGTCGATCGGTAAACAGTTTATTAAATTTTCTGTCTAGAATAAATGATTGTAATTCAGTTTTTGCAAACTGAAGCGCTGAAGTCATATTTAACAAGTGAATAGCGGTAACGTAACCACAGAACATGGGTTATAGAAGTGACACTCTGTTAGCGCTGTTTATCTTACTCCATAACCTTGAAATTGTCTTTTTTGAAAATTTTTAATCAGGTTTCTAATTTTTATTGCCAATTTATTTAAAAATTGTATGCGGAGCCAAATCGAAGTTGGGACCTTTTTGTAGTATTTTTAGAATAATTTATTTTTTTTATTTATAAATTCGACAATAAATGAGTTATGGCTTGAGGAGTTTTTAGGAAACACAACTGTATATGGAATTTTTATAAAGTTCTTTTAGTCGAGTCGCTTAACAGATGGAGTGATCACGTGAAAAGCACATGAATAGCTTGCGCCGCAGGCGTGGCCTTCGCATAGTTTCTGCAAATTGAAATATATGCTTAAAACAGTCGCTGTAACAACATATTAAAATTTGAACCTTGAACTAATAATATAAATTTCGTCGGGTACATGACACGACGTTTAGGGTGATCTGCCACCCTTTTAATACTAACCAATCGATCTGCAAATATTATAATTGCATTATTGGGTCACCGACAAGCTATACAAACAATTTCAGCCTTGAAGCAATAATAATTGTGACCATTTTTTTGTTACATGTTGGGGGCGGTCTGCATCCCTCCCATACCGCTATCTAGCAAAATCCCTTACTCAGGGCACTTTAATATGCCTCCCTCAACATCTTCACAAAAATTAAGCCTTGAATAAATAACACCAAAAAATTGTCACTAGCCCTCCTTACTTACGCCCCATGCAAAATCTAATCTTGTGATACTTCTGTGAGTATTTTTCTGTGACATGACTAGAGTATGAATACCGTATGCAAGCAAACGATTTAACAATATTAAAACAGAACATAAATTCCACTGGGATTATTTATTGTGAAGGTTTTTCCATTAATTTACTTTTATTTAATGCTTTTAAATTACACTTATTTCATTTTTATTGCCCTTGGAAAAATAATTCTCGAAAAGATTTTAAATTAATTACTCGAGAAGGATTCTGCAAATTTTCGTGTAAGTATTTTAATGGGTTTATCAAGGTCGTTTACATTAGGGACCTTTTTCTGGTAACCTATGATATCTGTGCGTATATACTGTATGGTTCAGTTTTAACATTGAATATTTCGACAAAATATTCTTTTATTTAATATCCATCTATGAGCGAATGTTTTTAACCGACTTCAAAAAAGGAAGTGGTTGAATGAATGAATGAATTGTAAATTATAGACGCTCGACAACTGAAGTCATTAGCGTCTAAAAAAGGAAGTGGTTCTCAATCGGTTGTATTTTTTTTATGCTTGTTACCTCAGAACTCCGTCATTTAAAAACCGATTTGGAAAATTCTTTTTTTATTGGATAGGGTATACCTCAAAGGTTAAATTTTACTCAAATCGGTTCAGTAGTTCGGTTGATTTTAATAAAAGTGAGTAGCGGCGTGTAATTCCTTTAAGGTAAATGTCACTATTTGACACATCACACAGCGTAAGAAATCGGTTTAATAAAAAAGTGAGTAACGGCGTGTGATTCCTTTAACTAAAAAGTAAAAAGTAAAAAATAAAAAACTTTAACAGAAAAAAATCTCCTTCAAAAAAGCCACTAATAAGAGGAAAATAATAAAATTTTGAGGACGGCGCCAATTTAATAAAATATGAAGGTTAAAAGTAGATATTTTAATTAAATCGACACTTTTTTGACCGACTTCATATTTTATTAAATTGGCGTGTCCTCAAAATTTTATTATTTCCTCTTTTTAGTAGCATTTTTTAATGTTTTTTTTTGTTGAAAGTTTTTAATATTGTATCGGTTCCAAAATGTAGCCATTAAAGAGTTTGGTCTATTTAATAGAGAACTATTATGTTCAATCAACATTCCTGCGCTTCAGTAATTGTTGCCATCATAATAAATTCACAACAACAATAGTGCAATTTAAAATATTTACAGATCAATAAAACTGACGATGAAGTATATAAAGTGAAATATTGAAACATATAAAACATTCGTGTTTGGTACACTGTCAGTGACAGTGGTACGTTAAATTGTACCTGGTGTTGTTTATACAAACAGACAACACGCATGATCCAGTGTTGTGTGATTGCACCTCGTGTAGTGTCAGTGTAGTGCCAGTGTAGTGATCGGTGTACAACTACACACTACATGCATATATCACTCTTGAATGGTGGCATTATGTATGTACGAGTACTTGGCTTAATGTATTATGTACAGGACCGTTTTGAGTAGGTATTTATTTTATTTAAAATTGTGTTTTAAAGACCACCAACAGCCAAGGTTATTTGGGCCTAGCCAATGCCGGATTTAGACGTCTGGAGACCCCGGGGCAACAAAGGAGTGGAGGCCCCCTGGCCCCAAATTATTTTCCAAATAAAGTGGACAATTTTTTTCAGTCGAGTTCATGATTACTTATTAAAATTATTAACGCGATTTAGCATATTTTCAACGACAAAATTTAACAACCGAAAATTCAGAGAATTTTTTTCCGAAGTCTCTATTGTGGGGGCTCCTCTTTTGTGGAGGCCCCGGGGCTGTAGCCCCGGTTGCCCTCCTTTAAATCCAGCCCTGGGCCTAGCACCAATTTAATAATAAATTGAAAATTTAATTGACACTTTTACCAGCTCGCGGATTAGAACTCGGGAACTGGGGACTAGCAATAGAGGAACCATAGCAACGCCATGTAAACAACAGTATTGTTACACGCTCGGCTATTCTCAAACCCTTTATTTTATTTATTGTAGATTATAGACGCGTCGACAATTTAGGTCATTAGCGTCTTAATTACATTAAATAACAAGGGGTGAGGTGGGTCGTTTATTAGAACTAAAGTGCGACCCTTGAGGTCCACACGACGAACTTCCCAGTTTGATAAATATTTAATAATAATAATTAAATTAGATATTACACAGAAAAGTAATCATTTTAATCATTAAAACATAATTATTATTTACTTTTAACAATAATTAAAAAAAAAAACGGCTGAACCGATTTTTATAAAATTTATGTCGGATCAAAATGACGTTAACACGTCTCGATTGACACCCTTACGAAGTCGATATAATTATTAACTTCCCATTGGAAGTTATTGTAATGGGTCCGAAAATCGAAATCAAAACGGAAAAAAAAATTTTATATTTCAAGGTCACTACACTATTTTTACACTACTTTTAGAAAGATGTCTGTGTGTGTGTATGTGTGTGTGTGTGTGTGTACGTACGTACGTATGTGTCCATTTCTTTCTAAGACGAAATCTCGAGAATGAAAAATGATATCGACTACGTTAGGGTGCCAATCGACGCGTATTAACGTAAATATGAACTGAAAGAAATTTTTTCAAAATCGGTTCAGCCGTTCTTTTTTCTTAACCAAATAACCTCCAAAAAAGTAGATTTTATACAATATCTCGCGAATAAAAAATTATATCGACTTTGTAAGGGTGTCAATCGAGGCGTGTTAACGTCATTTTGATCCGACATAAATTTTATAAAAATCGGTTCAGCCGTTTTTTTTTTTTTTTTTTTTTTTAATTATTGTTAAAAATAAATAATAATTATGTTTTAATGATTAAAACGATTACTTTTCTGTGTAATATCTAATTTAATTATTATTATTAAATATTTATCAAACTGGGAAGTTCGTCGTGTGGACCTCAAGGGTCGCACTTTAGTCCTATTAAACGACCCACCTCACGGCTTGTTTATTCGCGATACCTATTGTGTAAAATCTACTTTTTTGGAGTCTATTTGGTTAAGAAAAAAGAACGGCTGGACCGATTTTAAAAAAATTTCTATCAGATCATATTTACGTTAATACGCGTCGATTGACACCCTAACGTAGTCGATATCATTTTTCATTCTCGAGATTTCCTCTTAGAAAGAAATGGACACATACGTACGTACATGCGTACACACACACACACACACAGACATCTTTCTAAAAATAGTGTAGTGACCTTGAAACATAAAAATTTGTTATACATTTTGATTTCGATTTTCGGACCCATTACAATAACTTCCAATGGGAAGTTAAAACTTCCTTAAAACTAAATGACATCACAAAACATCCATGAGTGCAGGTGGGATTCGAACCCACGATAGTGTGATCCAAAGGTCGGCTACGCTAACCGTTACAATCCACACTGTCCTCACCGATTATCGATTATATGGAACATTAGACGTTATTTATGCCAAAAAAAGAAGTACGGACCTGCACTGTGTGTGTGCAAATGCAATCTGCATACATGCAACTATAATAACTGACACGGTGTGGTCACCCGTCCGACCAGCAAGTAATTAAATCATTTTGTGATAAAGGTACCGCATCACGCGCCAGTGTCCCGTCTCCTGCTGCCCTATTCGCGGTGGTGTCCCAGCCACTGCCCAGAGGGATTCTTTCGAAATCAGATAAAACATTCCCCGGTGTGTCGGAATCCATGCAGGAATGAGCTGGTATTGTCCTGATTCGGGTCTATAGGCCGTCGTTGGTTGGAATTGCTTCCTAACGTTTCGCTAGCACGAGTGGCGAGCTTCTTCAGAGGTCTTTTCATCTCCGATGCTGGATGTAGCATCGGAGATGGAAGGACCTCTGAAGAAGCTCGCCACTTGTGCTAGCGAAACGTTAGGAAGCAATTCAAACCAACGACGGCCTATAGACCCGAATCAGGACATGCCAGCTCATCAACTGGCCGCGAAAGCCTCAACCAATTTGCCATGCAGGAATCCCGAAATTCATGATAAACATTCGAACAGGGGCGGATAATAATAATAATAATAAAAGTCCTTCAAGTGAAGCATAGGGGCTTTAGGAAATTTTTAAACTTCTTTCTATCTTTTGCTATGTTTTTGATTTGTAACAGGTGATTCCTTGTTCCATCAGTTCTTCCTGAGCAATACTTCTTCAAGATATTTTGGGTTTTCCTCGTTTACAATATCCCCGTGAATACCTTTCTAAGGCTATCCTTGTTGTTTTTATCTGATTTCCTCAACGTGTGTCCTATCCAATTCCATTTCCTGCGCTTTATGGTCTTCCAAACGTCTTCGTGATGATTTGCATGCTTCCAAAGCTCTTCGTTTGAAACATGTTCGAACCATTTAACCTTGAGGATTGTTCTAAGACATTTGAGGGGCGGATGGGGTATAGATGAGACCGACGGCCCATAAGGAGCAAAGTCACCTCGGAGGATCGGGGAAAAGACTGATATTTAAAGCATTCCAAAGTTCTTCATTTCAAACATGTTCGAACCATTTAACCTTGAGTATTGATCAAATACATTTGAGGGGCGGATGTGGTGATTTAAATAGCACCGGGATAGATGAGGCCGACGACCCATAAGGAGTAAAGCCACCTCGGGGGGTCGGGGAGGAGACGCAATTTTAAAGCATTCTAAGAACGTTCAGACTCGATGACATGTTTGTAAAAACATCAGCTCGGCGGTATACCAAGAATTTCCGATATCCCGGCGGCCCCTAAAAAACGATGGGCGAGCCACTAGGAATTTTCCCGGTATCTCGGCGGCTCCATCTGCCACTGCATTCGTGTAACTCAAAAGTGAAACTTCTTTACGTGCGGTAGAGTGAACTGGATTCATGTGGCTGATTGGTAAACGAAAATACCTAACGTGACAAAACGATGCAACTCCATATGACACACACACATTCATACAACGTAGCAGCGACTAGATCTCCATCACGCTTGTCTCTAAAACCAGTAAGTAATTAAACAAAAAATAAACTAAAAATATTGAAGTGCTGCTAAACCCACATAATCTTAACTGTTGAACCGTTGGTACGAACGAATTGTAAATTATAGACGCTCGACAACTGAGGTCATTAGCGTCTAGGATGACTGCAGTTGTCGAGCGTCTATAATTTACAGTTCGTTCGTACCAACGGTCCAACAGTTAAGATTATTTGGGTTTGGTGACCTTAAAAAAATGATAATTTTAGGTCGGTATTTTTTTCTCGAAAACTATATGTACATTTTAGAGAAAAAAAATTTACATTTTTTTCATATTATAACATCTAGAATTCATTTATATTTTCTTACCTATGTTAATACGTGACATTGAGAACGTTTTTTTTAATATCTCAGGATCCACTGAACCGATTTGACACAAAATCTAATCAGATCTAAGTTAAAGGCTGATAAACACAATAGAATGTTAGAAAATATTAGGGTGCGCCCCTGGTGATCTACAAAATCTATACCTACCACTATTTCTACTACGCATTAGTCTCAAGGACTATATTATGAGGATAAGATTTGTTTTATGTTTGATGTTTATTTTAAAATACTTAAGTTTGACACTTCTAATAATTAATGGGGGTTGGCACAGATTTGTGTGACCGCAATGAAATGTAACACATTATGTATTGTACCCTTGTATGGTGAACATCATATATTTCTCTTCAACAGATATTTGTTAAATTAAATTAATATAATATTATTCATTATTCGTTTTTCATTTTCTTATCATTTTCATTCCTTTTAAATCAGAAGTGGGATTCGCCTACCGCCACACATTTTTTGAATTGTTTTCTGTTGAGAGTGAGAATCGTGTTATGGAACGTATAAGTACTACGCCGCCGGTTCCGTCGTCAAATTCGATGGTGACGCATATTAAATTTCGGCTGTCCAATGAGTTGATCCTGATAGCAGTGTAAAAAGTTTATTAGCTAGGTGTGATTACGCTTGGAGTTTAAAAAACTAAATTTTTGTGGTGACTGATTACGAAGTTACGTAATGATGAATCTTTGCGTCATTGCACGATGAAAAATTAAGTTCTATGTCTATATGTGTGTGTTGTATTAACGGTTTTCTTACGTTGCGTTAATGTTTAATGATAAACGGGGTAACGATGGAAATGATAAAGATAAATAGGAAAATGTAGTGAGAAAATTACAAAGATACGTGGTAGAAGATGGCAATTGCTGCTAAATTCTTAAAAAGTTATGATGATTTACGAAATTGAGTGTTGTAACGAACGTGTAGATGTTGAATCTAATGTACCTATGTGTTGTTTTCGTTGAAAAAAATAAAACTAAAATAGTGTAAACGGTAGAGTTCAGTTTTCTAAGGTTGGTCTTCAGAGTGACCGTGAAACAAATTTAAAGTGATAAAAATTGAAAGTTATTATAATAGTAATTTATGTAATAAAGAAAACTGAAGTTGGATGTGTTAAATAAGAAACCAAAATATTTTTCGAATTGTGAGACGTTGTGTAAAGAGATGTCAAAATGTATTGAATACAGTATGTAATTGAAGTTTTGGTTATCGTGAAAAGCGACGACGTCTTGAAAATTTGTTGTTTTTAAACGAAGTTATATAAATACTGAAGTTCAGTTAAAATATGTTATTGGAAATTACACTCGTATTATGAAGAGAGGTGATCGCAACCGAACTGCTTGAAAATGTTGAAATTGTGTGTGATGTATTCGGACTGTCCAATGTCGGATACTGTCGTACAGTGCAGTAAATAAGATGCGAACTCACATTATATGATTGTTGAGTCAGGAAGGACGAACGATATATTAATAAATCGGTTGATAAAGTGTTTAAAGCTTTAGCGATTGTTTTAATTCAAATTTGACATGGTTACGTCATGTAAAGAAAGATATAATTGATCGATTGTCTGAAAGTTATTAGTAATGATTACTAACTGAAATTTTGTATGATTGAGAATTGAGATTGTTGACAGGAATTTGAAATACTTCAGTAAAATTTCTTGGTTTAGACCCTGGTAATGGTCGAGACAACTGTTATGTATTGATTTTCTATAGCAGTTGGCTTTCGTGGATCAGGGATGTGTAAAGTTGGAAGAATTATTTTATAGGGTTACACGTGAATGTTAACGAGTATTGTAGGCAGCCGATATAAATGGCTCATTTATACAGGCTGTCTATAAACGTGTTATAACCTCGAAGTATCTACAATTTAATGTTTCAAACAGTCAGTATAATGTTACGGTGTGTCCGTAAATGGAGTTTATGGTGAGTCCGTAAGTGTTGTTCCGCATTATGTTGTGTACTAAATGCGAATATTATGGTGTGTCCGTAATAGAGTTGAAAGGAGATCATTGTATTATTAGGGTTGAGAGAATGTTTGTGAACAATGGTTTAGAAATGCCATGTTGCGGTATGATGGACTGAATAATCAACTAATTACGATGATATAATGTATAGTTTGAACTATGAATACTCATATGCGTTTTATGACAGGAAATTTCGATGACTGCTGGAATCTGACTGAGAACCTCACGTATTGGCAAACGCACGGATTCTGACAAATCCGATGGAACAATATAAACTGTATGGAATTGTAACAGTTATAACTGTAATCAGTTTATGATGTTGTATAAAGTTTGTTCTATTTGAATTGTGGTTTAACACAGCCCTGACTTGTGTGAGGTCGGATATGTTAACAGAAAATATTTTGTCAGACGCAGGGGTTCAAGTCAAGTTTAAGTGTGTAAATTTCAAGGACTTATGAATACTGAGAATTGAAATTTTTTAATTTCATAAAATCAAAGCTGAATTAGTTTATGGAACTGATATTGAAAAGTAAATTTGATTATTGCAAGTTGGTGCAGTATTTTGCTGGAATAATAAAATAGAAGTTCTATCAAATTTTGAATTTAGACTTGCCATGATATTAGTATGATTGTTATATCGTATTACGATTGAATGATTAATTTTTGCGAATCAATAATTTTGCAAGAATCATTGGACATGATTAACCGAAAGTTATTTTTCAAATAGCTTTAGACGTTTCAATTACGTCACGGACAACAAATGTCAAAAGGATTCACTAATGTTTATTGTAGGATGTACGGTACAAAAGTTATTGGTATATTTTTATAAGTTTTATAAAATTTTGGATAGCGAACCTGATAAAATAATTGAAAGAGATCGCTGCACGAGTATGAATGTGTTGTGATTGAGAATGAAGTAATGAGAAAGATTAAATTACTGACTAAATTATGAATTTTGAAACTGATATTTGAACTGACTAATGTTCTTGTATTTTCTGTACGTATGGGTGGCACTTAGCAGTTTGGTACAGGTCAAATATATTGACAGGTTAAGTTTGCTGCCACAGGTCCAGTGAGTCTATAAGATGAAAATCAGTTTGATTGGCTATGTCAACCAGTGTGTCGTAACGTTGGAGAAGCCATATTTTGGTATTGCAACCTTGGCCCAAGAGGAATAGTCCAGTGTACTATTCATGAGTAGTGATCAAATGAACCATACAGAAGTCCAATGAATTTTGGTATTTAGTAAGAATCTGTATATAGAAACCGTACGGGCAAAAGGCCAAATCGAAAGGTATACCATACTACCATTTTGATGCCCTTGGGCTGTTTACTCAAGGAGAATGACGAAATCAAATGGGATAAGTATATTGAAACATACAGGCTGATTTAAATGCTAACTGTAACGGAGTTACAGGGAGATCGGCAATTGCATTGTCGTTAGACTGTAAAGCCAAAACTAGTGGTGCTAGTTGCTTGACACATGTATGTGGGAAAGTTCACTGATAGTGAATTTAAGAAGTTGGATCTTGTTGAGATGAGATCCAAAGTTAAAGAACTGAATTTGATATGTGCTGAGCAGAAACAGCAAAAAGTGAAATTTGACAAAACTATTGTTAACGCAAATATCAGGTCGGTGACTTGGTGTTAGTGCTGAGAACCATTCAGCCCAGCACTGGAGAAAGTCGTAAACTGATCGCCAAGTTCATGGGTCCGTTCCGAATAATCAAAATTTTGTTTAATAACAGGTACGAGATCGAAGATATAAGTCAAGAGGTCTGGCCGAACCGTAATAGCGGTAGACAAGATGAAATCTTAGATTATCTGATAAGGTAAAGACACCACGATCATTAAACAATATGGAAGCGAGTAAGATGGATATATTTCAAATATCAGGCTTACCACTTCGTAAAATGAGTAAGATGGATATCGTTTTTAAGATATCAGGCTTGCCATTTTACAGAATAATATGGAAATGAGTAAAATGGATATCAATAAGTTATCAGGTTTACCATTTCGTAAAATGAAATAAGATGGATATCGTTTTTAAGATATCAGGCTTACCATTTTACAAAATAATATGGAAATGAGTAAAATGGATATCAATAAGTTATCAGGTTTACCATTTCGTAAAATGAGTGAGATGGGTATCGTTTCTAAGATATCAGGCTTACCATTTTACAATATGATAACAATGAACTCGTTAATATAGTAATGAGTGAGAGTTAAATGAGTACTGCTTTGGAGTATCAATTTAGAACGCAAAAAAAAAAATAATAAGTTCACCAAAGCTATGAATCAAATTTCATAATTCGACTATAAAGTCGCTATGTGACTTACTCAAGTTTGACTAATTTTCATTATTATATTGTTATTACAATGAATTATTTTTACAGAATAATAAATGTCCAGTCTGGGGACAGCCTGGAGGTCGTCAGGATGGTCGAGTGTTAGAAAATATTAGGGTGCGCCCCTGGTGATCTACAAAATCTATACCTACCACTATTTCTACTACGCATTAGTCTCAAGGACTATATTATGAGGATAAGATTTGTTTTATGTTTGATGTTTATTTTAAAATACTTAAGTTTGACACTTCTAATAATTAATGGGGGTTGGCACAGATTTGTGTGACCGCAATGAAATGTAACACATTATGTATTGTACCCTTGTATGGTGAACATCATATATTTCTCTTCAACAGATATTTGTTAAATTAAATTAATATAATATTATTCATTATTCGTTTTTCATTTTCTTATCATTTTCATTCCTTTTAAGAATAATCGGCATGGCCGTATGTTGTTCCGTTTTTACGATATCGAAGGCGAAAAATTGACCACACACACACATACAGACATACATCAGTCAGAAAATGATCTTAAACGATTACTAGGATCTCAAAACGTGAAGATCTGTTAAAATCTCGAAATATTTTTTTCGGACTAAATCCATTACTTCCCTACCATAGTAGAGGTGGGAAGTAAAAATAGTATTGAGTTCCTACCATAGTGTAGAGCTTCAATGTAAAAATATATCACCATTTAATTAATAAAAATAAATATTTAACGACATAATTATTTAACGTTGACTAGTCGAGTGTAACAACTCGTACATAAATAAAATAAAATAAATAAAGTTCTCCAACCTAGCATAAACTGAAAGGACGTAGTTTCAATATTTAATTAAATTCTACATAGACGCAAATTCCAAGCACCTCGATCTATTCACGAGAAATTAATTAATCAGACTGTAATATAATATAGCTTATATAAATACATATTATAAATATTTTCCCGTTTAAAATGTGTTCTTTTTAAAACCAAAAACGTGATAGCATTGCTAAAATTTTCATTATTCGTGCAGTGAAAAGGTTATTCAATAAAACAAGGTTGGCAACATTAACGAAATGCTATACAGTTACGTGAACGGAAGCCAGTGCCGGATCTAAATCCAGTTTCATCCGAGGCTACGGTTACCAGAATGAAATAAAATATTAGTAAAAAAAACTTTTTAGAGACAAGCTTTTATTGAAATGTACTAAAAAGAGAAAAATAATATTTAATAAATTAGGTTCATAATTATTATAAAAGCGTGAATTGTAAACTCTATGATAGTTTATTAGTCGTAGCCCCCGCTTTTATTATAATTATGAACCTAAATTATTAAATATTATTTTTTCCTTTTTAGTACATTTCAATAAAAGCTTGCCTCTAAAAAGTTTTTTTTACTAATATTTATTTTGTTCATTTTAGTCTTTCAAAATTTTACCCTCCTTTGACACACGTAGGGGTTGAATTTCGAAAAATCCTTTCTTAGTGGATGCTTACGTCAGAAAAGGAACCAACTGTCCAAATTTCAAGTTTCTAGCTTCAGCGATTTGGCCTGGGCGTTGATTAGTCAAAAAAACCCTACATCCCCGTTAGAACCACTTAGGGGTTGAATTTATTTCTAAAAACGATTTATTCATGTATTGTCATCGGAAATACATATGTGTACAAAATTTCAAATCGATCGGATACGTGGAAGTCGTCCAAAATTGACTTGCAAGTTTTGACTTAAACAAACAAACTTACATACAAACATTGCAAGTTAAATAAAAAGCTTGTAAAAATAGATTTCCGACAGCCCATAAGGAGCAAAGTCGGGTAGGGGACGCAATTTTAAAGCATTCCAAAGTTCTTCATGTTCGAACCATTTAACCTTGAGGATTGTTAGCGTTAAATATTTAACGCAATCGTCCCGAACTCGCATAAGAAGTTGCAGTTTAATAAAATTGAATAAGACACGGTGTAAATATGTGTATTTAATTAAACGTGCTTCATCGAATAATAAAATCAAAACGATTTATTAATACTGCTAACGAGGAAGCATTATAATACATATTCAAACCTTCAGAGGGCAGAACGCCCGACGGAGAACAGATTGGAATGCAGTCAGCAATGCCACACAAAACACCCCGGTACCTCAGCACCCCCCCTCTTTTTCATAATATGACGATGCAACTGTACAACCGTATAATACAAAACCATAAATTAATATTTAACAGGACAAAACGATTACCGCAACCCAAACGTAATATTTGCTCTTGTTTGTGAATCCCCGGTAAAATAAATGTTTGATTGCGCTTGCTCGTTGCAGCGTGTAACAAAATAACCAGAATGCATTAATTATAGAAAAGCCCTATTCGGTCGTTTACTTATTTTTTTAATTCGTGGATATTATAAAATAAAATATTAGTAAAAAACTTTCATAATCTACTCAAAAAGCTCTTTTCAACGATACCTCACAAGAATAGGTACAAAAATTTTTACTTCCCACCTCTACTATGGTAGGGAAGTAATGGATTCAGTCCGAAAACAATATTTCGAGATTTTAACAGATTTTCACGTTTTGAGACCCTAGCAATCGTTTAAGATCATTTTCTGACTGATGTCTGTATGTGTGTGTGTATGTGTGTATGTGTGTATGTGTGTATGTGTGTGTGTATGTGGTCAATTTTTCGCCTTCGATATCTTAAGAACGGAACAACATACGGGCATGCCGATTGTTCTATTGTGTTTATCAGCCTTTAACTTAGATCTGATTAGATTTTGAGTCAAATCGGTTCAGTGGATCCTGAGATATTCAAAAAAACGTCCTCAATGTCACGTATTAACATAGGTAAAAAAAAATATAAATGAATTCTAGATGTTATAATATGAAAAAAATGTAAATATTTTTTTTCTCTAAAATGTATAGTTTTCGAGAAAAAAAATATTTTACTAAAAAAAATAAAAATTGTACGTAAATCAAGGTAACCATGATTTTTGCTATATTAAGCTAGCCATCAATAGATCACCAAACAAAAAAGAGGGCCATGCTTTTTTCAAAGAATAAAAATTAAATTGTGTTTTAAAGACCACCAACAGCTAAGGTTATTTGGGCCTAGTCAAAGAATAAAAAAAAAGAGTGTTTATTTTTTGCAAATATTTACTAGGTGGGAAGTATAGGACTGGTCATCAGTCGAATTTTTTTTGATGTGAAATATCTTATGTCGGGCTGTGAACAGCCGTGTGAGGGGAAATATGCAACGAAATGTTTGGTCCGCTCCTTCGCTGCTGTTCTCCCCACCACTGCGGCACTCTCTCTCTCTCTCTTGGCTCAGGCGTGCACTGTAACGCACGCGTGTGTTAGAGTGCAGTATATAGGATTACGTCAGCATAACAGTTAGTTGATGCTTTTGAAAAAATATATACTACTACATAGAGAATACCACCGAGTTCAATAACGTTTTCTTTGATGTTTCACATCTGTCGGGGGTCCCGAGACCCACACCTTTTTTTATTTTTATCCCCCTTTACATGTATGGGCGCCCCCTTGAAATAAACATTTTTCATCTTTTATTATTCTGGGCCACGGTTATAAATATTATTTGTTTAGAAGTTATACGCTTGTAACAGACAGACAGACGCTAATGACCTGAGTTGTCGACGCGTATATAATCTACAATAATAATAACAGACAGACAGACAGGCATCGTTGGCAGTTGGCACAACAATATATTATTATGAGGGCAGTATAGCCTAGTGGTTAGCATGCTTGGTGCCGCAACCTCTAGGATGGACTGTCGTGGGTTCGAATCCCACCTGCGCTCATGGATGTTTTGTGATGTTATTTAGTTTTAAGTTAGTTGTTATTTAGTGTAGTTGAAAGACGCTAATGACCTTAGATGTCGACGCGTCTATAATATACAATAAATAAAAATAAACAATATATTATGATTCCTTTCTGGTGCGGAACCCTAATAAAAGAGGTGAATTTAAAGAAACCCTTATAGGACCACTTTGTTGTCTGTTAAGACCCTTTTTCTCAGGAACGACTAAATTAAGTTCAATAACTTACTAAGGTCTACGACTCCATATAGTTCTGTAAAAATTCAAGCTGCTAACTCAATGGAATAAAAAGATTTAAAAATCATTGTGATTCACTCATCAAAATCTATAGGGTACTTCCCGTTGACCTAGAATCTTGGAATTCGGCACGAAGGAAGGTTTCATAGCACAAGTAAAGAAAAAAATTCGACAATTATTAATTTCTATAAATTCTAGAGAACATGATTGAATAAAAATTAATAAACAAACACTTGAAAAATTCTACACATTTATTCATCTCAACGGTCGTTTCGGGCTTCTAATCAGGAGTTTACTTTAAAGTAAACTCCTGATGATGGGTTAGAAGCCCGAAACGATCGTTGAGATGAATAAATGTGTAGAATTTTTCAAGTGTTTGTTTATTAATTTTTATTAATTTCTAGTTCTATGTGGAATTATCAAACACATTTTAATCAGATTTAAGGAACTTATACGCCTATACAGGGTGTTAAAAAAAGAGTATAACATATTTAAAGAGGTAACAGTATGGACCAAAATAAACAAAAAAGTCTTAGTAAACATGGGTCAACAAAGTAACGGTTTCGGAGATATGGAAGATTATTCTTTTTTGAAACATTTATTTGCAATTATTTATTACTTATTTATTATGTACAAACAAACAAAAGAAGCTTCTAGCAAAACCAAAAAATAAAGTTACATAAGATAAAAATTAATAAACAAACACTTGAAAAATTCTACACATTTATTCATCTCAACGATCGTTTCGGGTTCCTAACCCATCATCAGGAGTTTACATTAACTATCGTTGAGATGAATAAATGTGTAGAATTTTTCAAGTGTTTGTTTATTAATTTTTATTCAATCATGTTCTACCAACTGCCTAGCGATAATTCTATAGAATTTATGTTACATAAGATGTTCAAAGTGCCCTCCTTCCATTTCCAAGCAGGCACGACATCTTTGTCTGAAAGATATTAAAACTCTTTCTAAAACCCCCTCATTGGCTCGGATTTGTTGGCATTTTTGATTAATTCGTAGCTGCAGCTCCTCGTGGCATTACAAGAGTACCATAGACTAATGTTTTCAAATATCCCAAAAAGAAATCTAGAGGGTTTAAATCAGGCGATCTTGCAGGCCATAATACAGGTCCGCCCCCTTCCATATCTCCGAAACCGTCACTTTGCGGACCCATGTTGACTAAAGGTACGTGCAGTACGCAGCTGGGATTATAGATGGTAGCTTAGATCATAGCAGGGCTTACTTAAATTAATGCATTGTTATATATGCGAGCGTACACAACGAAGCAGTGAGTGCAGCAGGTATATTACAAGAGCTGCTAGATTCAAGAATGTATCTCACCATTCTTTCAGCGCGCTGACTACTACAGTCAACGTGTGACAACTGTCAAATGGCCGTTACAAGTTTCGCAATGGATGTGACTAGTTTAATAAGTGAAATTTTGCCAGTTTTTATTTAATTTGTTTTGAGTTTTTTCTAAGACGTATTTAAAAGTGTTAGGTTCCATACGTAAATATTCAAAAAACCGGTTTGGGTAAAATTTTAATTCTTGGTATAAATGTTGAAATTCGCCATGTTTAGATCGTTTTCTATTAATAGGGTGGACATGATAGCTCCTACTCAAATTTGTGTTTAAAATATACCACTTTGTAGCAGAAGAACACAAATATTCGTCTTCGCTATCTGACATTTCAAACGCGATTTAAGCTTGTATCAATGCTAGTATCAAAGCTTCGTTGTGCAAACCTATAAGCGCTTATATAATTTCAGCCACCATCTACCATACATGCTACCATCTAGAATCCCAGCTGCGTACTGCACGTACCTTAAGACTTTTTTTGTTTATTTTGGTCCATACCCTTACCTCTTTAAATATGTTACACTCTTTTTTTAACACCCTGTATATTAGAGGTACACTTTTGCTGTTTGGAGTTTTTGCGGTCATTAATTCAAAGGAAAATAATAATAATAACCGTCGGCACGCGAGCCTAACTCACACTTGTCCGGTTTTTTAACTTTTTAAAAGGGTTTTATTAATTATTTCAGTGCCTGAATTCAAATTCTCTACTTACGAAACAAGTAGATCGTTCAATATTTATTAATATTTTATTTTTTTAAATTTTCCACAAAACATTTAAGCATATAAAAATTTGTATCTTTCAGAATTCGTGTTGGGGATTAAATATTTGAAAAACAAGTTGTTTATAACGTTCAAAAACTTGAAATATCATGAAATTTTCCGTGTTGGAGAAACATATAAAAGTTTTTAAATTCATAATTCATAGCAGTACAATACGTCAGAGCTTTCAAGCAGCTAGTGACGTTTAAAATGATAGCTGAATCGCATGGAATGAAAAGCTATTTGTAAAAGTCCCAGTTACCTGAATCCACATATATAACTGACTTGACCAGCGGCGCACGCCTTTTAACAATTGATAGACAAATTAAACCGCCTATACGTCAAAATACAGCTCCTGGAGTCACTATTCCTCCATCATACGCGAAAATACACTTTCCGAAACGGAAATCCCTTCTATATGCGCGAATATACACTTCCCGTAGACAATATAACTTCTATATACGCGAAAATATACATCCCAAAGTAGTGATGGGCGATACGAGATATTTTAGTCGATTGTCTTGATTGTTCAAACATCTCGATGACTCTTGATGGTTTCACTTGGACTCGATTGTTGTTGTTTCATAGTTCACCGAGACCAAGTTGCATAGTACTGAATCGTACAGACGACGTACACTGTCGAGAGCCACATAATATATAATCGTTCATCACTCAACAACTGAACAGTGTGAACAGTGAATCAATGATGAACGAGTAGCGTAAACGTCAGACTTCATTCGACCAGCATATAATCTTGAATCGCGATTATGTGTATTCTCATTCGCTGGCAAATAATCGACTTGAGCAATCGAACATTTCGATTGTAAAATCAAACTCCGAGTCGATTGTGGACTCGATTGTTATTATGAACGATTGCGATTGTTTCGATTGTAAAAACATCTCGTATTCGCCTAACGTTAAATCACACGTTAATAGGTGTAACCTCCCGGTGCTAATGTTACCCCTTCATACACAAATATTACCACCCCGACGCACTGTATCTCCTATATAGGTACGTGAAATTACACCTCTCGGAGCCATATACACCAAAATACACCTCCTGGAGTAATTATTCCTCCTATATACGCGAAATTACACCTTCAGGAGCCAATATACCTTCTATACGCGAAAATAAACCTCCCGGAGCACTTTTTCTTTGGTACCTATTCTTGTGGGGTGTCGAAAAGCGCCTTTTGAGTAGATTATGAATGTGTTTTTAACACGCTTTTATTAGCTCCACCTGTATGTTTGCTTGCTTGCTTGCTTGCTTGTTTGTCAGTTTGTAACCGACTTCTTTGAACTTGATTTTGACCAACTTTGAACGGTCAGATTTAGTTTAAACTTTGCACACTTATCAAGGACCGACGACAATACAATAATTCCATAAGTTTGTCTTATTACCCTGACCAGAATCTCCAGGACTAAAAAAAAAGCAAAAAACTTCAGATTGAACTGAAATTTTGCACACTTATCAAGGACCGATGACAATACAATAATTCCATAAGTTTGCCCCCATTATCCTGACCAGGATCTCCAGGACTAAAAAGCAAAAATAAATTGTAATTTAAAAAAACTAAAAAACACGCTTTAATGAACTAAAAAGTAAAAAATAATTAATTTTATTGTAAAAAAGCGTGGGGTGCTTTGTATCATATTTTCATACTACCCCACGCTTTTTTACAATAAAATTAATTCTTTTTACTTTTTAGTTCATTAAAGCGTGTTTTTTAGTTTTTTTAAATTACAATTTATTATATTATTTATTTTATCAAAATTGTAGATTTAGTATAACTTACATAGTACGGAACCCTACTCTTTGCGTGGCTCGACACGCACTTGGCCGTTTCTTGATTGCGTATTATAAATTGGTTGACGACTAATTAATAAATGAGCCAGGATAAGTACATGGATACAACATCAGCATTCCGTTTGTAAGTCGACAACCATGAAGCTTTATTAATTAATTAATAAATAAAATATGTTAAGAAGTAAGTATATAAGTACTTATATACAGGTCGATTACACGTTGAAGATACCATCGACTTTTATTATAATGAAAATCGTTGGGAAAACCAAAAGTTTCCCAATATAGTCGGGCCGCTTAACAGATGGAGCAATGGAAGCGCATGATCACTGCGTGATCACCGCATGAAAAGTTCACTGTAAGAAATGAGAAGGTCGATTACATAGATTATCGATGGTCCATTTGTAGCCAGCGATTAATAGGCACACACAGAGAAAATGCGGCGTCGCAAACAGGTATCGCCACATCGCGTAGATTCCATAAAAACACACTGCACATGCGTGGTTACTAATTTTACATTAATTTGTTTTGTATTCATTCATTTTATATATGTAACTATACATTTTATTTTGTAATTTTTACACACTTTATTGGAATATTACACAAATTATGTAATTTTAATTTACTTTTGTAAAAATCACAAATTTGTTTAACTTTACAGTAAAAGTCCAAGTTTTTATGAAGTTTTCTGTGTAAAAATAAATAATAATGTAAAATCACTTAGAAAATCGAGCGAACTCTACCTTAACTTTCAAAGTATTTTTACATCCATTTTTTACAGTGTACCTGATTGGTTGCATGAACGTTCGGGAACGAAACTATAATGACGCCGAGGTAGTAGCAGGCGAATAAAGCAAATAAACAAAAATCACTAAGGAAATTCATATTTAATTTCCACACTAGTGTGGAATATACGTTTCCACACACAAGCCTGTTAAGTGACCCAATACAGGCCGCTATATATGCATGTGTAAAGCAGCTATTTGATAATGAGTATGGCAAAAAAAAAATTAATTTCGATACAACTTATTTTGTCTCGCGGACAAATTTTAATCACCTCTATAAATATACAGATGTATAACCCGCCCCTGTTTATACTCTCGGCAGCGTATTTTGTAGGTAATATGTATTATAACGATCTGCTTTTATATGGAAAAGTTTTTGCTTTGAAATAAACGTACAGACGTACGTAAGCTTGCAAGTTCCGCGAATTTACTATTATTATTATTATGGAAACTTTTAAATATTTTCGTATTCTGAACAACACTTTATTTATATTTACAATTTGTTTATTGTTTTGTGGCTCGCGAGCTAACTGGTCGAGAGAGAGAGAGAGAGAAAGGAGAGAGGAGAGAAAGAGAAGAGATGGTAGAGAGGAGAGAGAGAAAGGAGAGAAAGGGAAGAGAGGGGAGAGAGGAGAGAGAGAAAGGAGAGATGAGAGAGAGAAAGGAGAGAGGAGAGAAAGAGAAGAGAGAGGAGAGAGAGAAATTAGAGATGAGAGAGAGAAAGGAGAGAGGAGAGAAAGAGAAGAGAGGAGAGAGAGAAAGGAAAGATGAAAGAGAGAAAGGAGAGAGGAAAGAAAGAGAAGAGAGGGGAGAGAGGAGAGAGAGAAAGGAGAGAAAGAGAAGAGAGGGGAGAGAGGAGAGAGAGAAAGGAGAGAAAGAGAAGAGAGGGGAGAGAGGAGAGAGAGAAAGAAGAGAAGAAAGAGAGGGGAGAGAGTAAAGAGAGAAAGAAGAGAGGAGAGAGAGGGGAGAGAGGAGAAAGAGAACCGGTTTTTTAGAAGTTCAACGACTGAGGTCATCAGCGTCTATACAGTGCGTAAGTTTAGTGTGAAATCCATGTTACCTATAAAAAAATCCCGGATCATCTTATTAATAAATAATAAATCTGCGGTTAAAATCTACGGACAGGTCAACCAGATTTTTTTTTGACGTGAATAACGTCTGAAGTATCATATTGAAGTGGCATTTTAGAAATATTAGATGAAACGGAAATAGTCGGAAGCAGTTGACATGCGAAACAAATCTCAGCATTTATAGCTAATTTCTCAGACACAGTAAGCCAGGTGGCCGTTCGGAAAAGTATGAGTCTACCGACAGGTTAGAATGCTGAAGGTTTATAATATTTTATTTTTGAAGTGAACACTTCTTTAGGTGCGCTTTGTCGGGGCTGTTAACAACAGTGATGTGAAGCGCACCCGACGATGACAATCGGGGCTACTCGGTTCAAACACGACCACGTATTTGCAATATGCAGGTAATAGTGTGTAGTTCATAAGTGTGCTAAAAGATGACACTAAAAACTTAGCACGAGTAAAAAGTCATTTATAGTTCACAAGTGCGCTAACAGATGACACTAAAACTTAATATTATCGTTAAGGTATTATATTCATTAAATTTAATTGTATAGGCCGATTTTAATATATTTATGATTAAACCGTGTAATTAAAAAATTATATATATATTTTAAAATTAGAAAATCTGGAGTTTTCACTTCTGTCGTGTGGTCATAAGCACACACCCATTTTTTCCATTTTTAAGCAGATTTTTAAAAATAGGTAATACCAGTTGCCGGCCCCGGGCCTCTTGTTAAATACAATAAAGTGATATATGAAAGATTAATTATTTAAGTGCCAAACCGAAATTCGGGCGAAGCTGGGCCGTAATAAGCTAGTTAATTATATAAATTATAATTTTTCTTACTAACCTTTAGCACATCTTTCCCTGGCGATTTTCTTCCCGTCTCTCCGAAGAGAGGAAACCTTTCGCTGAAGTCGAATTATCTGAAACAAAAAAAAAATTAACAATAAATTCAAAAGTGGGGTGTTTTTTGTACGACTGAATTAAATGATCAGTAAAATAATATGGAAAAAGTAGGTAAAAAAACTTTTAAGTTAAATGGTTTTATTTTAAATCATCAGCTGTACCAAAAACTAGAAAATAATTAGGACACAAACCAAGGGGCACTTTGTGTCGCTGCTTCAGCGGAATAAGTAATAAAAACGTGGGGCGCATTTGAAAAATTTCTGTTGGTGGGCTTCGAAACGCATTTTTCTAGACAAGCCATTCTTATTTAATAATTATGCAGTCGTTATACAGATTTTTATGCAACCCACGTTTTTATTACTTATTCCACTGACGCAGCGACACAAAGTGTCCCTTGGTTTTCTAGTTTTTGGTACAGCTGATGATTTAAAATAAAACCGTTTAACTTAAAGTTTTTTACCTATTTTTATTTTCTAGTTTTTAAGAGTTCCACTATCCACCTCCCTGATTCCATCATCAGGTCCTCGTTACCAAGTTGAAATTATCATAATATTGTATTGTCACGGGAACTCAATGTGTGTGCAAAGTTTCATAAGAATCGGTTAAGTAGAAGTAGTTGAAAAAGCTGTCGCAAGATTTGAAACAAAGATAGTAACAAACAAACAAATATACGGGGTCAAGCTAAATAAAACCGTTTAAAAATAGCAGCCAATCTACCTAATATACTATTATTATATAGGTAAAATTTTTCACTCCCTGGGTAAAATAGGCTATATTTTATTTTGATAAAATTCTCTCGGTGGGGGGGATAATTTCTGTGGGATAGTAACAAAACGTAATTTTGAAATTCTTTTGCATTTTAGCGTATAGGCAGAATCCTACTAACATTATAAACACCACCTGCCCGATGACACGCACTTTTAAACCGTTAACAATTTTATTTCGCATCAGAGCCAAGAATTTACGTCAAAACCGCGATTTGTGTCCCCAGCACGGCCTACACGATTTTTGATTAGGTTATAAATGGTTTAATAAGGTGCGTTAAAAAGTAGAAATGGGCATTAAAAGTGAGCGGAGATTTAAATTTCAAATGAAACAATTGAATACCAAATTAGGAACGGCCGATCCAAGGATCAAAGCTCTGAGCTTTAGAAGAAGAGAGAAAGTGTATGAGAAAGAAAGATGCTGTCGATATGGACTCCTGTGAACTTTGTTATTGGGTTCTATTCTAAAGCCTACTGAATAAATACAGAACGTTCTAGAAACTTTGGTCACTCGAAGACGAACAATCATTGGATTGATTTAAAGGAGGTGTAAAATGTTTGTGTCGTGAAATGCAACTCTGATCCTTTCAAGTTTTCATGGTTTCCGGGCTTGTAGGCCGTGGTTCGGTGGTATTTCTACCTGACGTTTCGTCTACAACTGCGGCAGACATTCTCAAAGGCGATGTGGCAGCGGTCGAAGTGTCCTCCTTGGCGGCTCACAGGTCAGTGTGTCAGTGACTGGTGTCCTCCCTTCTTTTATGCCTAGTACCAGTGTGTTCTCTGTTCGGTCGTAGTCCGTCTCTCTGTAATTGGTCAACTGCGCAGTGTGTAGTGGTGGGGGTGAGTTCTCTACTCGGTCGTATCCCGTCCTTGTACGATTGGTCATGGGTTTTGTATGTCGGAGTGCTGGTGTCCAGGTCTTACTGAGATTGAGGCCTTCATCTTTTCGGTTGAAATTCTGTGTGTGTTTTTGTATTTCTATGGCCTCTCTGTATATTCGTGGGTAGTAACTCAACGTTCTGTCTATGGCTTGGGTTTCTTCGAAGAGGATCTTATGATTGTCCAGAGTCAAAGTGTGTTCGGCTATGGCAGATTTTTCCCTCTCCTGGATTTTCTATATTTCTCTCCTTCATCTGTAAGCCGAGAAGGTTTCTCGCAATGCCCATGGAACAGTCAAAACTCTCTATAACGGAAAAACTCTATAAAATTAACATTGGTTAAACCTGGTTGGTTTTCATTAAGAACCAATACTCACACCTTATAACGAAAGAAAACCCCCCAGGGGTGACATTGGAATGTGGTTGCTATCGCAAATTGCATTCTAATGTTCTTTGGGAATTAGCGCTCCCAGGGACCCGAGCTCGTACCAGTCGGTTTGTGTATGCCGGCTGGCGGATTTTAATATACACTGCAAATGGATTATTTGTTGTGTCGAAGACGCTAATGACCTGAGTTGTCGACGCGTCTATAATCCACAATTAATTTAATTTTACCAAAGACATTTTTTGCCATTAATAATAATAACCATTTATTCCCACTGTTTTACATGCCCGTATGTACGTATGTACCGAAAACGACTTTTGACAGGTCGGTGTGCGAGAACGTATCTTTAACACACTAGTGTGGGAAAGAAGTGAAGTTTGCGACAGAAATAAACTGTCAAAAAATTTTGAAAAAAAAATGAGTTTGACTTTTCTCAAACTCGACCGATATTATTTTTAAACACTTTGTATTTTAAGTCTTTTTTTGTCTTTCTTTAGTGTTTTGTTTCACTTTCTTGCATAATATCACTTCTTTCGTCATGTGCCTATTGTATAGACATCGATAAATTCACTAAAGGTGATAGAGCATTTAAACTGAAGACAAAACGGATAAGTGCACCGAGGGTTCCAAACTATGAACCATATTATTTCGAAGACTATCTGTTGAAAACAGCGTTGCCAACAGTATCATAATTTATTTTTTTATTGTAGATTATAGACGCGTCGACAACTCAGGTCATTAGCGTCTTCAACACAACAAAATATAACATATTTTGTGTACTAAAATCCGCCAGCCGGTATACACAAACCAACTGGTACGAGCTCGGGTCCCTGGGAGCGCTAATTAACAAAGAACATTGGAATACAATTGCGATAACAACTAGATCCCAATGTCCCCCATGGGAGAAACAGTTTCATAACAATTTCTGAAGAGCATATTATCATTTTTTGACGTGATAAGCGTCTAGTGTCTATTGAGGTGGAATTTTAGAAATATTAGATGTAACGAAAATGGTCGGAAGTGTTTGGCATATGAAACAAAACACAGCATGTACAGTCGCGGACTTAATAAAGTTTACACTTGAGTTTTTCAGTGTGAGTTTACAAAAAGTCAGTAGCTTAGCAACAAATTTAGTTTTTAATAGGTAAATGTAAACGTCAAAAATTAAAAGAAATAATTGTCGTTTAAATGCCTCGAAATTATTAAAATGATGAACAAAAAAGAAGAATCATTGCAAGATTGGAGAAAGGAATTTGCTAGTATCAAATATATCAAATCTTTTTATGTTTTAGTTGAATAATATTGAGTAATTTGGATTGTATAATAAACAATTGAGGTGTTTTGATAATAATTTTTATTGAATTTTTAGGATGTACCCTTAGTAATTGATACATTACTATCAAAAGCCAAATTACAATATGTAAAAATTAAAAAAACCGGTAACTAGATGATACAGGTGTAAACTTTTTTAAGACTTTTTAAGACTGTACCTATATAACTATGTTAAGGTGTCAGATGGCTGTGCAGGAAAGTACAAGTCTATTTAATACCATATCCTTTAAATTCTTTTGAGAATATCGATACAGTTCTACAAACACCTTGTAAAAAATAAAATAAAGCGGAACTTTTTATAACGCTATACGAACTTCAAATTCCCGCTTTTTATGTTCGTGTCAAGTACGCATGTTTGAGTGAATGAAATGCAGAATGAATTCTGTCAATTTCCGGGACTATTACATAAACTGGCCGGAAACGGCGGCTGCTACTATAACCATAGAACCTCTATAAATGGAAAGAGAAATCGTTAGCAAAGTCAAAAGTGCACACACCTAAGTTTGCCATTTTGTGATAATTTTTTTTTGACAACACAATTTTATTTATGACAATTAAACTACTTAACGCATTTCAATTAGTGATGCGCGATTACGAGATATTTTAGTTGATTGTCTCGATTGTTCAAACATCTCGATGACTCTCGATGTTGTCACTTGGGCTCGATTGTTGTTGTTTCGTAGTTCACCGAGACCGAGTCGCATAGTACTTAATCGTACACTGTCGAAAGCTACATAATATACAATCGTTCATCACTCAACAACTGCAGTCGGCAACTGTTTTAAGCATATATTTCAATTTGCAGAACAAAATGTCGGTATTAACTTGTTCGCCTAGGTGTTTATATCGTTCTGCAAGGGGGTTAATACCGACATTTTGTTTCTGCAAATTGAAATATATGCTTAAAACAGTCGCCGTAACAACATATTAAAATTTGAACCTTGAACTAATAATACAAATTTCGTCGGGTACATGACACGTTTAAGGTGATATGCCACCTCTTTAATACTGACCAATCGATCTGCAAATATTATAATGGCAATATTGGGTCACCGACAAGCTATACAAACAATTTCAACCTTGAAGCAATAATAATTGTGACCATTTTTTTGTTACATATTGGGGGCGGTCTGCATCCCTCCCATATCGCTATCTAGCAAAATCCCTTACTAATGGCACTTTAATATGCCTCCCTCAATATCTTCACAAAAATAAGGCCTTGAATAAATAACACCAAAAAATTGTCACTCGCTCTCGGTCTAACACCTCGCCCCTCGGCCAATGGGAAGGTATAATATAGACAATGCCTATTCCATAGTTAAAGTTCTATGGCTACAATTGGAGTAAAATAGTAATATACAAGACGTGATTCTGCTTGCCTCCGGCCATTAACCTTCTCCAGCATTAAAGTTTTAGATTCAAAGTGGATAATGGATACGGCAGTAGTTTGCCTGTGGTGTTAAGCGCTTATAGCCAGTCCTCCAAAAACTTTATAATTTTTTGAAGTGAAAACTTCCTTAGACGCGCTTTGCCTGGGCTGTTAACAACAGTGATGTGAAACACACCCGACGGTGACAATCGGGGCTACTCGGCTCAAACACGAACACGTATTTTCAATATGCTGGTAATAGTGTGTAATTAGTTCATAAGTGTGCTAATAGATGACATAAAAACTTTATACGAGTAAAAAGTTAAGAATAATTAAGAGCACTGTGGTTTAATTTAATAATAAAGAGTGTAGTCACGTCTAACCACAATAATTTTATTAATGAATGTACATTTCAAGAACTATGCTCCCATCTGCAGCAATTACAAAACTGTTTAGTATTTGCTGAAGATGGGAGCATAGCTCTTGAAATGTACATTCATTAATAAAATTATTGTGGTTAGACGTGACTAAACTCTTTATTATTGAGTAAAAAGTTATTTGTAGTTCACAAGTGCGCTAACAGATGACACTAAAACTTAATATTATCGTTAAGGTATTATTCATTAAATTTAATTGTATAGGCCGATTTTAATATATTTATGATTAAACTGTGTGATTAAAAAATTATATATATATTTTAAGATTATAAAATCTAAAGTTTTCACTTCTGTCGTGAGGTCATATGCACACACCCATTTCTTTTTCTTTTATTTTAGACATTGCGTTGAAATCACATTCACGCATCAGCTGTTGTCGAGCGTCTATAATCTACAATATCTCACATTTATACGACTGCACCCAAACACGCGGCTAACACTAGAGAAGTCTTATTTTATTTTTTACCATACCCACTATCATATAGCTGCTTTACATGCATGTAAAGTGACTTTTCACAGGTCGGTGTGCGGGAACGTATCTTTCCCACACTAGTGTGGGAAAGCAAACCATTTCCATAGTGATTTATGTTTATAATCACCTGATCTGCGCCCTGTGCGTTCCGCGGTCTACTATAATATACATCCCGTTACTTCTTTTTATTAAAATCAGTCGAACTACTGAACCGATTTAAGTAAAATTTTTATCGGGCCAGCCCGGAGGTATGCCCTATTAAATAAAACAATAATCATTAAAATCGGTTCACAAATGCAGGAGAAATCGCGTAACATACATACAAAAAATACAGTCCTTCTTTTTTTGAAATCGCTTAAAAATGGGGCTCAATTAAACTTGAGAACAGTCGTGGTCCAGTGGTTAGCGTCGCTGCCTCTGAATCAGACTGTCGTGGGTTCGAATCCCACCTCTGCTCATGGATGTTTTGTGATGTCATTTAATTTTAAGTGTGTTGTTATTTAATGTATAATCAAGACGCTAATGACCTAAGTTGTCGACGCGTCTATAATTTACAATAAATAAATAAATCCATTGAACTTTAAGTCTTAAGGTTATCACCCACTCAGGGCCGCCGTTAGAGGGGTAAGCAGGGCAAACTTACCCCGGGTCTTACCTATTATATCATTATATGTGACTATATTTTTCAAACAAAAAAGGCGTTATTTGATTTTTTGCATTAACATTTTCTGACTATGTATTTCCAAAAAAAAAAAACAAATTTTGGAGTAAAATTTTTTTTGAAGGGCACAGGGGCCTGAGAACCCTTACCTGGGGCCCGAAAATCCTAGCACCGGCCCTGCACCCACTCAATGACACGTCAAGAAATAATAGACGCTGATGCCTCAGTTGTCGAGCGTCTATAATTTACAATTCATTCATTCAGTCAAGAAATAATAAACCAGATATGTACTGACAACAATATTTCGAAAGTCAAGATTCTCAACTCAGGAGCTATCAAAGAAGCATTTATCATTTAGATAACAAATCCACAAACCTGACAGCTGAACAAGAATCAGTTCCGACATCGACTAGCTACTAATTAAATTTAATTACAAAAGTCACTTCATTTAAGTGTACACCGCGTGTTCTCTTATATACTGCCGTCCTAACCTAAAAAGCAGTATCCCCAAATTATTAGTTTCGAAAAAAGTCACATTTATCAAGATGTATGGCACGTGTAATCGTAGACAAAAGTATATCTCTTGCTGCATATACTATAAGATAGCAAGCACATCGGCTGTATAGCTAAAACTTTTACCCCACTACAGATTCTATGCACAAATACACAGATGACTGCAACTAATATAGCAGAGATCTTGACAACGTCGCGCGGCCTCTGGATCAGACTGTCGTGGGTTCGAATCCCGCCTCCGCTCATGGATGTTTTGTGATGTCATTTAGTTTTAAGTGTGCTGTTATTTAATGTAATCAAGACGCTAATGACCTAAGTTGTCGACGCGTCTATAATTTACAATAAAATAAATTGACAACGTCGCTTTCGACAGGCAATGAAATCTACCAATTTCATTGGTTAGTTCTCAAAAGTGGCGGAAATTATGTTGAAAATGTTTATAATGTATGACTGTATGAGTGCGCTGTTGCCAAGTATAAAAACGCATTTTATAAAGTACGCTATTTGTTTGATACTTTTCAGCAATAATTTTTTTCTCTTGTTTGAAATCGGTGACTATAATTTTAAACAGATCTTGTTAGATATTATGTAACTAACATTCTAAAAATTACACATTTTTCTCGGTGATTTGAATAAGAAGGACTTCTCGAGATTTGGAGGCCCCCCAAGATCAGAGGTCGGGGGCGGTCCGCCCCCTCCGCCCCCCTTAGTTCGCTACTGCTCTTACCAGTCACTACCTTCTAGTGTTATAGGATAACAGATACCTATTCCCAGAATAAACCTAGAAACTGAATTAACTACAAAAGGGAAAAAATTGAGATACTGATTTTTAGGTTAGGACAGCAGTATAACAGAGTTCGTCTTAAGTAGTGGCGCTCAAATCATGGAACTACGCCTTATCACATGACCTGAGCTTGCTCACCAACAAGAAAACTGTGTGCTTTAGATATAGCAAATTTACTGAATTTAATTCAATCAGAGATAAAAGTAAACGTTAATATTTAATTATAATATAGGGTAACAGGAATGAAGCCAGTGTATTTTCCTTTTTTTTAAACAATGTTCTTTATTAAAAAGTCAACGTTTCGTAAGAATTTCTTACATCCTTATAGGAGCCTTAATGTTTGAAACTATTCAGAAGTGCCATTTAAATATTATTTTGTATTACAAATGAGGCAGTGTAAGGAATTTGCTTACATCGTAGAACTTAACCGAGTCAAGCCTAAACAAACAAGCATCGCAATTGTGTTAAATAACATTTAGTTAGTGTCCCAGACGTGACACCGCCATGTTATTACTGCGTCTTAAACGTCGGGGTTGGCCATTTTGCTCTTAGCTTAGTCATTCTAGATCCTGATACATTGAGGACATTCTCAAACATATTAAAAATAAAAAATAGAGAAAATACTGTTAAGGGAAATTTATTTATATCCCACTTCTGATAATTGAAACAGAATATAATTATCCCACTTCTGATATTTGTTAAAGGAAATTTATCTATTAATTCATCCTGACAAATGAATTATTTTAGAAGTGGAGATAAATCTATAGTAAAGTTATCAGAAGTGAGAAAGATAGATAATTAATTCAATTATCAGAACTGGGATAATTATATTCTGTTTCAAATATCAGAAGTGGGATATAGATAAATTTCCTTTAACAATACAAAAAGTGGTGATGGTGACGGGTGACGTGACGATCACGTTTTCTCGGTTTACGCCCCTGCGGCCAAGCGCATAACGTCCGTAAAAAGTATAACTTCAAAAAATTATAACATCTTCCCCCAGGGGGAACATTGGTATGTAGTTGTTCTCGCAATTACATGCCAATGTTCTTTGGGAATTGGCGTTCCCAGGAGCCCGAGCTCGTACCAGTCGGTTTGTGTATGCCGGCTGGCAGATTCTAATACTCAAATGGATTATTAATTGTTGTGTTGAAGACGCTAATGACCTGAGTTGTCGACGTATAATCTACAATAATTATAATAATAATAACAACTCCACCACAAACATTACAGTCAAGAATATTATTCTCAATCATGTCGACCGTATGCCTCTCCCCCCAGACACTTCCAGAGAATAATGCTAGCTACGCCAATGCTCAGAAATCGTAATTTTTATATAAGGATCTGGCATATTAAACGCTACACTGGTGGTGGTACATTATTTTTTTTTAAATTACCCTATCTTGGAAATGAATAGACCAGCGGTTCTCAACCTTTTTAGTTGTGCGGACCACTAATTTTGTAAAAAAAATTTGAGGTCCACTAACTAAATATACAGGGTGTCCCAAAAAGAATGGGACATAAAGTAACAGCTGATTCCTTACAAAAAAATATTGCGATAGACCCCAACATGTCTATTCCGAAAGTTGATATTAAAAGAGATACAGGGTGTCAAAGTTTAATTTTTATTTTTATCATTATGACGCGGTTATTTAATAAGAAACATTGAATTTTTAAATAAAACTGTCAAAATTACCATGATAACGCCGCGCCGGCGTTTTCAAAGCCACCTATGTTCATTTTCAAAATTTGCCATTTAAAACCACATTGCATCGATTACTTTAAGTGCAAATATCTTGAAAAAGGTTACTCCTAACCACTTTTAAGTATACCTTTTTTACGTAAAAATGACGAAAAAATCAATTTTTTAATTCAAAAAAATAGTACGAGTGCGTACAAAAAAATTATGACTATTTGAATGAGTGAAAAGGTGTGTAAGTGGCGCCCCCTACAAGTAAGAGCCATACCAAGGTCAGATTTGAATTTCTCATGTCAAAAAATCCCCATATACCAAATTTCATTAAAATGCCTAAATTATTTTAAAAGTTATTTAAGAAAATCAAAAATAAATATTAAACTTTGACACCCTGTATCTCTTTTAATATCAACTTTCGGAATAGACAAGTTGGCGTCTATCGCAATATTTTTTTGTAAGGAATCAGCTGTTACTTTATGCCCCATTCTTTTTGGGACACTCTGTATACACGATTGCGCCCATCTCGACCCCTGAAGCTCCAATAATATTTATCTTGGTTTAGATTCTCGATCAGTGTCCACGACCCAGTACCACGCTGCCCGCGGCCCATGGCTTGGGAACCGCTGAAATTGACTATATAGATATATTCTCAACAACTTTGGACATCCCCCGTTGCATTACTTGCATACATATTATATCTATATTACGTTCGCATTTGTGATGAGTACTATATAGTAAATTGAAAATTCGATTTGGTCAAAGTACGTGCTAATGGCAACATCGTGATGCCGTGTTAGTTCCAAAGTCTCGAGCGAGGGCAGCACAGTACATATGTACACATTAGTGTCGCATGGGATTCCCCGGGGGCATGCATCTGCTTGCAAACATATATACTATTAAGTTTACCTCAATAATGTATTATTGGATTAAGGACTTGCATAACGCTTTTTATTTTAACTCTTTTAGATGACCGAAATAAGAAAATGTTACTATCAATGTTAGTTTTTAATAAAAACAGGTCAAGTGCGAGTCGGACTCGCGCATCGAGGGTTCCGTACAATAATACAGCTCTATGTCTAATTTTCCGTTTTTTGTATGGGGACCCCGCTTAATTTTTTTTATTATTTGTTAGGAAATCCGCCATAATAACACATATTCTATGAAAATTTCAACCGGCTATCTGCTACGGTTCAAAAGATACAGTCTTTTAAAGGTAGGACAGACAGACGGTGTAGGCTTAGTAATAGGGTTCCAGTACAGAACCCTAAAAAGAATACGTGCCACACCCACAAAAGTAAGAAGACCCCCCTCTTTGTACGAATTTGCGAAATTTTTGAAAAATAAATTCGATCCGATTCGTTTGATTTTAAGTCTATTTAACAGAAGGCTTAGCAAACAGTTGAAATTCGCGTTGGCTTAGTAAACGGCTGTTTTGTTTTAGCTGTCAAAGTGCAGTTTGTTGTTAATTTGTCAGTTTACTAAGTAATTTATTAAATTTACTTTTGTTATCATGGAACCATTTTGTAACAATGAAAAATAAGCGATTTTCGACAATTGATCGTAAAACAGTAGTTTTATCTTCTTCACTTATTCGCGTTGACTTAGTAAACGGCTTTTTAAATGATCCATAGTTTATCAAATTTACTCGTAAGTTTCTGTAAATAGACGAATGAGGTTGTCTTCGTTCTAGATACTGATCGAAGTACATTTCTGCAGCTCTGGTCGAATTTTTGTGACATAGAATGTAACAAGATAACATATCAAATTTTTCATTGTTACAAAATGGTTCCATGATAACAAAAGAAAATTTAATAAATCACTTAGTAAACTGACAAATTAGCAACAAACTACACTTTGACAGCTAAAACAAAACAGCCGTTTACTAAGCCAACGCGAATTTCAACTGTTTGCTAAGCCTTCTGTTGTTTTATCAATTAATTTAGCATAGCCTACTATTAAAAATCAATGTTTTACGTATAACTCTGTTATTTTTGAAAATAAATCCATCAACTCTGATATCAAATTAAAGAGAAAAAAAATCTCTTTCGAATGGTGTCATGGCCATCTTTGACGTGTATTTAAAAAAACAAAGTTAATACAAGTATCTCTAAAACTATAAAAGTAAATAAAAATATGAAAAGAGATTTGAAATCTTCATAAAAAAGGGCCTTAAGAAAGTGAAAATATTTTTTTTCTAACTTACTTAATAAGCGAGTTATAAGCAAAAAACGAAAATGGGTAAATCTCGTTTTTCAAGTGTCGGTCGTGAACCAAGCAAAATATGGAAAGTTTGACTACGCAGGGTAGTAGTAGTGTAGATTCTGCACATTTTGTCTCATTTAACCAAATCTCTATCTCCCATAACAACGGAGATCCCCATGTTGAGGATGAGTCTGTGGACACACTGTAGAACAAATAACGCTGAATCGACTAACAACCCGCATTTTTGGTTTCGAAGATATAATATAAACAGCATCTGAGAGATTTTTGAGTTTTCTTAAAAATGCCAAAAGTAAGAAGACCCCCCTCTTTGTACAAATTTGCGAAATTTTTGAAAAATAAATTCGACCCGATTCGTTCGATATTAAGTCTATTTATAGAAAAAATAATGCTGAATCGACTCCAACACCCCGCACTTTTAGTTTCAAAGATATAAACAGCATCTGAGAGATTTTTGAGTTTTCTTAAATATGCCAAAAGTAAGAAGACCCCCCTCTTTGTACGAATTTGCGAAATTTTTTGAAATTTTTGAAACGTCAAAAAAATTATTTTTTAAAATTATAAAATCTATATTATAAATTGTGTTTTAAAGACCACCAACATCTAAGGTTATTTGAGCCTAGTACCAATTCATATTTTCAATTCATTATTCTATATTATAGGAAGCGATTTTTTCCTGGGATTAGACTTAGAGAGCTAAATCGATTTTTTGCCCACCAAAACCCCTTTTCAGGAAATTTCATTCAAATCGTTAGAGCCGTTTTATCCCTGTCAGTGGTACAGTACAGTTGAGTCGGTAATTTTTGACTCGAGGTCATTCCACTTCATCTATCCTCACTAAAGAAGTATAACTTCAATAAATATTTGTATAAAATTTCATACACATCCATACAGCATCTTTTTTTTAGCCAATCAACCAATTCATTCTATTGTGTGTAAAGAGGTTTCACTTCCAAAAAGCGCTATAAATTAAAAAAAAAATGGATGTGTGCTTATGACCACACGGACAGAAGTAAAAACCAGATTTTCTAATTTTAAAATATATAATTATATTTTTTTTATCACACCGTTTAATCATAAATATATTAAAATCGGCCTATACAATTAAATTTAATGAATATAATACCTTAACGATAATATTAAGTTTTAGTGCCATCTGTTAGCGCACTTGTAATCTACAAATTATTTTTTTAATCGTATTAAGTTTTTAGTGTCATCTATTAGCACACTTATTAACTACACACTATTCCCAGCATATTGCAAATACGTGTTCGTGTTTGAGCCGAGTAGCCCCGATTGTCACCGTCGGGTGCGTTTCACATCATTGTTGTTAACAGCCCAGGCAATTAGCGCACCTAAGGAAGTTTTCACTTCAAAAAGTAAATGCAAAAATTGAAAGTGATTACGTTATTATTTTCGGAAGTCAGAGAACGTTACGTAACAATAAAAATACACCGCACTCTGTACGTTAAATAATTCATTTGCGGTGCGAATAAAAGTGTATTGTGTAATTTTCCGAGCGTCGTTTATTTCGCTGCTGAGGTGAAATAAAGCGAGGTGGAAAGTGCGGCCGAGCAAATGAGAATGAAATGATTAAACATTTATATCGACAATACAGAGGACTCTGCCGACCGCCATACACAATATATTATTATAGGTACAGGTAGCTCCCTATTATAGGTATAGGTAGTTCCCTATAATATGTAGGAGGTAGACTTCGTGCTCTGTAATAATAAGATTCTTGACGGAACGGGTAGCCTGCAGTGCCAAATCTACGTTTTAAGAGTAGCTATATAATGTACTCCTGGTCCCATCCGGCTTCGCCCGGGTGCTGAGAATTTATGATTTATTATCTCCGCCCGCGAGAAACCGAAGTCGGGCTGATGATGTTTATAATATTATAGAAGGATTACGCCAGTACGCTAAAATGCAAAACAATTTCAAAGTTACGTTTTGTTTCTATCCCACAGGAATTATCCCCTCGTCACGAGAAATAGCCTGTATCACTCAGGGATAGTGTAGCTTAATTTCTAATAGTGAAAGAATTTTTAGAATCGGTTCAGTAGTTCCAGAGATAAGAATTTATGATTTATTATCCCCCCAGCGAGAAATTCTCCCCATGCGAAGCGAAGTCGGGCTGATGATGTTTATAATATATTAGTAGGATTCCGCCAATACGCTAAAATGCAAAAGAATTTCAGAGTAAATTTTGTTTCTATCCCACAGGAATTACCTCCCTCCCCCTCCCAGCGAGACATTTATCAACCACTATAAATCATAAATTCATAGCACCCGGGCGAAGCCAGGCGGGTATCTACAGCTAGTAATACTTATATAAAATTCAAACAAATTGTTTTCGAAAACCTGAATTTATCTTTTTATTTATTTATTGTAAATTATAGACGGTCATTAGCGTCTTGATTACATTAAATAACAACACACTTAAAACTAAATCACTTCACAAAACATCCATGAACGGAGGCGGAATTCGAACCCACGACAGTCTGATTCAGAGGCCGCGACGCTAACCACTGAGACCACACTGTCCTCACTTAATGTCTCTCTCTCTCTCCCCCCCTCTCTCTCTCCCTCTCTCTCTCTCCCCCCCTCTCTCTCTCTCCCTCTCTCTCTCTCTCTCTCCCTCTCTCTCTCTCTCTCTCTCTCCCTCTCTCTCTCCCTCTCTCTCTCTCTCTCTCTCTCTTTAATAATAATAATAATAATAATAACTTTATTCAGAAAAATGTCACAATGACAAAGAATGCGTCAGTCAAGAATATACAATAAATGTGATACATAGTTCAAAAAATTTGGTATGGGCACTTATCAATAAGATAATTTAAAACTTGTGTTTTAAATACTTTGTATAGCTTTTGAGGCCTACAATTTATATAATATAATTCTTATATTATATGAAAATTATTGTAAAATGTTAACTAGTGCAAAATGTAGGTAGGTTAATAAGATGTATTACTATGACAAATTTCAAGTTTCTACGAAGCACTGATTCTGAAAATCGAGGACACTGTGGCTCAGTTGGTAGCGTCGCAGCCTCTGAATCAGACTGTCGTGGGTTCGAATCCCACCTCTGCTTATGGATGTTTTGTGATGTTATTTATTTTTAAGTGATATGTTATGATATTTGTTGTATTTAGGACGCTAATGACCTAAGTTGTCGAGGCGTCTATAATCCACAATAAATAAATAAATAAATAAAGATTCTGAAAATCGGCTGTAAGTAACAGATGGACGGACAGAAAGAGGTACGGAACCCTTAAATTTTTATACATTTTAATTAATTTTTAGTAATTTATCTATAGCTTTAAAAAATTTTTCTTTTCGATTTTCAATATTATTTATGTTAAATTATTAGAAAAAATTAAAAAATTAATAATTTTTTTTAAACTTAAATACCTAATTACGATAAGTGTATTTATAATTGAAGTGAATATACAGGATGTTTTTATAAAACATTTCAAACCGTTATTCAAAAGAGAGAATGTGCTAAGTCACCCAAAGTTAAAAAGTCTTTCAATTGATACGCAGCGACACAAAGTGCCCCTTGGTTTGTATCCTAATTATTTTCTAGTTTTTGGTACAGCTGATGATTTAAAATAAAACCGTTTAACTTAAAAGTTTCTTTGACCTATTTTTATTTTCTAGTTTTTAGTTTGATTTCTGACCTGTATCATTATGCAAACTCCACATCCTTTCAACTGTCCACCTCCTGATTCCATTATCAAACCCTCGTTACCAAGTTGAAATTATCATAATATTGTATTGTCACGGGGACTCGAGGGTGCAAGTTTCATACGAATCGGTTAAGTAGAAGTAGTTGAAAAAGCTGTCGCAAGATTTGAAACAGAAGTAACAAACAAATATACGGGGTCAAGCTAAATAAAACCGTTTAAAAATACTGTCGAATTAAGAACCCTCCTTCTTTTTACCCGACTGCGCGACGCAAAGGAGGGTATTGTGTTTATCAGTCTATGTATGTATGTATGTTTGTTTGTTCCTTTGTGGCACTCTAGAGACCAAACGCGTGGGCCGATTTTGATGATTTTTACGTCAATCGATTTGTCTAAACTGTCCGATTGTCACTAAAGACATGACAGTAATCAAAATTTAATATGACGACAATGAGACGCCATATTGTGAAAAATAAAATGTAAAAAATAAAAAAAAAATTAAAAACCTGACTGCGTAAAAAAAAAACTAAAAAGAAAAAAATAAATTAAAAAATCAAAAAACCCGACTGCGTAAAAAAAACTAAAAAGAAAAAAACAAGTTCAGTACTAAAAAAATAAATTCTAATGTGGAACATAGCGATTTTAAACAGTCGGGACCCATTATTGAGAAGATTTGCGCCGATCTAGATTTCTTATGGGTCCCGACTGTTTAAAATCGCTATGTTCCACATTAGAATTTATTTTTTTAGTACTGAACTTGTTTTTTTCTTTTTAGCTTTTTTTACGCAGTCGGGTTTTTCGATTTTTTAATTTATTAACTTCCCACTGGAAGTTATTGTAATGGGTCCGAAAATCGAAATCAAAAAGGAAAAAAAATTTTATGTTTCAAGGTCACTACACTATTTTTACACTACTTTTAGAAAGATGTCTGTGTGTGTGTGTGTGTGTGTGCGTGTACGTACGTACGTACGTATGTGTCCATTTCTTTCTAAGACGAAATCTCGAGAATGAAAAATGATATCGACTACGTTAGGGTGCCAATCGACGCGTATTAACGTAAATATGATCTGAAAGAAATTTTTTCAAAATCGGTTCAGCCGTTCTTTTTTCTTAAGCAAATAACCTCCAAAAAAGTAGATTTTACACAATATCTCGCGAATAAAAAATTATATCGACTTCGTAAGGGTGTCAATCGAGGCGTGTTAACGTCATTTTGATCCGACATAAATTTTATAAAAATCGGTTCAGCCGTTTTTTTTTTTTTAATTATTGTAAAAAATAAATAATAATTATGTTTTAATGATTAAAATGATTACTTTTCTGTGTAATATCTAATTTAATTATTATTATTAAATATTTATCAGAACTGGGAAGTTCGTCGTGTGGACCTCAAGGGTCGCACTGTCCTAATAAACGACCCACCTCACGGCTTGTTTTTTTTTTTGAAGTCTGTTAAAAATAGTTTTCGCAAACACGTTATCACAAACATCTTGTATATAACACATATAAAAGTAATCTAAAATTTAGAATCTAGAAGGACTAGTTTACGAACTCCAACATATAGCATCTCTTTGTTACTTAATTTAATTTCTTTTCTGCTTAGTTTTCAATTTATTTTAATGGTCTTAGTTTGAAACTTGTCTAACTTTTAACGTTAAAACTAATTAGATTTGAATTTTATTGTAATGTATGTAAACTTACCAGTTCACTAACAACGTCAACTATATTATTATAACTTAACTTCATAATTCTTCTTCTTGTTAGATTCAATTAAACTATTAAAAAGACAGATGAAATCTTAGCAATCGATTGAAAAAATTCACAGATGTCGCAATCCTTGCAACCATCGAGGACATTGGAAATGATAACAGCATATATGAAACATAATTAACTGTTTATTATACACACAATATTTATCAATGCACTGTTTAGTTTTGTCAGGAATAACCCTATTATTCTTCTGTTATATACGCGTTCACTTTTGCTTGATTACTTAACTTTTAAATGGATTTTTCTACAGTATTTATTAACATTTGCTCAAAAATAACACCGCAGATCGTCGCAAATACCTCTCAATTAACTAGACATGATATAAAACACATTTCGAAAAAATTGCACTTGTTCAATTTTGCATGATTGCTCCTCACTTGATCGCGACACCGTTGTCTTTTGGCCTTGAACGAAAACTTGTAACTCTGCCCCCATATACGAACATAAACATTTCCAATGTTAATAATTTTAAAAAAACTCGGGTTGCAGTGCCAAACCCTGCCGACAATATTCGCTATGTGCAGCTGCTTAGAAGGGAGACGCTGAACGACCGTGCGCGCTTAGCGGCGAAAGCTGGCATTTTTTACGGCACAAGTAAAAAATGACAGTTCGTAAATGCTGCATTATTAATTGTAATAATACATCAAAAAATAGTGATGTTAGCTTTTATTGTGTCCCAAAATATAAGCATAAGTTAATTCAAAGAGAAAAATGGATTTCCATCGTGAGAAAGCGGAAGTAAGTATCATAACCTTAATTGTACAATTGTACATTCACAATAATGTTCCAAAAAAATTAGTGTGAACGCACTATGAAAATATACAGGGTGTCCTCAAAGACACTTAACACACGCCTCCCACATGTTTGCTTAGTTTGGGCGTTATACGGCCCTGAAGTTACAATTTTGAAATCTTTTTAAATTTATAATAAAAAAATGATTTCAAATTTGTAACTTCAGGGCCGTATAGCGCCCAAACTAAGCAATTTTGTAAGAAGGTAAGTTTGCTTAAATCGGCTTATTTTGGTCTTAGGAACATGTGGTAGGCGTGTGTTAAGTGTCTTTGAGGACACCTGTATATTTAATATGAAGTAAATATAAGAATAACGAAATTTAATAATTTTTATAAAATTACAACTTGAATTTTGTTATTAAAATAATAAAATAAGACATTCTTTTATTTTTTAGTGGATATACATCCAGTTGGAATTTTACATCAAAAGATCTAATTTGCAGTGCACATTTCATTGGGGATAAAAAGGGAGAAGAGGAACTGGAGTCCTAATTACGTACCCAGCAAATTTTCTTCACCTCAATGGAAACCAAAATTAAATGACGAAACAGTTTTGACAAGACATCAACGTTTCATTAAGCGTAGGCTACAAAATACTTTCATTAATGGGTTCAAGTTCAAAATATAATAAAAATTAAAGTCTCAACTCAAAAAGTGCTGCAAATACAGAAGTCTCAATGGATGTTCAATAAATAACGATACATTTTTTAGAGTGTTGAATCTCCAAGTCACTATATGAATATTATGAAGTATATTGGAAATACCTTGTATTATGTCCGTCTTGTGACTTCTTGTGATTTAATACGACGCGTTTCAGCAACGAGTTGCCATCTTCAGGTGTGGTTAATTATTTTTGTGTTTTTTAAAAAAAATAATTAACTACACCTGAAGATGGCAACTCGTTCAGTGTATGAAAATGACTGTGACACTTTAATTCACTTTTTACTAGTTGTACCATTTGACATAATGTATAAAAGTGGCAGTGGGTTCGCGTGTCAATGGCGCTAGATGTCGCGAATTTGATGTTGCACATAGCGAATAGTGTATTTGCTACTAAAGGCATTGTGCCATTATTATGTGAACATAAGTTTGTTTTTTGACAAAATAAAAATTTAACCCCTTAATACATCCTTTAAAATAATTAAATTTTTCTAAATTTCAATATTAGACATGGCGATACTTAAATTTCCCCTCTATTCAAGCATTTTCCCTTTATCGTATTATTATCGGTTAAATGCAATAAAAACAGGCCGTGAGGTGGGTCGTTTATTAGGACTAAAGTGCAACCCTTGAGGTCCACACGACAAACTTCCTAGTTTGATAAATATTTAATAATAATAATTAAATTAGATATTACACAGAAAAGTAATCATTTTAATCATTAAAACATAATTATTATTTATTTTTAACAATTAAAAAAAAAAAAAACGGCTGAACCGATTTTTATAAAATTTATGTTGGATCAAAATGACGTTAACTCGCCTCGATTGACACCCTTACGAGGTCGATATAATTTTTTATTCGCGAGATATTGTGTAAAATCTACTTTTTTGGAGTCTATTTGGTAAAGAAAAAAGAACGGCTGAACCGATTTTGAAAAAATTTCTTTCAGATCATATTTACGTTAATACGCGTCGATTGGCATCCTAACGTAGTCGATATCATTTTTCATTCTCAAGATTTCGTCCTAGAAAGAAATGGACACATACGTACGTACGTACGTACACACACACACACACACACATACACACACAGACATCTTTCTAAAAATAGTGTAGTGACCTTGAAACATAAAAATTTTTTTTCCTTTTTGATTTTGATTTTCGGACCCATTATAATAACTTCCAATATGGCAAGTTAAAAAAAATTGAGTAGGTAGTGTTAATCGGTAGACTTTTGTACGGTCAGAGTTTAGACTAAATATCATAAAAGTTTATTTTATTTACGCAAAAAAGTGTTAGAGCAAGCAGACAAAAAGGCGAACATTATCGATATGAAATCGAATACAAACGACTAAATGATTAGAAATGTGTTTGTTTCGTAGACGGTCGAGACTCGTTTTGTTATCGACTAATAGCGACGCAAGACGACCGACGCCAGTGATCGCCGTCGTTGTAGAAACATCAAGACGTCGTTCTTTGCACACGGCGTATGCCATCAAGACAGGAAAATGATGTAGGGCTTGTATAAAACAAAAGACAATTTTGAGATGACGAAAAGGGCTTCAAAATAGCCGAGCGAGTAGCGATAACGTTGTTTATTAGTATATTGCATTACAAGGGACGAAACACAGCGTGTGCAACTCGTTCCTCGGGCAGCAATTTATTTTTTATTTATTTACTCTAGATTATAGACGCGTCGACATCTAAGGTCATTAGCGTCTTTCAACTACACTAAATAGATAACAACTAACTTAAAACTAAATAATATCATAAAACATCCATAAGCGCAGGTGGGATTCGAACCCACGGCAGTCCAGTCTAGAGGTTGCGGCACCAAGCATGCTAACCACTAGGCTATACTACCCTCCTCGGGCAGCAATTCACATGCGTTGCAATCGCTGTGTTTTGTTCCGAGTGAATGCATTTTATTTTTCACAACAACACTATTGACAGTTCGATTTGAGGTACCTGCAATTTGGGCGCGCAAAAAAGCCGCAAAAATATTAGATCTGTCAGATCCATGTGAAAGTTATGTGGGGTTTTGTCTGTCATTTTGACGCTCTCGAGTATATATTATGCGAATTGAAGTTGGCGCGACTCAATCGCTCTATCTCTCTCTTAACAACATTAAAAAACAGAGAAAACTGACAACTGAAAATTTTCATCCCTAGGGCTGAAACTCTCAGTTTCAACCCGCTAAACAGGTACCGAAAATCTAATTTTTCTATAGCGGCGTTGTGAAAATGACATTTTCACAACGGTTCTATTGAATGAATTTTGTCACCTTAAGCGTGATGTAAATTCACGACCTTAAATTTTGCGGAAGAACGAGTTTCTGTCAAAAAAGCGGTCAAGTGCGTGTGGAACTCGCGCTACGAGGGTTCCGTACCGTTACAACAATTACATTAGGTAGACATATTGTGTAAAAATTTCAACCGGCTCTATGTTACGGTTCCAAAGATACAGCCTTTAAAAGATTTTTCCGTTTTATGTGTGGGACTGAGGACTCCCTTTAATTTTTTGTGATTTTTGGATTTTTCCTTTTACTTGTGCTACGAGACCTTGCTTTTTGCCAAATTTCATGATTCTAGGTCAACGGGAAGTACCCCATAGGTTTTGGATGAGATGACAAAATGGCCGTATCTTTCGATTGCGTTGACCTAGAAGCTTAAATTCTTTACACCTTTAAGGAACCGTAGACCTTAGAATTTCGTATAAATTTCAACTTGATATCTCTATCCGTTCCTGAGAAAATGGGTCTTGACTGACGGACACCCAGCCAGCCAGCCAGCCGGACAAACGAGTGATCCTATAATGGTTCCATTTTTTCTTATTGAGAAACGGAACCCTAAAACATGCTTGAGTTGCAGGTCTCTTATTTCATCCCACCCGAACCACTAAAAATAGGTATCCTTTTCTCTAGTCTTCTTGCTCTTTCATTTGACAGTAGATGCAACCAACAATGCAATTATTGTGTTTTGTACAGGAAATACAATAATTGCTTTACCTGGAATGTTTTAATCTTTTACATTGTACGAAAACACGTCTTGACATTGTCAAATGCATTATGTAATTTGTTCAGAAATCTGTACTAACAATTTGTTCGCTCATTTTGTTTTCAGTTTAAATAGACGAATTCCTTTGAAAATTAGAATTTAGAAATTTGCCACAACATCACTGATGACGTTAAGAGCATTTTCCGACCCTACAACTGTATGGAAAATGAAAATTACCGTTCTTTTTGAAGTGAAACTTTTTAGTCGCGATTGGAGTAATTTTGTTTTTCTAACATATATGAAATGTGCATTTCGTGTCTCTAGTTGGCTGCTTAAAATAATCTATACTAATATTATAAAGCTGAAGAGTTTGTTTGTTCAAACGAGGATGTAGGTTTTTTTTTGACTAATCAACGCCCAGGCCAAATCGCTGAAGCTAGAAACTTGAAATTTGGACAGTTGGTTCCTTTTCTGACATAAGCATCTACTAAGAAAGGATTTTTCGAAATTCAACCCCTACGGGTGTCAAACGTGGGTAAAATTTTGAAAGAATAAAATGAATAAAATAAAATATTAGTAAAAAAACTTGTTAGAGACAAGCTTTTAATGAAATTTACTAAAAAGGAAAAAATAATATTAAATAATTTTGGTTCATAATTATTATAAAAGCGGGGGTTGCCACTAATAAACTATCATAGAGATTAGGTACAACCCCCGCTTTTATAATAATTATGAACCAAAATTATTAAATATTATTTTATCCTTTTTAGTACATTTCAATAAAAGCTTGTCTCTAAAAATTTTTTTTTACTAATATTTTATTGAAAATGAAATTGCGCTTGAATAAATCGAGCATTCATGAAATTGTTCGATGCTCGGTGCTTTAAGCACATAGGTTCGGTGCTTTTTCCAGCTCGGCAGCCGGTCCAAAGTCAAATGCCGTAATAAATACGCACGTTGTCTAACGGCACCATAAAGACGATATTAAATTGAGATTTGGTCCTCTATTGGCTTTCCAATGACTTTTTTGTTCCTGCAAACGTGTTCTAAATTTCAATGCACCATACCTCCTATACTGTATTTACATTGATAGACGATTTAAAGTAAAAAAAACCAGTCAAGCGTCTCTTAGTTAAAATAACACTGGGTAGCAGAGCGTAGTTCCGATTTTACGAATTTGCGTTTTTTAACAAAACTTGTGCCTGTTCTATTCTAGCAAAATAAAGCTAAAAATCCTCTCTAAAAGATTGCGATTTAATTTAATATTTTATTAATTTATAATTTTATTAAAATAATATCTGGGTGACCGAGCTTTGCTCGGATGAGTTCAATATAACTAAATAGGTATTAGTTAAAACTACTTACATAATTATGTTTAATTTTTATTGTTCTTATTTTTTTATTATTCCAAATAATTCACAGATTATTTTAATAAATTAAAGGTTGACAGTCAGAGTATTTTGACATAAATAATGAAAGTAGTTTGTTTTTTTCAAAGCCTACTCACCATACGACACTGTTTTATAACGCCAAAAAACTGTTTTTTAAAATGATAAAATCGATAAAAAAACGTATTTTTCCAGGGATGAGACCTAGCGAGATCGATTTTTTGCCCCCCGAAACCCCTTTTCGGTAAATTTGATCAAATAGTAGAGGTGGGAAGTAAAAATAAAGGAATTACCTACACTTTACTGAATGATTCGATTTCAAAACTGGATTACTGTTAAAAATCCACTTGAACAGAGTGTAATTTAATTTAATATTTTACTGATTTATTATTTTATTTAAACATCGATATAATAAAATATTGCCAACGATTCGATATAAAATGTCGATAAATATTATCGACATATCGGTTTTATAATTTGTGTGCAGCACATATCAGCGGAGTATGATTTATGCCAGGTTTTTAATAAGCTTTTATTACTTTTTAGTCCACAATACAGGAAAATTATTTTCAATAAAACTGTCGATTTATCTTCTAGCAAATGTGATTTGTTTGATGGAAATTTTATTATATTTCCAGTAGCAGAGCTTATAATCAAAATATGTCATGAAAACTTTAATTTTTGTGTTTATTCAAAATATTGTTACAAAACTAGTTGGCGGAATAAATATTTATTTACAATGATTAAAAACACAATAATAATGAACGCAACAACGAAAAGTCAATTCTAACAATCAACACAAGTAAACAATAACTAAACAATTGGTAAATGACAAAATCAATCGATTTAAAACCCCTTATATCCACACCATATTATTCACATAACAATTAGAGGTGAAAATAATAAATATCTCAGACAGCTATGCTGCCATGATTTTTGAGCTATATATAAGAAAAAATCAAATGACCACTGTCGGGATTCGAACCCGAAACCCCCAGTTTCCGGCTAGGTGAGTTACCGATTTCTCCACAGTGCCCGAGAGTGGAAACCGATCTCTTCTTATATATAGCAATTTCACGTTGAAAACACACTACATGCGAGAGTCGACTATTTAAATAAACTTCAAAGCATAGTACAGCTATTAAACAGTCGAATCATTATACATGCGAGAGTTAACATTTTATAAGTTTTAACAACTTAATAAACTAAACAGTAATTACAAAGCAACACAAACAACTATATACAATAATTCGAAATTATTACCACTACACTCGTATTTATTTATCAATTTAGTTATTTATATCACGGCACTATTTATTTTACTGCTCCAACGTAGACTTGAATGCGTGACTCGCCGTTGACTGATTCCTTCACTCACTCGCACTGGCTGTTTATATAGGCTGCGTGACATAAGCCTAGTGTGTTCTCGCTTTCTCTAGAACTTTCGTGCAGGTACCAGTTGTTACAGTAAGCGGACCCCGTTTCTCAGAACTCTTGCCTGTCGTTTATATACAGGATGATTCGTAACAATATATTTGACTAGATTTCCGCCCCGGCTTTGCCCGAGTAGAATTTGGTTTAGGAATGAAATAATCTGGTTGGTCGCTTCGATTGGACGTAACGTGACGCGACCTCAGCATGCGTAACCGAATAGAAAAAAAAAACAAGACTAAAGCGTTTCACTTGAAAGTAAACGATGCAAGTTCCTTGTTAATAAGAATTTGGTACTGCTGTTTTAAAGTTTGGTGACCGCTCGTCTTGTTTGGCTGCATGTAAAGAGAACATTAAACCGGTACTGTATTTTCATTTAAACGGAATATAGATTGAGGCAGCTCAATATCCGGTCTCCATTAAATCAGAACATAAGTCACCGAGCGATTGCCTTTTCTACCGCCGCCGCGCTGTATTCTTTCGTCCAACATTCATATAATAAGAGCATGCAGGAAGAAATTGTTCAAATGAAATATACAATGTGTAGGCTTGAGAATAGCCGAGCGTGTAGCAGTGCTGTTGTTTACATGGCGTTGCTATGGTTCCTCTATTACAAGTCCCCAGTTCCCGGGTTCTAGCCCAAGAGCTGGTAAAAGTGTCAATTGGATTTTCAATTTATTATTTAAAAAAAAAAATAATGAATTGAAAACATGAATTGGTGCTAGGCCTAAATAACCTTAGCTGTTGGTGGCCTTTAAAAAAAAATATACAATGTGTTCCCAAAATGTGTCACTCAACTTCACACTGATCACTAATAGGCAGTTTTTACAGCTCTGCGCGTGCAGTCGAGGAGAATAGCTGAGTATCAATCGACCGGTCGGACGTGTCTCGGCCGATCAGCCGGCCATATGCATCGCTGTGAAACGCTGGAAAATTTTAATGTCTTTGATTAGAACCAGAGCTGAACCCAGCCGACTTCTTTTTTGATTGGAATTGTTTAGCTATTTATTTTTGAAGCAATCTGTATATCTACTATAGAGAGTTTTTTTTCTTTTCTGGACGTGCTTCATTTGTTTTATATATGTATATCGGGCAGACACTGAAATTCATTTCGAAGAAGTTTTTTTTAGTTTCGACATTTAACATTTTTATGCAATTGATTTTGAGGTTTATGGACGCTTTCCCCTTTTATTTTCTTTCTTGAATAATCATATTTCTCTTGTGTTATTATCTTAAAATCACCAACTTACATTATCGCTTAGTTTCAGTAAAATTATATTTTTAAATCATTTCTAGTAATTTTTAGTTTTGACAAGATTACGTTTAGCGTCCGCTATATTGAATTTTACTTGACGTCATAAACCCAGTGTCACTCGTGATAGACCGAGAGCTAGTGACAATAGTGGTGTTATTTATTCAAGGCCTTATTTTTGTGAAGATGTTGAGGGAAGCATATTAAAGTGCCCTGTGTAAAGGATTTTGCTAGATAGCGGTATGGGAGGAATGCAGACCGCCTCCAACATGTAACAAAAAAATGGTCACAATTATTATTGCTTCAAGGCTGAAATTTTTTGTATATATTGTCGGTGAACCCAATAATGCCATTAAAATATTTTCAGATTGATTGGTCAGTATTAATGGGCTGGCAGATCACCCTAAACGTGTCATGTACCCGACGAAATTTATATTATTAGTTCAAGGTTCAAATTTTAATATGTTGTTACGGCGACTGTTTTAAACATATATTTCAATTTGCAGAACAAAATGTCGATATTAACCAGAGGGGGTTAATATCGACATTTTGTTCTGCAAATTGAAGTATATGCTTTAAACAGTCGCCGTAACAACATATTAAAATTTGAACCTTGAACTAATAATATAAATTTCATCGGGTGCATGACAAATTTAGGGTGATCTGCCACCCCTTTAATACTGACCAATCGATCTACAAATATTATAATGGCATTATTGGGTCACCGACAAGCTACACAAACAATTTCAGTATTGAAGCAATAATAATTGTGACCATATTTTTTGTTACATGTTGGGGACGGTCTACATCCCTCCCATACCGCTATCTAGCAAAATCCCTTACTCAGGGCACTTTAATATGCCTCCCTCAACATCTTCACAAAAATAAGGCCTTGTTGTGTGCGGGGTTCTTTATTATATCTTTTATCCCAGGCAGACGTTGTCACGCTCAAAACACACACTGCGGTGTAGACACGCTACTATTTACAATAAATTGTTAGTTTTAATTCAATTTATTTTGTTAAATCTATTTGTTTGACTTCACTGTTGAGAAGCTACAAGAAAAAAAAATATTACTAACTGAAAAGTGAAACTTTATTTTATTTTTCATCCCAGGAAGACGTTGTCACGCTCAAAATACCCACGGCGGTGTGGACACGCTACTATTTTCAATAAATTCTTACAGTTTTGATTCAATTTAATTTGTTAAATCTATTTGTTTGGCTGCACTGTTGAGAAGCTACAAGAAAAAAAATATTACTAACTGAAAAGTCAAACAACAAGTGGAACCCATAAAACATAACTTCTTTGTTTAGCGATGGAGCGAAACGAAAAAGATGTAAATAGAACATAATATTAGAGTACTATTGTTTTTATTCCAATTCCAGCTTGAAATAAAGAAAACGGTTTAATGCTAAACACAAGTGCCTATAGAATTCTGAAAGGACGAAAAGCGAGCACGCAATATATACAGAGTGTCCTGGGGACTTTAAGGGAATATTCCCAATAATCTTATCTTTTCCGAATTATGATTGACAGTGATATGCATTGGACCAGCTATATTGAATTAGTTTGTAAAAAAATCGATAGTGCTTATTATGCCCTCAGAGTGCTAAAATCGTATACTGACATAAGTGTGTTATTGCAAGTATATTATGCACTTGTTTATTCAGTCATGAGATAATGGGATTTGGGGTCAATCTGTAGACTGGCACAGACTATTTGTTAGCCAAAAAAGAGTTATAAGATTAATTTTTGATTTGAAACCCAGAGACTCTTGCAAGCCGACATTTTTAAAACAACGGATTCTTACAAGTCAATTTTGAACGACTTCCACGTATCCGATCGATTTGAAATTTTGTACACATATGTATTCCCGATGACAATACATGAATAAATCGTTTTTAGAAATAAATTCAACCCCTAAGGGGTTCAAACGGGGATGTAGGGTTTTTTTGACTAATCAACGTCCAGGCCAAATCACCGAAGCTAGAAACTTGAAATTTGGACAGTTGGTTCCTTTTCTGACGTAAGCATCCACTAAGAAAGGATTTTTCGAAATTCAACCCCTACGGGTGTCAAAGGGGGGTAAAATTTTGAAAGACTAAAATGAACCAAATTAGTAAAAAAAACTTTTTAGAGACAAGCTTTTATTTAAATGCACTAAAAAGGAAAAAATAATTTTTAATAATTTAGGTTCATAATTATAAAAGCGTGGGGCGTGACTAATAAACTGTCATAGAGTCCACAACCCACGCGTTTATAATTATGAACCTAAATTCTTAAAAATTTTTCTTTTCTTTTTAGTGCATTTAAATAAAAGCTTGTCTCTAAAAAGTTTTTTTTACTAATATTTTTGAATGATATGTTTCATTCCCATGTACCTGCACAATTATCGGGTTGAAAAATTCGGCAATAACCCCAATTTCGTTTGTACCGAGTTTTATACGTCAGCCTGTATACAAAACCGTCAAGAAGTGAAACAATCGAAGACTTAAAAGGCAGTGACGCAGATTAACGTCGACAATTTGCGACAGACTGTGAGACCTGTTATTTAGTTCTTTAGGATGCCGTTGTTGGCTTCGTGGCGCTTCTTCTTTAATTTGTCGTTCACGAAAAACAGAAATAGATTGAGAGACTATCTTGTCAACGAGCCATTGTAATACATATTACAGTAGAATCTCGATTACACGAGCTATACCTCGAATAATATCGAAAAAAAAAATTCGGATATCATTATATTATAATGCCATTAGGTTTTTTTGACCAGCACTTAAAACGGCTTCACAATACATTTTTGAAGTTGGCCAAAATTGACCACACCTTTATTTTTCCTTTCGAGCGACGCCACATGCCCCAAATATCACTCTTGGGAATGCAATCTCGAGCCGAGATTGGCAATTCGAGATTTCGCAAGATAAGTCTGGGTTCGAGATTGGTCATTCGAGATCTCGCCAGATTGTTTGGCGAGATCTCGATAAATCTCGACAATATCGAGATTTCGCCTACTTTTAAAAAGAACGTATGCTTAAATTTAATGAAAATTACGTACTTGGGGTATTGCTGTTATATTTTGAAAATAAAAACATTGATTGAATTTTGAAACAAAAAAATCAACGTTTATTTAAGAAAAGTAATGAATAATAATCATCTGCACACATACTACTCAACAAATCACACCCGCACACAGTGATACAGTCACACAGCACACTATATGTCAATTAATTATTTTGGAAATATCTAACTTCTTAGGAAGCATAGGGTAAGTTACTATTAGTAACATTCACGAATATTTGGTTTGAATTGTTCTTAGACATATTCAGTATTCACTTAACTTTGTAATTTGTTAGCCATGTTATAAGTTAAATAACTGTCAATTTCACTCAAAAAAACAATTAAATGTAACTGCAGTCAACGCGCTCGTTCTTGAAATCTCGTTCGAGATTTCAAAAACGAGCGCGCCTGCCCACGAGATTAAATCTCGAAAAATGGCTCGAGATTGCTCTCCCTATACTTGCCCCACCTTACCTTATATTAATTTTTTACAGCCTGATTCTCAAGCTCTAATGTGAATTCTACTGTATAAAGTAAATATCTTCTTATATACAAACCGAATAGCAGACAAAACGATTTTGAGATTTTTTTTGTTTAAATCGTTGAAAATGCTTTGAAGTTTAATGTTAAGCTTTTAATTTGTACATAAAGAAGACAAAGAAGAAAGAACAGTATAGACATTTTTGCATTTTAAATATTTGTATTAATTATTTCTTATAACATTAAAGCCAACATCCAATTAAATATTACTTACTTTTGATGTTACTGAAGTGTAGATATTTATATATTACTATTCGAAACAAACATTTTATTAAATAAGAAAATAGAGCCACATTTTGTTCTGCAAATTGAAATATATGCTTAAAATATTAAAATTTTAAAATATTAAAATATTAAAATTTGAACCTTAAATTAATAATATAAATTTCGTCGGGTACATGACACGTTTAGGATAATCTGCCACCCCCTTTAATACTGACCAATCGATTTGCAAATATTATAATGGCATTATTGGGTCACCGACAAGCTATACCTACAAACAATGTCAGCCTTGAAGCAATAATAATTGTGATCATTTTTTTGTTACATGTTGGGGGCGGTCTGAATCCTTCCCATACCGCTATCTAGCAAAATCCCTTACTCAAGGCACTTTTTTTTTTTTTTTTATTTTTTTTAATTAATAACTAACGCATTTTTGACATCGAGGTCATACATGCGGATAACAAAAAACAAACAAAAAAAAACAAAAACTAGAATACAGCTCAGCTCAGGGCACTTTAATATGCCTCCCTCAACATCTTCACAAAAATAAGGCCTTGAATAAATAACACCAGAAAATTGTCACTAGCTCTCGGTCTAATTGTCTCAATGATTATTACGCAAACAATGTGAAAATGGCGAAATCAATTTGACATTTGTAGTTCATTAATTTTAAATATGGCGGAGAGATAGGTACCTAATAAATTGACGATGTATCAAAGCTGTTCAACAGACAATAATTTAATTAATACATAATAATTACTCAAATTACCGATATGAATCCGAAATTATATTCATATAATTATATACAGACCGTCCCAGATAAGACTGCCCCAGGCCTGTACTTACATATCATGATTATTTTTGAAGTTATACTTGTTTAGTAACTATAGCCTTGGCTTGCCAAATTGGGTAGGGAAATTCTAAACATTTTATATTGTTGAAGTGAAAACTTTCTTAGGCGCGCTTTACCTGGGCTGTTAACTACAGTGATGTGAAACGCACCCGACGGTGACAATCAGGGCTACTCGGCTCAAACACGAACACGTATTTGCAAGGCTTGTATTCTAATTCTTTTTATAAAAGTCGATCAATTTTCTGACATTTCAAAATAAAACTTAATTAAAATTTATTTTTCTATTCCAATTTCTCAAAAACACTGTTATGGTAAACATTTTGAACATCCTAATATATCTCAAATAATAATATTAAATTAGGTTTTATTTTGAAATGTCAAAAAATTGATCGACTTTTATAGAAAGAATTAGATTACAAGCCTTACTTGAAGTTTTCATTCTAATTTTGTGAACATTAATGCCTGTCTTATGTGTTTGAACATTCTCCACATACAAAACCCATTTTTTATTCGCTATCAACTATCCATATTAGTATACAAAGTTCACTAGTTAGTTGTTACGTTCGTTTAGGTGTGTGTGTGTCAAACGACATCAAAATGGGATATTCGACCAATCAGAATGAACTCTGACTGCAGGGCCTAGTCGCTTGTGTGGTGGGGAGTATTAAGTGAATCCCCGGAGACTATTTCGTAGCTCGTAATAAATGACAATTTTGTAAAATAAACTCAAAAATAGGAGGTTTTGGCATAGTTGATTACCTTTTACACACGATGCGATCACAGCTACTAACCTGTATGCAAAGGGCACTAAATCAAAGCTGCATTGAACCGTGCTACGATTAGGTATATTATTACATAATAATAATATAGGACAGTAAACAGATATTGTGCCCGCATGTACAATTACATGTACGGGCATTAGAAATGGTTACAGCGATAAACACAGCGGCTTTGTTTCGCTGTGGCCATTGAATTCCATATCAGACTGAACAATAGAGTTACATCTCAAGTTCCAAAATTTAAGATAATGAGTCATGCGTAGTTCGTAACAAGATTAATGGAGCGGTGAAGCAATTAAACGTCCCATACATAAAAACTGTGCCGCTTATATAAATAGTGAATTATAAGTGCATGACTCACTATGTGAAATTTGGGAACTTGATTATAGGTATACGGATTACGGGCTTAAGAAAATTAAATGTTCACGAAAATAAATTAAACAATAATAAAATATTAGTAAAAAAACAAAATTATTAAATATTATTTTTTCCTTTTTAATATTTTCAATAAAAGCTTGTCTCTAAAAAGTTTTTTTTTACTAATATTTTATTTTGTTCATTTTAGTCTTTCAAAATTTTACCCCCTTTTGGTCCCCCTCGGAGCTGAATTTCGAGAAATAACTTCTTAGTGGATACTTACGTCAGAAAAGGAATCTACTGTTCAAATTTCAAGTTTCTAGCTTCAGCGATTTGGCCTGTGCGTTGATTAGTCAAAAAAACCCTACATCCCCGTTGGAACCCCTTAAGGGTTGAATTTATTTCTAAAAACGATTTATTCATGTATTGTCATCGGGAATACATATGTGTACAAAATTTCAAATCGATCGAATACGTGGAAGTCGTTCAAAATTGACTTACAAGATTTGACCTAAACAAACCCACAAACACACAAACTAACATACATTGCAAGTTAAATAAAAGCTTGTAAAAATGGATCAATTTAAAAAAAATCGAGGAATATTGAAAATTCCGAGCGAAAAATTGGATTACAGACGTCATGGTTGCTTAAACCTTTAATTTTTTCACCCTTTATATTCCCGTAGATTTATTTCCTGATTTTTTGTGTTTTTTTTCTGAATGAAATTCATGTTGCGTAATTGGACAACAGAGCGAAACAAATGCAATCGAATAACAATAATTGTAACTGTCAATCATTGGTTGTGGCTGACCTCCATTTTATATACAACTGTAACAAATACTGTCCTCTCGTAAGGGTTGCTCAAAATCATAATACTAGGGTTTCTCGATCGGAAATTCACGAAGAATCCTTGAGAAAGATTCAGAAATCTACAATGTCTGAAAATTGATCGACTTTTATACAAAGAATTATTGTAATCTAATTCTTTGTATAAAAGTCGATCAATTTACATCAAGTTTTCATTCTAATTTTGTGAACATTAATGCCTGTCTTGAAGAATATGTGTTTGAACATTCTCCACAAACAAAACCCATTTTTTAATCGCTATCACCTATCCATATTATTATACAGAGTTCACTAGTTAGTTGTTACGTTCGTTTAGATGTGTGTGCGTGTGTCAGACTACATCAAGATGGGGTATTCGGCCAATCAGAATGGACCCTGATTGCAGGGCCTTGTCGCTTGTATTAATTCAAGCCCTGTACAGCGTAAATTGAATAGTTAGAAACATCCATGCAGAATTGATATATGATCGAGCGACCATGTTGTTATTTATTTGATTCTGTTTAATGCTTGACATTTGCATTTAATTAATTAAATCTGCATGAAAACATTGACGTTTGCCACACGTCAATTCACAATAGTTACATCTACATGCGCCCCCCTTACTTTCAGGCACTAATTCAAAGTATCTCTGTGCTATCAACAATGCAGAATATAATTATACAAACATTTCTTAATGATGCAAAATTTTGATGGATGAAATTTTTAAAATTATCTAAATCTATACAATAAAAGAAAGTCGTGTTAGTTACACCATTTATAACTCGAGAACGGCTGGACCGATTTCATGATCTTTGATTTTTTGGATTTGTCTCCGCCCTGGTTAACAGAATAACTATTAAAACATCGGGGAAATTCACCCGGGAGCGAACGAGCGAAGCGAGTGATCAGTGAGTAATGTATTATTCTGTATATATAAAACAAAGATTTTGTATATAGGTAAATCATACCACCCGAGAGCTAACGAGCGAAGCGAGTGAGTAATGTACGACCCGGGAGCGAACGAGCGAAGCGAGTGGTAATGTAATTATAATATTCAAGCGAACGAGCGAAGCGAGTGAGTAATGTAATTATAATATTCAAGAGAACGAGCGAAGCGAGTGAGTAGTGTATTGCAGTCTGGGCGAAGCCGGACCGGGCCGCTATATTTATATAAAAAGAAATGTCCTGACTGACTGATTGACTGATTCATACAAAATCAAAGCAGGCCCTAGACGATCAAGCAGCTTAATTTCGTCGGGTACATGACACCTTTACGGTGATCTTCCACCCTTTAAATACCGACCAATCGATCTGAAATATTATAATGGCATTATTGGGTGACCGACAAGCTATACAAACAATTTCAACCTTGAAGCAATAATAATTGTGACCATTTTTTTTTTGTTACATGTTGGGGGCGATCTGCATCCCTCCCATACCGCTATCTATAGCAAAATCCCTTACTCAGGGCCTCCCTCAACATCTTCACAAAAATAATGCCTTGAATAAGTAACACCCAAAAATTGTCACTAGCTCTCGACCTATTATATCAGAAATTTGAATTTTTTTACCGGGACAGTCCGCCATTTGCACAGCACTAATATCAGTTTTGTTTCTTTGTGAAAATAATAAATTTTGGATCAGTCTGCTTTAATTTGATTAAAAATATCAATTAAAATTGGACACAAAACAAGCACGCTCTGTTCAATGAAAAGCGAGCGTTTCATTGGATGGCATGAAATAATCATTGACTAACAAAAGACTGTCGAAACAGTTGAGTGTTATTTTGTGATCAACACAATGCCGCACTGTTTTGAAACTGGTCTTTGCAGAGTCAGTCATTCACACAGAAATGAAAGGGCCTCTGATCTTTTTTTTTTACTTTTTCATCCATTTCATTAATACGATTCATTCTTTTTTTTCGAACTACAAAAGACACACAAAAAAGATTGAAAAAACTTTTACAGATGAAACCGTTTCATTACACCTTTCTAAATATACAAGGTATTTCAAAAATGTCTGCCAAAATTTCTAGGACGTACAGTACATAAAAAAATGGGTGTGTGCTTATGATCACACGACAGAAGTGAAAACTTCAAATTTTATAATTTTAAAATATATATATAATTTTTTAATCACGCACAGTTTAATCATAAATACAGCGTGTCCACGAAAGTTCTTTACAAATGGATTTTTTTTATGAATTATTGGGGCAAAAATTTTTTTCTGTGGAAAAGTTCTGCTTCGTCCAAAACCTCTAAAACACCAAAAAAAATTTTTTTCGGCCTAAAGTTATACGAAGGAAATCAAAAAGTTTTATTTTACTAAAAATAAAAATTATCTGTGATATTCAAGATTTTCGCAAAATTAGTTACATAATCAAATTTAATTCAAAATTATTACATAACTAACTTCTAAGTAATTATTTATTCAGAATTATAAATCAGAATTCAACATGTTCTCCATCTCTCTCCATACAAAGAACAGTTCTCCTACCAAAATTTTCTTTGGTGTTTTAGAGGTTTTGTACGAAGCAGAACTTTTCCACAGAAAAAAATTTTGCTCCAATAATTAATAAAAAAAAATTCCATTTGTAAAGAACTTTCGTGGACACGCTGTATATTAAAATCGGCCTATACAATTAAATTTAATGAATATAATACCTTAACGATAATATTAAGTTTTAGTGTCATCTGTTAGCGCACTTGTGAACTACAAATACCTTTTTACTCGTATTAAGTTTTTAGTGTCATCTATTAGCACACTTATGCACTACACACCCAGCATATTGCAAATACGTGTTCGTATGAACTACACACTAATACCAGCATATTTCAAATACTTGTTCGTGTTTGAGCCGAGTAACCCCGATTGTCACCGTCGGGTGCGTTTCACATGACTGTTGTTAACTGCCCAGGCAAAGCGCGCCTAAGGAAGTTTTCACTTCAATAAGTGTACTTTATTTTATAAAACTATTTCCGAAAATGCACCTCCAGGGAGCTACAGCCCCTAGAAGAAGACTTTAAAAAATGGTTTTTTGGCATTTTCTTCAAAATTATTAAAGGTAACTTAATGAAATTTGGCACAGTGGAGTAGTTTTTTATGAGAAATATTACTAATTTGTTAGAATGAAGGAATTGTAAATTATGGACGCTCGACAACTGAGGTCATAAGCGTCTGATAATTTGTTAGAATCTTCATATTTTATTCAGAGGCGTACCTTACAAGGGGGCTGGAATGGTTTAATTACCCTACATTTTTTGTGCGTGATTTTATCTAATACATTTATCAAAAATTTCAAAGCTTGATTTCATTAAGTTATCTTTAATAGTTTTGAAGAAAATGCCAAAAAACCATTTTTGAGAGTCTTCTTCTAGGGGCTGTAGCTCCCTGGGGGTGCATTTTCGGAAATAGTTTCATAGAGTGAACTACAATTATTTTTTGATGTACTATACGTCCTAGAAATTTTGACAGACATTTTTAAAACACCTTGTATAACCAGAGTATAAAGAGAAAATAGTAATTGTGTTTTTTTTAACTTTACACTCTAAAATAAAACTTTAATAATTTATTATATTAATACCTCAGACGCTAATGACCTCTGTTGTCGAGCGTCTATAATTCACAATTCTTCTTCTATATTAATACTTATACAGTTAAGGATGTATGCCACTTATCTTAAATCACCACGGGGATTCTATGAACTATCAATATGTAGAGGGTATCGTTTTGTCGGATTTCTTCGTTGTCGGTACAGTTATATTGAAATTATTAATTCCAATTAGAATTTCGTTAATTTACAGACACAATTTGTCGAATTTCGACCATAGAAAATACTGGTATTAATTTATGTAAATATTTAAAAAAGTACACCAGTTAATGTTAAAATCAAGTTTGACTGCACGTACTTTATGTATAATTAAAATACAATTATCAAACGTAATTTGTTGAATATTTCCTTTGGTAAAAATGACAGACAGGTTTTTTAAAAATAAATTCACAAACATTAAAATTTAAAAGCTTCGCTTTATTTGTTAATTTATATTCTCAGTTTGTTTTAAAAATTTACATATCAAGAGCTTAGACATTTAAAAATTTGCAGCTTTTCTGAACGCTGCACTGACAGCTTTGCAAAGTTAAAAATTAATTTTTAACCCTGGCGAGTAACATAAACATCCATCTATTTCAACCCTTCAGTGGTTGCGTAAGCCATTTCTTGCAGTGACATGCAAAACCGGAATTTGCACCATCAAAAAATGAAATAAACTTTCAATATGAAACAGTAGATTGTATTTCTAGTGTCGTAATGGGGTTTATATTGGTAAATAGATTTTTCACAACACCGCTATTAAAAATCCGATTTTCGGTACCTGTTTAGCGGGTTGAAACTGAGAGTTTCAACCCTAGGGATGAAATTTTTCAATTGTCGATTTTCTCTGTTTTTTAATATTGTTAAGAGAGAGATAGAGCGATTGATTTGCATATAATACTCGAAAACGTCAAAATGACAGACATAAGGTATAAGCCCCACATAAATTTCACATCAAACTTCACACTACTTGTAAACACTGTGTTTCGTCCCTTGTAATGCAATATTCTTCTCGATTGATATGCTGAGGTCGAGTCAAGATCAGCTCCATTTTTTTTAATCAGACCATGTCGATTTTTTTACGGAATCTTGTAGCCGTCAATGAGGCGAATGCAACGACCTATGACATGAGGTTATTTTAAGATCACTTCAAGGTCATAAATAAAGAAATTGTGTAATACAAAAATTACTAATTATTAATTAAAAACGTTACACGTACTGCCATCATGGTTACTGCGTCTGAGATCATAACATATAACGACCAATGACATAAGGTTATTTTAAGGTCACTTTAAGGTCATAAATAAAGAAGTTGCGTAATACGAAAATTACTAATTATTAATTAAAAACGTTACACGTACTGCCATCATGGTTACTGCGTCTGAGATCATAACATATAACGACCAATGACATAAGGTTATTTTAAGGTCACTTCAAGGTCATAAATAAAGACGTTGTGTAATACGAAAATAACTAATTATTAATTAAAAACGTTACACATATCTATTGCCATCATGGTTACAGCGTCTGAGATCATAACATATAACGACCAATGACATAAGGTTATTTTAAGGTCACTTCAAGGTCATAAATAAAGAAGTTGTGTAATCCGGAAATAACTAATTATTAATCACACGTACTGCCATCATGGTTACTGCGTCTGAGATCATAACATAATATAACGACCAATGACATAAGGTTATTTTAAGGTCACTTCAAGGTCATAAGGGCTTGAGAATAGCCGAGAGTGTAGCGGCGCTGTTGTTTACATGGCGTTGCTATGGTTCCTCTATTACAAGTCCCCAGTTCCCGGGTTCTAGCCCGAGAGCTGGTAAAAGTGTCAATTGGATTTTCAATTTATTATTTAAAAAAAAAAAATAATAATAATAATAATGAATTGAAAATATGATTTGATGCTAGGCCCAAATAACCTTAGCTGTTGGTGGTCTTTAAATACAATACAATTCAAGGTCATAAATAGAGAAGTTGTGTAATACGAAAATAACTAATTATTAATTAAAAACGTTACACGTACGGCCATCATGGTTACTGCGTCTGAGATCATAACATATGCTGTTTTGTTTCACATATCAACTACTTCCGTTACATCTAATATTTCTAAAATGCCACCCCAGCATAAGACAGACGTTACTCACGTCAAAAATAAACAACACCGCATCTAGGATTCGAGTTTATATTTGGACAGTAACAATTATTTTTTCTGGTACACACTGTATAATATTAACAGAGAAGGGTTGATATTGAGCATTGACTACCTGTATTATAGTTTCGAGTACGTATATGTGTAAATATACCAATGTAAAATGAAAACTAAATAAATGATCCCACCCTAGAACTCGATTGATGTTTGCTTTTACAAAGTGCATCATACAGAGTCGCACTCAATGGCACTCGTGTTACACCTAATTCATAATCAAAGAGCTAATAATGTTAACTAGGTATACGCTGGCCAATTCAGTGTTAATTACTAATGTACTGTAAACCAACAAACTAACCGGTTCAATAGAGAACTTGTATTAATTTTATTTTTTCAATTTCGTCATGTTTTTTGCCATGCCCACTATAAAATAGCTAGTTTACATGTATGCATGTAAAGTGACTTTTGACAAGCTGGTGTACGGTAACGTATCTTTCCCACACTAGTTTGGGAAAGCAAGCCGTTTCCATAGTGATTTATGTTTATTCGTCTGATCTGCCCGATATTACATACTTCAGTGCGTGCCTCGGCCTACTATAGGAGTGAAGTTGAATTAAATGATAGTTTATTAGTCGAAACCTCCGCTTTTATAATAATTATGAACCTAAATTATTAAATATTATTTTTTTCTTTTTAGTACATTTCAATTAAAGCTTGTCTCTAAAAAGTTTTTTTTTTAATATTTATTTTGTTCATTTTAGTCTTTCAAAATTTTACTCTCCTTTGACACCCGTAGGGGTTGAATTTCGAAAAATCCTTTTTTTGTGCATGCTTACGTCAGAAAAGGAACCAACAGTCCAAATTTTAAGTGTCCAGCTTCAGTAGATTGGCCTGGGCGTTGATTAGTCAAAAAAACCCTACATCCCCGTTTGAACCCCTTAGGGGTTGAATTTATTTCTAAAAATGATTGATTCATGTATTGTCATCGGGAATGCATATGTGTACCAAATTTTAAATCGATCGGATACGTGGAAGTCATTCAAAATTGACTTGCAAGATTTGACCTGAACAAACAAACTAACATACAAACATTGCAAGTTAAATAAAAGCTTGTAATAAAAAATATTAGTAAAAAAACTGTTTATTTAAATGCACTAAAAAGGAAAAAATAATTTTTAATAATTTAGGTTCATAATTATAAAAGCGTGGGTCGTGAACTCTATGATAGCTTATTAGTCACGATCCACGCTTTTATAATTATGAACCTGAATTATTAAAAATTATTTTTTCCTTTAAAGTACATTTCAATAAAAGCTTGTCTCTAAAAAGTTTTTTTTACTAATATTTATTTTGTTCATTTTAGTCTTTCAATATTTTACCCACCTTTGACACCCGTAGGGGTTGAACTTCGAAAAATCCTTTCTTAGTGGATGCTTAAGCTTAGGTTAGAAAATGAACCAACTGTTCAAATTCCAAGTTTCTAGCTTCAGCGATTTGACCTGGGCGTTGATTAGTCAAAAAAACTCTACATCCCCGTTTGAACCTCTAAGGGTTGAATTTATTTCTAAAAACGATTGATTCATGTATTGTCATCGGGAATGCATATGTGTACCAAATTTTAAATCGACCGGATACGTGGATGCCATTTAAAATTGACTTGCAAGATTTGACCTGAACAAACAAACTAACATACAAACATCGCAAAATTAAAAATTGTGTTTTCAAGACCACCAACAGCTAAGGTTATTTGGGCCTAGCACCAATTCAAATTTTCAATTCATTGTTTTTTTTTTAATAATAAATTAAAAATTCAATTGACACTTTTACCAGCTCTCCGGCTAGAACCCGAGAATAAACATTGAAAGTTAAATAAAAGTTCGTAATAAAATAAAAGTTAACGCGTGCGATGTCGCGGGTAACGGCTAGTAGGTAAATACCTTCACTAAAAACCATATACATATAAGCGGTTTTATATTTAGCGCGGATGTTTTTTACAATGACTGGCGTTAAACTGGCGTATCTACATAAAACAAAAACATCAATCCCCGTATTTACGGCCCTGAATCAATCGGCAGTCAACGCAATAATTGCGAACAAACAATGGGCTCTATTGAGTGGTACTCGTTCAAGCAGAACGATGCGATTGGCATATAAAAATCAGCCCCCCCCACCATCTATAATTCAGTATATTTTAATTCTCTGACGCGATTATTAACGTCATCGTCAAAACATTCCTGCGTCAAAATGAGCATAATCCAACGAATGGAGGACACCTCCAAATATATACCGTGTGTCAAACATAATCTTTTAAGGGGGCTCTCTCATTGATGATGTACATCCTTTTGATAGATTTATTTATTTATTGTAAATTATAGACGCGTCGACAACTCAGGTCATTAACGTCTTGATTACATTAAATAACAACACACTTAAAACTAAATGACATCACAAAACATCCATGAGCGGAGGCGGGATTCGAACCCACGACAGTCTGATCCAGAGGCCGCGACACTAACCACTGGACCACCCTGTCCTCTCCTTTCGATAGACACTACTGCGTGTAGCAATGCTGTAGTTTACATGGCGTTGCTATGGTTCCTCTATTACAAGTCCCCAGTTCCCAGGTTCTAGCTCGAGAGCTGGTAAAAGTGTCAATTGGATTTTCAATTTATTATTAAAAAAATAATAATGAATTGAAAATATGAATTGGTGCTAGGCCCAAATAACCTAAGCTGTTCGCTTGAATTTATAAGTATTTAATGCATTACTCACTCACTTCGCTCGAATTCATAATTATTTAATGCATAACTCACTCGCTTATTGCTCGTTCCATCAAATTTATATTAATGAATATTCACTGGCTTCGCTCGTTCGCCTCGAATTTATAATTAATTTATATGTTACTCACTCGCTTCGCTCGTTCGCCAGAAATTATAATTAATTAATTAATACGGTATCTACTGTCACGCTTCGCTTGTTCGCTCGATTTTAAAATTAATACATTACTCACTTGCTTTGCTCGCTCGCTCGAATTTAAAATTAAGTAATACTATACCCACTCGTTTCGCTCGTTCACTCGAATTTACAATTATTTAATACAGTAGTCACTCGCTTCGCTCTTTCGCTCGAATTTACAATTAATTAATACGTTACACACTCGCTCCGCTCGTTCGCCGAAAATTATAATTAATTAACACGGTACCTACTTTCACGCTTCGCTTGTTCGCTCGAATTTAAAATTAATACATTACTCACTCGCTTTGCTCCTTCGCTCAAATTTATAATTAATTAGTACTCACTTACTTTGCTCGTTCATTCGAATAGATAATTAACAGCCCGTGACTTATTATTATTATTTTTATTTATTTATTTATTTATTGTAGATTATAGACGCGTCGACATCTCACGTCATTAGCGTCTTTCAACTAGACTAAATAACAACTATCTTAAAATTAAATAGCATCCACGGCAGTCCAGTCCAGAAGTTGCGGCACTAAGCACGCTAACCACTAGGCTATATTGCTCTCACTTATTATTAGTATTGGGTATAATATTATATTTACGCGAGCGAATCTGTGGGCAAAATTGACGTTCACGAGAGCGAAGCTTCGTATTAAATTACAATAAAAGATGTGTGTCAATTTTGCTAGGACATACAATATACTAACAAATCGTAATATATTATAGAACAAGTGCTCACATCAGCAAAGGATGCGTTCAGTGAGCTGAGCGCTGTCCGTCAATTCTGTTTATTGGTTCGGCGAATGATATTTTAATCCGCAGACATCGGATGACTGATTACAAAAACAGGTTTGAACTTCAAATATATCAGCTTTGAATTTTAATATCTTTCTTTAGAGATTATAGATCGAGAGCTAGTGATAATTTTTTGGTGTTATTTATTCAAGGGCTTATTTTTGTGATGTTGTTGAGGGAGGCATATTAAAGTGCCCTGAGTAAGGGATTTTGCTAGATAGCGGTATGGGAGGAATGCAGACCGTCCCCAACATGTAACAAAACAAGCCGTGAGGTGGGTCGTTTATTAGGACTAAAGTGCGACCCTTGAGGTCCACACGACGAACTTCCCAGTTTGATAAATATTTAATAATAATAATTAAATTAGATATTACACAGAAAAGTAATCATTTTAATCATTAAAACATCAAAAACAAGCCGTGAGGTGGGTCGTTTATTAGGACTAAAGTGCGACCCTTGAGGTCCACACGACGAACTTCCCAGTTTGATAAATATTTAATAATAATAATTAAATTAGATATTACACAGAAAAGTAATCATTTTAATCATTAAAACATCAATAATTAAAAAAAAAAAAAAAAAAAAAAAAACGGCTGAACCGATTTTTATAAAATTTATGTCGGATCAAAATGACGTTAACACGCCTCGATTGACACCCTTACGAAATCGATATAATTTTTTATTCGCGAGATATTGTGTAAAATCTACTTTTTTGGAGGTTATTTGGTTAAGAAAAAAGAACGGCTGAACCGATTTTAAAAAAATTCCTTTCAGATCATATTTACGTTAATACGCGTCGATTGGCACCCCAACGTAGTCGATATCATTTTTCGTTCTCGAGATTTCGTCTTAGAAAGAAATTGACACATACATACGTACGTACGTACATACGTACACACACACACACACACACACACAGACATCTTTCTAAAAGTAGTGTAAAAATAGTGTAGTGACCTTGAAACATAAAAATTTTTTTTCCTTTTTGATTTCGATTTTCGGACCCATTACAATAACTTCCAATGGGAAGTTAATAAAAAAAAAAAAAAAAAAACGGCTGAACCGATTTTTATAAAATTTATGTCGGATCAAAATGACGTTAACACGCCTCGATTGACACCCTTACGAAGTTGATATAATTTTTTATTCGCGAGATATTGTGTAAAATCTACTTTTTTGGAGGTTATTTGGTTAAGAAAAAAGAACGGCTGAACCGATTTTAAAAAAATTCCTTTCAGATCATATTTACGTTAATACGCGTCGATTGGCACCCCAACGTAGTCGATATCATTTTTCGTTCTCGAGATTTCGTCTTAGAAAGAAATAGACACATACATACGTAGGTACGTACGTACGTACACACACACACACACACACACACACACACACAGACATCTTTCTAAAAGTAGTGTAAAAATAGTGTAGTGATCTTGAAACATAAAAATTTTTTTTCCTTTTGGATTTTGATTTTCGGACCCATTACAATAACTTCCAATGGGAAGTTAAAAATTGTCACAATTATTATTGCTTCAAGGCTGGAATTGTTTGTATAGCTTGTCGGTGACCCAATAATTCCAATATAATATTTGCAGATCGATTGGTTGGTATTAAAAGGGTGGCAGACCACCCTAAACGTGTCATGTACCCGACGAATTTTATATTATTAGTTCAAGGTTCAAATTTTAATATTATGTTGTTACGGAGACTGTTTTAAGCATATATTTCAATTTGGAGATCAAAATGTCGGTATTAACAGGGCTCTCGTAGAGGGAAACTTGCTCGCCTAGATATTTATATTGTTCTGCAAGGGGGTTAATACCGACGTTCCAAGTATGATATAGAGAATACAGCGCGTGTTCTCTTTCCTTATCCCCCCTCTACATTAGCGTTGAATATTTAACGCAACCCTAAACGGCTCGAACTCGCGTACGAAGTTACACTTCAAGATAATATGACTTTTTTCTCAACAATAAATATTTTAAATTAATAGATTTTTATACGGCTGATTTACAATTGAAAATTTTTGTTGGAACGCATCCAATTATATAATTGAATCCAAGCATATAGAAAAAATCATTTTACCAACCATGATGAGCTCTCGCTAGTACGAAGAGTCACATCTACAACCTAGCTATATTGAATTAACACTCGCATGTAGTGAAATCTATTGATTCCGAAGCATATAAGGAGGATGTAAGTTTGATAATCGTGTCACGGTTGAGTAATTGTAAGCTCATTCTGCCGCGAAAGTGGAAAGGTTCAGTTTATAAATATTTTAAGTAGGTACTGAATGTAGAACGTCAAATTATTTTATTCCGATTTTGTAATTGTTTTTGTTAGTGTTTATTTTTTTTTTTTTTTTGAAAATGTAACAATTCACAATTAAACAAAATAAACAGTCGAGTTTGTGAAGATAATCTGCATAACAAATAATAACGGTTGTAGAGCTTTATACACAAAGAGTGTTTTTTTAAAGTTATAGACACAGCTTGGGATATAAAAATCAGTAAAATATATTTACTAAACGAGAACGACTATTTATTAAAATATTGTTACGGATCACCCTGTATATAACCGGCAGGCAATAGTTCTGAGAAACGGGGGTCCGCTTACTGTAACAACTGGTATCTGCACGAAAGTTCTAGAGAAAGCGAGAACATGACACTAGGCTTATGCTACGCAGCCTATATAAACAGCAGTACGAGTGAGTGAGGAATCAGTCAATGGAGAATACTGAGCGACAAATAGTGCGTCTGATATAAATACAGTGAATATAAATATTTGAAACATAAATAACTAAAAATAAATAGTCCTGGTATATAGTTAATTGTATATAGTTAAGTGTTAACTGTTTAGTTATTGTTTACTTGTATTGATTGTTAGAACTGACTTTTCGTTGTTGCATTCATTATTATTGTATTTTTAATTATAGTAAATAAATATTTATTCCGCCAACTCAGAAAACAGTTTTGTAACAATACAATAAAGTAGGTGCAACGTGATTTATAAATTTATTTTCTACTTTCATAAAAATATTTTGGCGTAAACAATTTTTTTATAAATCGATAACGCTGTTCAATGAACAACCTTGTGTTTTCTGCACTTCTGTTTTCTTTATAATGGATAGTTTGTTGCAGAAATTATCTATGCCCAACTTCAACCATGATGTTTACACACTGTAAAAAATGGATGTAAAAATACTTTGAAAGTTAAGAATTCGCTCGATTTTCTAAGCGATTTTTCATTATTATTTATTTTTACACAGAAAACTTCATAAAAACTTGGACTTTTACTGTAAAGTTAGTGATTTTTACATAAAGTAAATTAAAATTACATAATTTGTGTAAAATTCCAATAAAGTGTGTAAAAATTACAAAATAAAATGTATAGTTACATATATAAAATGGATGAATACAAAACAATTTAATGTAAAATTAGTAACCACGCATGCGCAATGTGTTTTTATGGAATCTACGCGATGTGCAGGCGATACCTGTTCGCGACGCCATTGTCTCGATATGTGCCTATTATACTAGATTAATCGCTGGCTACAAATAGATTATTGATAATCTATGTAATCAGCCTTTTCATTTCTTACAGTGCAAGACAAGATTCAAATTTGCGAATACGGTGAATACCCAAAATCCAAACATAGACTTACCTTATTTGGTAATAGTGTGCACAATTAGTCTGTAAAAAATAAAAACAATAATTAATATATTATGAATGTTTATACTATTAGAAATCATTTTTATACAAACACAATGGCGGTTTCATTTCAACATATTAATGCTGGGTTTCAGAAAGCATTGTCAGAAAATTTGACAATGACCTTGGGTTGTAACCACAAATATTTCTCCATAAGAAAAGAATTTTAAATCGATTCTGCTCGAAGAATAATTGATCGATTGAAACGATATTTTTATACTGTGTATAAATACATCTATTTAACATAATTTTTTGTACAATTTTCAATTCGAAACAACATTTTTCTACGAATTTTGATCAAAATTTAGCTTGAAAATCGATCTTTTTCTATGTAGATTAATCATTTGTTTTTGTATGTTAGTACCTACTATTTAATGTTCCACATGACAGAGAGTAAAAACTGTAATTTATGATCACAATCTAAGGCCATTGTCAAATCAAACTTTTTGACAATGCTTTCTGCAACCCAACTCGTCCTAATTCAAAATGGCGGCAGGCATGTGCAGAAATCGCGTCCGACAAATGAAATATTCTATTATACACTATATTGAGTATTTTTTTATATTAAACCATTTAAGATTTTTAATTTAGCATAGTTCAGTGTCTCACAATATTCAGTTCAGTGGGGAAGAAGCGACTGACGAAGATGTAATTTAATTGGTTATTTGCATACATTATGTAAATATGGATGTTGAAACATCCTTTTTTCAGTTCGCCCTCCTGTCATTCCTTTCCCGAATATCGTTTCTTTGACATTATAATATGACTTTGACACCTGTATGTTTTGTAATATGTATTTATAATGCAGCTAAAAATTGTCGTCAAATCAATAAATTGAATAAGTTCTACAACTTACTAATGAGGCTGTAAAAAAGGAAAAGAAAAAAGTGGGTGTGTGCTTATGACCACACGACAGAAGTGAAAACTTGATTAGGTATATGCAAAACATACATAATATTATAATATTATTTTTTTATTATAAGTAATACGTAATAATAAAAACGTAATTCTTGAAACGATGCACTCCTTCTTAGACAGTAAACGTGGCCACCGACCCGAGCGCGCTTGATGTCGAGTGGAGCCGATAAAACCCGATTCAGCGTCACCGACCCGAGCGTGACGGTTCCAAATATCCGATCGATTTGAAATTTTGTACACATATGTATTTACGATGACAATACATGAAACAATCGTTTTTAGAATTTAATAATCAAGTAATTTTAATTAATTAGTGTTTTTATGCGTAGTAAAAATTTTGAAATACTAAAAAGAACAAAATAAAATATTAGTAAAAAAAAATTTTAATGACAAACTTTTATTGAATTGTAGTAACTAGTAGGTAAAGAGGGTTTTTTGTTCTTTTAACAATTTTTTTATTTTACGCTTTTTAGTTTTTTAAACAATTTTTTGGAAAAAGTAATATTAAAACTGGAGAAGCCCAGAGGCGTTTCAAAATAAGCTGAAATAAATATGAAATTAAAGTACCGACGTAATATTATTAAAATTTTTGATTGTCAATAATGAAAACTTGTTTGAAAAAATGTGAAACATGTCGATAACATAATATGTAGAAAGTTAAAAGTTAGTTTCCAAAAAAATTGTTTTTGTTTAAACAATATTAAAATATTGCGGTCAATATTATCGTAAGCGTTAGTAAACTTTCCGCTTTTCCCAGCTTTTCAGTTTTCAAGCCAAACTGTAAATAACAAAGTAAAGTTTTCCCGCAACAAAAAAAAACAGTTGCATATTTTCAGTAAAATGCTTTTTCCAAACAGAATTGTCAGATTGTGTGTGAAAACTAAATAAAGAGAAGGCAGCCGAATAAAAATGATACACTGTAAGAAATGAGAAGGCCGATTACATAGATTATCGATGGTCCAATTGTAGCCAGCGATTAATCTGGTAATAGGCACACAAAGAGACAATGGCGTCGCAAACAGGTATCGCCTGCACATCGCATAGATTCCATAAAACACATTGCGCATGCGTGGCTACTAATTTTACATTAATTTGTTTTGTATTCATTCATTTTATATATGTAACTATACATTTTATTTTGTAATTTTTACACACTTTATTGGAACATTACACAAATTATGTAATTTTAATTTGCTTTATGTAAAAATCACAAATTTGTTTAACTTTACAGTAAAAGTCCAAGTTTTTATGAAGTTTTCTGTTTAAAAATAAATAATAATGTTAAATCACTTAGAAAATCGAGCGAATTCTACCTTAACTTTCAAAGTATTTTTACATCCATTTTTTACAGTGTACTAGTTACCGAAAGTTCAGATACATGACTTTAATGGCCCCGGTTTATTGTACATTTTAATCACGAAGTTTTTTAATCACACTGTTAAATGACGGGTTGCTATGGTAACAAAACGCAGCAACCAATGAACAGGTAGCGATCAAAATTTAACATAGTGATTAAAAAGTACGATAAACTGGCTACAAGTCATGTCTGGGACACCCTGTGGAATAAAAATTTTATTTTGTGTGATCAGAATTTTCCCTGTATAGGTCCTCATAGATTGTGAATTATAAACTAAAGTCGCCAGCCTCTAAGGATAATTATATATACGCAGGATATTCGTATATCGATTGGACGCCTCAGGAATGTTAACGGCATCCTACAGGATATTGTAATACACATTTTACAGAAACCGACTAGACGGAGAGGCCACCGTCATATTTCCTATGTAAGCGTGGATATTTTCCTTGGATAGACGCATCCGGGTAGCCTGAAGGGTGTAGATTACTCTCTAGTTTAAGGGAGGCCCGGGGGTTCCCGGCGAATTATTTTTTGAAAAATAAGTTTTTAAAATTTCATCATATTCTATTTACCTAGTATTTTTCGCCTCCGAAATATTCTAATGGTCAGTTATCGCTTGTCGAGCGTAGAAGTTTAAGGGGAGCCCGTGGGTTCCCCTTGGGAAATTTTTTGAAAAATAATCGTTTGTCGAGCATAGAGCATTGAACATTCGATTCGGTGGTCGATGTTTAGTCACAGGGGAGTAGGGAACCGCATACGACCGCACTGCGGACAGCCGTTGCGTCATCTTATCAGACGATTAATTTATAGAATGCCATTTCATACCAGTTCCTAAAAGTAGTAATATTACGGGATGCTTCAGCGTCCGGGGCAACTGCCCACTCTACCCCCCCCCCCGGTGTGAACTACCGCACTGCGGACAGCCGTTGCGTCATCTTATCAGACGATCAATTTATAGAATGCCATTTCATAACAGTTACTAAAAGTAGTAATATTACGGGATGCTTCAGGGTCCGGGGGCAACTGCCCACTTTGCCCCCCCCCCCCGGTGTGAACTACCGCACTACGTACAGCCGTTGCGTCATCTTATCGGACAATTAATTTATAGAATGTCATTTCATAACAGTTACTAAAAGTAGTAATATTACGGGATGCTTCAGGGTCCGGGGGCAATTGCCCACTTTGCCCCCACGTGTGACTATTCGATATACGTAGGAAATCCGACAGTCAGTTCTGAGACTGAAGGCGACGCAGTCGATGCTACAATAGTTTGAGCGGATGCCGGGGGATCAGAGCTACTAGCTCCCGACCGTTCCGGATCTGTTCTGTTGGTTTGCCGCACGTGTTTAGAGACAAATACCGCACTCATATTACTTACATAATATACCGGGTGTGCCATAAATTGGACATACTCTCTACGGAGCTTATTTCATTGGAATTAACTTACCAAATTTGTAGAATTTAAGCAGGTATGCTAGTGTATTTGAAAAACATCGATTTTTCATTTTTCGTCACGTAATAATTCCCAGATATAGTTTACAACCATCCCGTAGGATGGCGTCTTGATCGGCCGCAAGATTGGTTTGTGTCCATAATAGCTATGGACACATAATAGCTAGGGACACAATTTTAGAATCAAGGGGGACATCTAAATCGATTGGTATTTTTTATGTGACTTCAACCCTGAGAGCAGGGTGAATTGCACCCCAAAAATGTTTAATGGAAAGGGGTGTCAAACGATTCACAGTTCGAAAGGCCTCTCAATTCTTTTTACAACAGTCTTTTTTTGTTTTTCAAATCCGATCATTAATTGCGGAGAAAATGACATTTTAAAAGTATCTAATATCTTAGATTACTCCAGCAATGTTGAAGAACGTACGACGACGCTTTGAGTATATTCTTTATTATTGTATGGAAGCTGGAGGTGGTTATTTTGAGCACTTAATAAAATGATCCTTGAGTTCTTGTCTGTATTTTTACTTGACAGATGACGTGCTTTTGTTTGCTATGTTCAATTGTTTAAGACTATTGATACAATTTAAAATGTCATTTTCTCCGCAATTAATGATCGGATTTGAAAAACAACAAGCCGTGAGGTGGGTCGTTTATTAGGACTAAAGTGCGACCCTTGAGGTCCACACGACGAACTTCCCAGTTTGATAAATATTTAATAATAATAATTAAATTAGATATTACACAGAAAAGTAATCATTTCAATCATTAAAACATCAATAATTTAAAAAAAAAAAAAAAAAAAAAAAAACGGCTGAACCGATTTTTATAAAATTTATGTCGGATCAAAATGACGTTAACACGCCTCGATTGACACCCTTACGAAGTCGATATAATTTTTTGTTCGCGAGATATTGTGTAAAATCTACTTTTTTGGAGGTTATTTGGTTAAGAAAAAAGAACGGCTCAACCGATTTTGAAAAAATTTCTTTCAGATCATATTTACGTTAATACGCGTCGATTGGCACCCTAACGTAGTCGATATCATTTTTCGTTCTCGAGATTTCGTTTTTGAAAGAAATGTACACATACGTACGTACGTACGTACACACACACACACACACACAGACATCTTTCTAAAAGTAGTGTAAAAATAGTGTAGTGACCTTGAAACATAAAAATTTTTTTTCCTTTTTGATTTCGATTTTCGGACCCATTACAATAACTTCCAGTGGGAAGTTAAAAAGGCTGTTATAAAAAGAATTGAGAGGCCTTTCGAACTGCGAATCGTTTGACACCCCTTTCCATTAAACATTTTTGGGGTGCAATTCACCCTGCTCTCAGGGTTAAAGTTACGTAAATAATACCAATCGATTTAGATGTCCCCCTTGATTCTAAAATTGACGTGTGCGAGCTTTTTTCGCAAAACTGATGTTAAGTGGCCAAAAATTGGGGTGACTGTTTTCATTGGGTCACTCTGTATAATAAAATAAGACCAATTTGTTCGACGCACAAAGTGGCACTTTTGAATCGCATGCAAATTCTCAACGCCCGAACTGACACCAAAACAGGTAGAAACCCCAAAACTCCCGAAGTAGGAAAACACGAAATGGGAAAAGACCACAAAATCGTATCCCCTGTGCGTATCATTAAATTATAAAACACGTATTTTAGGATTTTTTAAAACAACCCCTAAGATTTAAGATTTTTCTAAACAACCCCTAAGATTTTAGGATTTTTTTAAACAACCCCTAAGATTTTAGGATTTTTTTAAACAAGTCCTAAGGAGGGGTGCAACGGGGTGTTGAAGTTTGTGTGGCAAGGCATAAAACAATCTAAATATATTGAGCGGAGCAACGGGTAACAGCTAGTATCTTAATATAACGGATTTATTTTTTGTGATTCTTATATTTCAAGAATTTAATCCAAAAGGGTAAAAAAAATTCCAGCTACTGTAGACGCAATAATATTAAATCCCAGGTTCTTTTTTATTAGCAAACATCTGTAACATGAAGTGGTATTAAAATGGCTTCCTAAAAACAGAACATTTTACCAACTGACGTGTTCCTTTTTGTTATCGTGATGTGACGTCATAGCCAACTATGGCACATGCTACCTTTGTGTTTATTATGTGCTTACTGAATTTACGAAAATGTGGCAAAAACAGCTGTTTTTGTTCATTTAAATCACAATTTTCATGTTTCATACACCAGGGCCGACTCCAGGTGAGATTTTAATCAGTACAAGGATTAAAAAAAGCGGTCCGGTGCGAATCGGGCCTCACGCAATGAGTGTTCCTTGCAATCGTTAAATATAAAAGCCTTGTTTTATTTAAAAAATATTTATATATAAACTGACAATAAATTTACTCATATTTTTTTTTATTTATTTATTTACTTTAAGATAAGTTTTCCTACCCTACTTGGCAAAGCAAGTTCCACACTATAAAAAATGGATGTAAAAATACTTTGAAAGCTAAGGTAGAATTTGCTCGATTTTCTAAGTGATTTTACATTATTATTTATTTTTACACAGAAAACTTCATAAAAACTTGGACTTTTACTGTAAAGCTAAACAAATTTGTGATTTTTACATAAAGTAAATTAAAATTACATAATTTGTGTAATATTCCAATAAAGTGTGTAAAAATTACAAAATAAACTGTATAGTTACATATATAAAATGGATGAATACAAAACAAATTAATGAAAATTAGTAGCCAGTAGCCACGCATGCCCAATGTGTTTTTATGGAATCACGCGATGTGGAGGCGATACCTGTTTGCGACGCCATTGTCTCTTTGTGTACCTATTACCAGATTAATCGCTGGCTACAAATGGACCATCGATAATCTATGTAATCGGCCTTCTCATTTCTTACAGTGCAGGGTAGAAAATGTTTAATTTTCAGGAGAGCATTATAATGTTTTTTTCACAACGCCGCTATTAAAAATTCGATTTACGGTACCTGTTTAGCGGGTTGAAACTGAGCATTTTCATCCCTAGGGATGAAAATTTTCAAGTCGGTTCTCTCTGTTTTCTTAAAGTTGTTGAGAGGAAGACAGAACGTTTGGATCCGCATATAATTTTCGAAAATGTCAAATTAAGAAGGAGATAGAGCGCATATAATATTCATAAACGTCAAAATGACAGATATAACCCCCACATAAATCTGACAGATCTAATATTTTTACGACTTTTTTGCACGTCCGAATTGTAACATGCTTTAGAGTCAAAATAATTGACAAAATGTCCAAGGTGTATGGTAATTTGTACCTGAAGTTACTATTATATCGAATGAATTGCTTGGTGAATTGAAAGTTAATTTTATTCCAAGGAATAAATTTATTCTAAGATTAGTAACTTCTATCTTTAACAGTGTTTGGTGAATACGGGCCTTAAAGTTGTAAACTTTGAGGGGCTACTGTAATAGTTCCGTTAGAAAGCCTTTTCGGACACATATCTTTATTTGAAGATTTTTATGTGAATTGCGTAGTTCTATGTCAAATAAATTATAATTTAAAAAAACTAAAAAACACGCTTTAATGAACTAAACAGTAAAAAATAATTAATTTTATTGTAAAAAAGCGTGGGGTGCTTTGTATCATATTTTCATACTACCCCACGCTTTTTTACAATAAAATTAATTATTTTTTACTTTTTAGTTCATTAAAGCGTGTTTTTTAGTTTTTTTAAATTATAATTTATTTTTGCTTTTTAGTCCTGGAGATCCTGGTCAGGATAATGGGACAAACTTATGGGATTATTGTATTGTAATCGGTCCTTGATAAGTGTGCAAAGTTTCAGTTCAATCTGAAGTTTTTTGCTTTTTTTTTTTTTAGTCCTGGAGATCCTGGTCAGGATAATGGGACAAACTTATGGAATTATTGTATTGTCGTCGGTCCTTGATAAGTGTGCAAAGTTTAAACTAAATCTGACCGTTCAAAGTTGGTCAAAATCAAGTTCAAAGAAGTCGGTTACAAACTGACAAACAAGCAAGCAAGCAAGCACACAAGCAAGCAAGCCCGCAAGCAAGCATACAGGTGAAGCTAATATAAGCGTGTTAAAAAGCTTCGGGAGTCACTACAAAGTCATGCTTTTGCTGGTTATATTGTACATTCTGTATAATATAACAATACAAACACTATTATAATATAATACACAATATTGGAGAGAGCGCGCCACTATGTGTGTGTATGTGTGTCGGTTAGTCGGACCAACCGCATCAACCCGGTTGACCCTGTGCCACCGCTTGTTTGTACATGTACGGTCGGTATACATATTATAACGGCGCCTACATTACCGACTGTAAGCCGTATGCAAGCCGATCTCGGATCATCTCGGCCGGCACGCATAAACCGAACGGTTTAATTATTCCATATTGAACTGTAGACAGATATTGTAATTCCATTTTTAATTTCGTATTTTCTAGAGACCCTTTAAAATGAGTTTAGACACGTGACGACTGACGAGATAGCTGCAACGGCCCCCATTAATCTTTATCATAGTCCGGGTCGACCAAAACCACCAAAGGTGATTTTTTTTTATTTATTTTTACAAGCTTTTCTTTAACTTGCAATGTATTGCTGACTGCATTCCAATCTGTTCTCCGTCGGGCGCTCTGCCCTCTGAAGGTTTGAATATGTATTATATAATGCTTCCTCGTTAGCGGTATTAATAAATCGTTTTGATTTTATTATTCGATGAAGCACGTTTAATTAAATACACATATTTACACCGTGTCTTGTTCAATTTTATTAAACTGCAACTTCTTATGCGAGTTCGGGACGATTGCGTTAAATATTTAACGCTAACAATCTTCAAGGTTAAATGGTTCGAACATGAAGAACTTTGGAATGCTTTAAAAATGCGTCCCCTCCCCGACCCCCCGAGGTGACTTTACTCCTTATGGGCTGTCGGAAATCTATTTTTACAAGCTTTTATTTATTTATTCCTTCAAAAAAAATACACATATTTTATCGATAACAATATAAAATGTTTAGAATTTTACCACCCAACTTGGCAAGCCAGTGCTAGGGTGAGTAACTTGCAATGTTTGTATGGAAGTTTGTTTGTTTAGGTCAAAATTTGCAAGTAAATTTTGAAAGACTTCCACGTATCCGATCGATTTGAAATTTTGTACACATATGCATTCCCGATGACAATATATGAATAAATCGTTTATAGATCTAAATTCAATCCCTAAGGGGGTCAAACGAGGGAGTAGGATTTTTTTGACTAATCAACGCCCAGGTCAAATCGCTGAAACTAGAAACTTGAAATTTGGACAGTTGGTTCCTAATTTTCTGAGGTAAGCATCCACTAAGAAAAGATTTTGCACTAACAAACGTAACTAAATTGTACCAGTGCTAATGACCTTATAAGGTCGATGCACACATTGTTTTTTGTAAAAAAAAAAAAAATATTTTTTGATCGACTATAATGAACAAAATAAATATTAGTAAAAAAAACTTTTTAGAGACAAGTTTTTATTTAAATGCACTAAAAAGGAAAAATAATTTTTAATAATAATTAGGTTCATAATTATAAAAGCGTGGGTCGTGAACTCTATGATAGTTTAATAGTCACGACCCACGCTTTTATTAATTATGAACCTAAATTATTAAAAATTATTTTTTCCTTTTTAGTGTATTGAAATAAAACCTTGTCTCTAAAAAGTTTTTTTTACTAATATTGATAGGGTTATCTTCAAAAATAATCGAGATACAGGCTTTAGAAATCATATCTGGGACACCCTGTATAATGTGGCAAAATAATATTTGCAAAGTAATCTGCAATGAAAACAAAGCAAGCATAAACGTTATGCGAAAGATAAAAATGGATATCCGTATAGATTTTTGTGTAAAGTTTTATTTATTTGTTTTTTTCATTGCTACAAAACCATTTTACGGCGAGATGTGTAGTCAAACAATACAACGAGACTTCATAAAATGTCCATAAAACTTCGGAAAAAATATGGCGCTCGGCTATTTTGTTGTTTTTATTCGACACTTACATGCGTTCCGCGCGACATATATTATAATCCTAAATTATGGCTAAAAATATTGTAAATTCTCTAGGGTAGGGATGGCAAACCTTTTCACATCTACATGCCATATTTTTCCAAAAATAGTTATTTTCGATACGTGTGCGTGAAGTGAGGTAAAAGTCCAAAGCGTGCGTAAAAGTACAATCTCTACATCTTATAAATTCGAAATTTCTGCACTTTGTACAATACAAGCACTATTTACTGGCTATCGATCGATGTGTTCCTATATATAGCGACGCGTCTACAAAGTCCACATCATGAGAGAGTCATGTTTTTAATGATTTATACAGAAGTTAATAACTTTAATAAAAATAAACTAAATCGTAATTTAGTCTGTAATTGTAAAGTTTTAAGGACTCGAAGAGCGAATTTTCCGTTTTTATAAATTTTTTCCTGTTTTTCATAAACTTTAGAAGCAGTCGTTATAAAAAATTATGTTCGATACGTACGCTTAAAGTGGGGTATCTAGTAGGCTTAAATTGAGGCACGAGCTAAAGGGACTGACGCATACACAACGAGATCTCGTTGTGTATGCGTCAGTCCCTTTAGCGAGTGCCTCAATTTAAGCCTACTAGATATCTCACTTTAAGCGGACATATCGAACATAATTTTTTATAACGACTGCTTCTAAAGTTTAATAGAGAGAAAAAAAAATATGAAAACGGAAAATTCGCTCTTCGAGCCCTTAAAACTGTACAATTACAGACTAAGTTACGATTTAGTTTATTTTTATTAAAGTTATCAACTTCTGTATAAATCATTAAAAACATGACTCTCTCATGATGTGGACTTTGTAGACGCGTTGCTATATATAGGAACACATCCATCGATAGCCAGTAAATAGTCCTTGTATTGTACAACGTGCAGAAATTTCGAATTTATAAGATGTAGAGATTGTACTTTTACGCACGCTTTGGACTTTTACGCACGGTGACTGTACTTTTGCGCACTCTTACTAAAATACGCCTCTTCACGCCCGTCTTACAGTGCTCGAATATTAAACTTTAGAAGCAGGAGTTATAAAAAATATTTATTGTGACTATGACGTACCAACAATCAACCAAATAAATTTAATGGATCACAATTCTCAAACGTAGATGAAAAGAATTATTTCGATAATGTATTGATTTCGTCGTTATTTGAATGATAGTCAAATTTTTTCGACAGCATCTAACATATTTTTAAACGGTTAAACGGTTCCAAAAATTATTCTCGACTCGTCTCGTGCGAAACCGACATAAAAAGTGAACAATGACGCATCGGAAAACTAAATAAAAGTCGTCACATTTCCTGAATATAAAATCATTTGCTTCAATTTAATTTAAATGAAAATGTTTTTTAACCCGAGTTTCATTTGCAATTAGAGTTTAAACGAGTTTATCTTAATGCTGAGTGTACCTGCTCCAGTAACGGACAAAAAGCTTCAACCGGTTGAATAGTCGTTAAAACTTAGCGCGTCCGAAGCTCGTAACGACAAAAGCTACAGCGCTTTGGGTGGACTGTGAAAATATCCAAAAATAAATCGGAAATAAATACAGTAGACTCTCACTAATCCGGCACTTCAGTAGTACGGTACGTCCAATAATCCGGCACCCTCTGTTGTTTTCAAGTTGAAAATAGTGTAGCTAAAAATGTTAAGTAAATGGCAACATAAGACTCTACCTTTGAAAGACAAAATGGATTTTAAAGAAGCTAGATGGTGGAGAAAACATGTGCAAATTGGCAAAATAGTATGAAGTTGGGCGTGCTACTATACACTATCCAATAATCCAAACATTCCAATAATCCGGCACCCCCTAGTTTTTAATAGTGCCGGATTAGTGAGACTCTACTGTATTAGTAAAAAAAACTTTTTAGAGACAAGCTTTTATTTAAATGCACTAAAAAGGAAAAAATAATTTTTAATAATTTAGGTTCATAATTAATAAAAGCGTGGGTCGTGAACTCTATGATAGTTTATTAGTCACGACCCACGCTTTTATAATTATGAGCTTAAATTATTAAAAATTATTTTTCCTTTTTAGTGCATTTAAATAAAAGCGTGTCTCTAAAAAGTTTTTTTACTATTTATTTTGTTCATTTTAGTCTTTCAAAATTTTACCCCCTTTTGACACGCGTAGGGGTTGAATTTCGAAAAATTCTTTCTAGTGGATGCTTACGTCAGAAAAAGAACCAACTGTCCAAATTTCAAGTTTCAGCGATTTGGCCTGGGCGTTGATTAGTCAAAAAAACCCTACATCCCCGTTTGAACCCCTTAGGGGTTGAATTTATTTCTAAAAACGATTCATTCATGTATTGTCATCGGGAATACATATGTGTACAAAATTTCAAATCGATCGGATACATGGAAGTCGTTCAAAATTGACTTGTAAGTTTTGATCTAAACAAACAAACACACAACTAACATACATTGCAAGTTAAATAAAAGTTTGTAAAAATGTACTTAGCCGCGTTTTCACAAGTCAGACCGTTACGCGTTACGCAAAACTGTTACGGGTCACATGTAACCGGGTTACATGCTTTGAAGTGAAACTTCTTTAGATGCGTTTTGCACTTTCACGGTGAAGTAAATCAGACCGTTATTGATTTTTTCTTGCGATTTATTTCTTGTAAAAACGTAACAATATTCTATTCTATATAGGTAGTTTTTTTGATATTGTTACGGATCACCCTGTATACAAACGTCAGGCAGGAAGCGGTGTCTGCTTGCTGAACACACTGGTGCCTACACGAACATTCTGGACAACGAGTACCTGCCGGAATGTTCTAGAGAACAAGAGCACACACTGGGCTTAGGCAGCGCAGGTATATAAACGAGTGAGTGAAGCGAACAGGGGTCAGTCACCGGGGATCAGTCGACGGTGTCACGCCATGATATAAATATTAGTCAATCAACGGTCGAATCAGTCAGTACAGTGATATAAATAGTGGAGGGGATATAAATAAATAGTACTGAAGTAACTGAGTAAACGACCGACATAAATAAACGTTAGAAATAAATCTGATATAAATACAGTGATATAAATAGTCCTTGTATATAGTTAATTGTTACGAATTATTGTAAATAGTCAAATGTTACGAATTATTGTGTAATATAGTTGTTGCGTTCATTGTTATGTATTTTTAATTATTGTAAATAAATATTTATTCCGCCAACTCAGAAAACAGTTTTGTAACAATATTTTAGCAGTCCATCTAGCGTCCATATTTGAAAAACTATTAAAAAAGCCATGTATAGGTATAAATAGAATTAAACACTGTTCGACTTTGATGGTGTATTGTTTACAGTAGGTATTACTGAAACTATACTGAAACTGAAACACTATTAAAAGAGAAATACAGAACTGAATTTGAACACCAATTAGATATATTATTTCGTTTAACCAAAGTCGAGTACAGGGGCGTACGAGATCAGATTTAGTGATATGATTATACGTATCACTGAAAAATTGAAACCACATTTCAACGTTAAAATATCTTTAAATTATGGATCACTGTCCAATGAGCATCACCTAGAAGACAGTGTGGTCCAGTGGTTAGCGTCGCGGCCTCTGGATCAGACTGTCGTGGGTTCGAATCCCGCCTCCGCTCATGGATGTTTTGTGATGTCATTTAGTTTTAAGTGTGTTGTTATTTAATGTAAGAGGACAGTGTGATCCAGTAGTTAGCGTCGCGGCCTCTGGATCAGACTGTCGTGGGTTCGAATCCCGTCTCCGCTCATGGATGTTTTGTGATGTCATTTAGTTTTAAGTGTGTTGTTATTTAATGTAAGAGGACAGTGTGATTCAGTGGTTCGCGTCGCGGCCTCTGGATCAGACTGTCGTGGGTTCGAATCCCGCCTCCGCTCATGGATGTTTTGTGATGTCATTTAGTTCAAGTGTGTTGTTTTTTAATGTAATCAAGACGCTTCCTTGCAGAACGATATAAACACCTAGGCGAGCAAGTTTCCCTCTAAGAGAGGGAGTTAATACCGACATTTTGTTCTGCAAATTGAAATATATGCTCAAAACAGTCGCCGTAACAACATATTAAAATTTGAACTTCGTCGGGTACATGACACGTTTAGGGTGATCTGCCACCCCTTTAATACTGACCAATCGATCTGCAAATATTATAATGGCATTATTGGGTCACCGACAAGCTATACAAACAATTTCAGCCTTGAAGCAATAATAATTGTGACCATTTTTTTTGTCACATGTTGGGGGCGGTCTGCATCCCTCCCATACCGCTGTCTAGCAAAATCCCGTACTCAGGGCACTTTAATATGCCTCCCTCAACATCTTCACAAAAATAAGGCCTTGAATTAATACCACCAAAAAATTGTCACTAGCTCGCGGTGTAATACTATTGTAGTCAAGATACGATCGATTTTAAATATACTTAACCGATTCTTGACTAGATAGATTTAGTAGATTATAGACGCTCGATAACAGAGGTCATTCGTGACTAAAAATACTGAACAACTAATCAGATAAAATACATTGAAGTATTTCGTTACGAATTTTAGCTAACCTTTTGGTTTGCAAGCATTTTTTTTTCAACGCTTTAAAAGAAAAAATATAGGTTTTTTTGTTAATTAAATTGACATTCATGGTAATTCATAAAAGGCATTTGTCAAATTCTTTTCTCTTGTGTTTAATAGAATGTAAAAACGCCTGCGGAAATGTTCTGAAAATAAAAAAGTGACAGTTTCATATATTATACAGGTTGTTTTCTTAACACGTGTCCCTAAAATAAGTTACATGGGATTTGACATAATATAGTATTGGGTAATAAGGAACAGTTAAATGTATAAATTCTTTTATTATTTGCAACGTTTCGTTACAAAATTGTAACTTCCTCAGGGCTCTACAACAATGAAACACAAAAATTAATACTTTGTTATAAACTGTAAAAAAAACCTAACCTTTAAAACCTCTTACCAAATTGTCATAATGACTATTTGGTAAGAAGTTTTAAAGGTTAGGTTTTTTTTATAGTTTATAACAAAACAATGATTATTTGGTAAGAAATTTTAAAGGTTAGGTTTTTTTTTATTGTTTATAACAAAGTAATAATTTTTGTGTTTCATTGTTGTAGAGCTCTGAGGAAGTTACAATTTTGTAACGAAACGTTCGCAAATAATAAAAAAATTTATACATTTAACTGGTCCTTATTACCCAATACTAGTGTATTATATTAACACATATTATAATGAACATAAACAATAGAGATGGGATTTAAAGTTAAATACTCCTCTAACTGAATATTATCTTTAAATTATTTCTACTGTGATTTTTAACAAATTTCAAAGAAAGGAGGTTATCAATTCGACGCGTATATTTATATACAGTGTGTAAACGGTGGACCCAAACAATAGCGATTTTTTATGGATTATTGAGACCTGTGATGCTAAAAAAGCGAGCTTTTTCCTGTTCTGTATTGTGTTTAAAACAGTCGCCGTAACAACATATTAAAATTTGAACCTTGAACTAATAATATAAATTTCGTCGGGTACATGACACGTTTAGGGTGATCTGCCACCCCTTTAATACTGATCAATCGGTCTGCAAATATTATAATGGCATTATTGGGTCACCTGCAAGCTATACAAACAATTTCAGCCTTGAAGCAATAATAATTGTGACCATTTTTAACTTCCCACTGGAAGTTATTGTAATGGGTCCGAAAATCGAAATCAAAAAGGAAAAAAAATTTTAATGTTTCAAGGTCACTACACTATTTTTACACCACTTTTAGAAAGATGTCTGTGTGTGTGTGTGTGTGTGTGTGTACGTACGTACGTACGTATGTGTCCATTTCTTTCTAAGACGAAATCTCGAGAACGAAAAATGATATCGACTACGTTGGGGTGCCAATCGACGCGTATTAACGTAAATATGATCTGAAAGAAATTTTTTTAAAATCGGTTCAGCCGTTCTTTTTTCTTAACCAAATAACCTCCAAAAAAGTAGATTTTACACAATATCTCGCGAATAAAAAATTATATCGACTTCGTAAGGGTGTCAATCGAGGCGTGTTAACGTCATTTTGATCCGACATAAATTTTATAAAAATCGGTTCAGCCTTTTTTTTTTTTTTTTAATTATTGATGTTTTAATGATTAAAATGATTACTTTTCTGTGTAATATCTAATTTAATTATTATTATTAAATATTTATCAAACTGGGAAGTTCGTCGTGTGGACCTCAAGGGTCGCACTTTAGTCCTAATAAACGACCCACCTCACGGCTTGTTTTGTTACATGTTGGGGGCGGTCTGCATCCCTCCCATCTGCTATCTAGCAAAATCCCTTACTCAGGGCACTTTAATATGCCTCCCTCAACATCTTCACAAAAATAAGGCCTTGAATAAATAACACCAAAAAATTGTCACTAGCTCTCGGTCTATTACTTGGTAGCGAAAGAACCTGTAACTGAGAAATTTCGGGACTACGCGGTACGTCCCGGAACCTAAGAAATCTCATTTAATCCCGGGAAGTCCCGGGATCCCAGAACTGGCCCTATAGTGAGGGTCAGTTGTATCATTTTTCTCTGAACGATAAAAATAAACATCCTGTATATAATGTAAAGATATTATTACAAAACTTATGATGTGTCAAAAATGTGAAGAATTCTCTGTAGGTACTTGACAGAATATAATTTCGCAACTTAAAATTTTTTTTCTCGTTGAACAAAAAAAATTTATGAAAAATATCTCGTAAAATAATTCAATTTTCTGACACCGTTTGATAAAATTCAATTTTACTTTTTCAGTGAGTAGCTTCCTTCACTTGAAATGGCGTGAAGGTTTCTTGAAGAGAGAGAAAAAAAATCGTTGAAAATTTTACGAGTATCAGTCGATAAAACAGTGCTCTACATAAAACCTTTATTTGATCCTTAAGACAGAGAGCGCAGTGTATTCTGGGTAACGCATAAACAAAAACCAGGATTGTTTTTTATTATCGGATGTACTTCGCCAGGGTTCAATTCAAGCAGAAATATAAACTCTGACAAGATGACGTTTGTACAGATTAAATTACGTGTAAAATGGGTCTCCGTATAATATACAAGGTGTTCATAAATAATACGCCGAAAAGACGTAACTCATAAATCAATTCAGGGTGTCCAAGACTTGCGTTGTCGACTGTTGTCCGACGGCCGTCAGTTAAATATAACCAAACCAGTTTATTTAACGGTTTTTATTAACTTGACCCCGTATATTTGTTTGATTGTTTGTTTGTTACTATCTTTGTTTCAAATCTTGCGACATCTTTTTCAACTACTTCTACTTAACCTATTCTTATGAAACTTTGCACACACATTGAGTTCGCGTGACAATACAATATTATGATAATTTCAACTTGGTAACGAGGGTCTGATGACGGAATCAGGAGGTGGACAGTTGAAAGGATGAGGAGTTTGCATAATGATACGGGCCAGAAATCAAACCAAAAACTAGAAAATAAAAATAGGTAAAAAGACTTTTAAGTTAAACGGTTTTATTTTAAATCATCAGCTGTACCAAAAACTAGAAAATAATTAGGACACAAACCAAGGGGCACTTTGTGTCGCTGCGTCAGCTGAATAAATAATAAAAACGTGGGGTGCATAAAAATCTGTATAACGACTGTATAATTATTAAATAAGAACGGCTTGTCTAGAAAAATGTGTTTCCAAGCCCACAAACAGAAATATTCCAAATGCGCCCCACGTTTTTATTACTTATTCCGCTGACGCAGCGACACAAAGTACCCCTGGTTTGTGTCCGAATTATTTTCTAGTTTTTGGTACAACATGATGATTTAAAATAAAACCGTTTAACTTAAAAGTTTTTTTACCTATTTTTTTGGTTATGAAGACGTTTTAACCTGAATTTGGAATGATTTAAAAGGAGGTTAAAGGTATCTACTCGCGCGGAGAGGGTTCTGTACAACTAAGAAAGGAGTAAATTAAAATTAAAAAAAAATCATTTTGGTTAAATAGTCTATTTCAGGATGGATTATAATAACAAAATCGTAACAAGCCGTGAGGTGGGTCGTTTATTAGGACTAAAGTGCGACCCTTGAGGTCCACACGACGAACTTCCCAGTTTGATAAATATTTAATAATAATAATTAAATTAGATATTACACAGAAAAGTAATCATTTTAATCATTAAAACATCAATAATTAAAAAAAAAAAAAAAAAAAAAAAAAAACTGCTGAACCGATTTTTATAAAATTTATGTCGGATCAAAATGACGTTAACACGCCTCGATTGACACCCTTACGAAGTCGATATAATTTTTTATTCGCGAGATATTGTGTAAAATCTACTTTTCTGGAGGTTATTTGGTTAAGAAAAAAGAACGGCTGAACCGATTTTAAAAAAATTCCTTTCAGATCATATTTACGTTAATACGCGTCGATTGGCATCCCAACGTAGTCGATATCATTTTTTGTTCTCGAGATTTCGTCTTAGAAAGAAATGGACACATACGTACGTACGTACGTACGTACGTACGTACGTACACACACACACACACACACACACACACACACACACAGACATCTTTCTAAAAGTAGTGTAAAAATAGTGTAGTGACCTTGAAATATAAAAATTTTTTTTCCTTTTTGATTTCGATTTTCGGACCCATTACAATAACTTCCAGTGGGAAGTTAAAAAGAGATAGTAACTGTCTGTCTGTCTATCCCGCCATAACTCTTAATTATCTAATCAAATGTCAATGAAATTTGGTACACGTATTAATAGGTACTATGTATAGGTAAATACAGTACCTACCTAATAAATCTAAAAGCTAATTTCTTACAAGAATAAATAATATAGTAATTATTTTGTGATACCTACTTTTAGAAGTTTACTTTTTTGAACTTTTTTCTTTGCATTTAATGTAAGAAGTTGTTTAGTGAAGCCAAATATAAACATGAAAGAATGTAGACAGCTTTAAAAAGCTTTAAAAGTTAAGTGTTCTGCTTTAATTTGAGCCTTTGAGGTTCAGATGCAGTAACCTAAGAATAATAGCACGATTAAAATGTAAAATGAAGTAATCAGCTAAGAAGTGTAGGGTTAAAAGTCTAGTTTACACTGACAAAAATACATCATATTGTATTTCTACTTAAAAATAGTCCCATTTTAAATATTTCCATGTAAAAACTATCCCACCTAAAACGTAAATATAAAAAAAGGCCAAAATCTCGTCATTTATTCGTGTATTGTCATCGGAAATACATATGTGTACAAAATTTCAAATCGATCGGATACGTAGAAGTCGTTCAAAATTGACTTGCAAGTCGGATACGGGAAATTGACTTGAAAGATTTGCCCTAAACAAACAAACTAACATACCCACCCCAAAAAAAATCCCCCACCCACCCCAAAAAAATCCCCCACCTAACCCAAAAAAATCCCCCACCCAACCCAAAAAAATACCCCACCCACCCCAAAAAAATCCCCCACCCACCCCAAAAAAATCCCCCACCCACCCCAAAAAAAATCCCTCACCCACCCCAAAAAAAATCCCTCACCTACCCCAAAAAACCCCCACCCACCCCAAAAAAAATCCCCCACCCACCCGAAAAAAAATCCCCTACCCACCCCAAAAAAAACCCCACCCACCCCAAAAAAAATTCCTATGCTATGGTTCCCGGGTTCTAGTCCGAGAGCTGATAAAAGTGTCAATTGGATTTTCAATTTATTATTAAAAAAAATAATGAATTGAAAATATGAATTGGTGCTAAGCCCAAAAAACCTTAGCTGTTGGTGGTCTTTAAAACACGCATATAGGCCATAGATATAAATCACAGTTGGTACACTGTGCATAAATATAATACGCCGGTCCTGCCATCAAAACTATACTAGGTCAACGCATGCGCACTGAATTTCTTGCCACAGAAATATTGCCAAGTGGAGAAACTGCTTGTATAAACTGTGACTATAGTCGTGACTATAGTAAGGTTCCGGTTATTTAATAGCATTACCTGTGCACATACAATTATAATATATTATGTAAGGCATGAGACAGGTGTACCTCTATAGTCCATGTATATGGCACCTGTGTGTGTGGACATTTTATTAATTATGCAGGTTTATGAAGTTAAGTCGATTGTATTGTTACTTGCTAACGGGGTTGAGTGACGACGACAGGGGCGCAGCACCACTTTTTCAATTGAATTAACAAAAATTATTATGAAAGGAGTCATTTTTTAGAGTGCAGACCTTGCTTTAACTTAAGATAAAACACATATAAATTAAGTTTGATTCCAAATTTTTTTCTTTTAAAAATTGATGACATTTATGTTTTTTTTTTAATAATTTCAGCACTTGTCCACCACGACTATTTCTATTATAATAATAATAATAATATAGACAGAACAATAATATAGACAGAACGTTGAGCTATTACCAACGAATATAGAGAGAGGCCATAGAAATACAAAAACACACACAGAATTTCAACCGAAAAGATGAATGTCTCAATCTCAGTAAAACCTGGACACCACGCACTCCGACATACAAAACCAATGACCAATCGTACAACGGCGGAATACGACCGAGTAGAGAACTCACCCCTACCACTGGACACTACACAATTGACCAATTACGGAGAGACGGACTACGACCGAACAGAGAACATACTGGTACTAGGCATAAAAGAAGGGAGGACACCAGTCACTGACACACTGACCTGTGAGCCGCCAGATCGCCTTTGAGAATGTCTATCGCAGTTGTAGACGAAACGTCAGGTAGAAATACCACCGGACCACGGCCTACAAGCCCGGAAACCATAAAAACTTGGAACAATGCCGGCCGTGAAAGCTTGCATACCTCGTTAAAATAATACATTTATAAAGGTTTGGAAAGCAACTTGAAGTACAGTCTCCTTTAATATACCTACTTATATTTTATAGGTATTACTTTATCGTTTAGATTTTGTTGACGAATACGCCACTGTCGCTGTATACACACAAGCTACAATCACGTACGTTGTTAAGCTTCATTAGTGTCCCGGCTCATAATAATATTGTACAGCTACTATTTGTCTCTGTTATGTGTCCCTCTCTCTCTCCACTCTTTCACTCACTCGAACGTGTGACCACCCGTAGACATACGAAGATAAACAAAAAGCTTATCTATGAAGCTCTATTTTAGCCACATGCGGAGCGAACGGAATAATATTTATTGTTACGGATCACTCCTGTATATGAACGGCGGGTAGCAGTTCTGAGAAACGGGGGTCTGCATACTGAACAACGGATACCTGCCGGAATGTTCTAAAGAACGCGAGAACGTACTAGGCTGGGCTGCGCGACCTATATAAGCGAAGTACGAGTGAGTCAGGCAATCATTCAGTCGACGGTGTCACGCAATCGGCAATCAGTGAATGGTGAGTAGTGCCATCAAGCGGATATAAATATTGATCAGTCAACGGGAATCAGTCAGTGTAGATTTTACTGTGACCGTGTTGAACAGCGAAATAAATCTGATATAAATACAGTGACGTAAATAATTACAAATAAATAATCCTTGTATATATAGTTATTTGTTAAGTGTTATTTAAGTGGCTCGTTTAGTTCAATAATTACCGTTTAAGTTTTTTTTATTGTTAGAATTGACTTTTCGTTGTTGCATTTATTGTTATTATATTTTTAATTATTGTAAATAAATATTTATTCCGCCAACTCAGAAAACAGTTTTGCAACAATATTTTCAAAGCTTCCAGGTAGTGTCCGATCAAAAATCGATAGTTGAATTGTGTTTGAAGTGCATTATGTCAAGTGTCAAGATGTCACCCCCAGCACCTACGCCTGTGAGTCAGAATCTGTTTTGCGTACACCACTGACTCCTTCTATCACCAGTTTTTGTTCGCAGGTTTAGGTTTAGGGCTTGAGAATGGCCGAGCGTGTAGCAATGCTGTTGTTTACATGGCGTTGCTATGGTTCCAGTTCCCGGGTTCTAGCCCGAGAGCTGGTAAAAGTATCAATTGGATTTTCAATTTATTATAAAAAAAAAAATAATGAATTGAAAATATGAATAGGTGCTAGGCCCAAATAACCTTAGCTGTTGGTGGTCTTTAAAACACAATTTTTGTTCGCAGGTTTCCGTTTCGATTTGGTTTTCTCTAAATGTATGCACTCTTAAGAACAATTCTGTCCATGAGAGTATACGATCTCGTAAGACATAAGATAGGTGTGTGTGTGTGTGTATGTGCGTGCGTGCGTTTGTGGTGGCTGTTAACATTGACAGCCATGAGTGAAACCGACAAGCAGCAAGTTCTCTGGCTGTACACTAATACACCGCACAAATACACACACACGAATTACATACATGGCGGCAATGTGTACAGTTGAACTTACATCACATATACCCCCCAGGGGGGACATTGGGATGTAATTGTTATCGCAATTCCATTCCAATGTTCTTTGGGAATTAGCGCTCCCAGGGACCCGAGCTCGTACCAGTCGGTTTGTGTATGTCGGCTGGCGGATTTTAATACACAAATATGTTATTAATTGTTGTGTTGAAGACGCTAATGACCTAAATTGTCGACGCGTCTATAATCTACAATAATAATAATAATACATCACATATACCTACTCGTAAATCAGACGCTAATTACCCTCTGTTGTCAAGCGTCTATATTTTACAATTCATTCATTACTCGTAAATCACTCGAAATAGGTAACGGCTGCCATATCGGAAATCTGAGGTCGAGCGTTTAGCAATGCTGTTGTTTACATGGCGTTGCTATGGTTCCTCTATTACAAGTCCCCAGTTCCCGGGTTCTAGCCCGAGAGCTGGTAAAAGTGTCAATTGGATTTTCAATTTATTATTAAAAAAAAAAAATAATGAATTGAAAATATGAATTGGTGCTAGGCCCAAATAACCTTAGCTGTTGGTGGTCTTTAAAAAACACAAAAACTCGGAAATCTGAGATTTCACAATTCAGAAATTTCGGGCGAATTAAAAAAGCACTAGTATCGCCTGTGGTCGAAATTAGACCAATTGTGCCTGTAAAACGCAAAAATTGTCACTCCTTATTTCTTGGACTTTCAATCCGACCCGTTAGCGTTCTTCTTCGAGACATAACACAAATATATTTTCCGTTTACTTTTAGAGGTATCATTAGATAGAGTAGGGAAGCCATCCAAAAAAGTGTCGATGCAAAAGATAGAGATGGAGAATAGACGCGTTGTTCTATCTTTTTCGATCACAAATACATAACCACAGTTACAGATGTAAATTAACAATACCTACTATAAAGTTTTGTCATCGAGCGTCATTGTAATTTAATTGTATAGGCCGATTTTAATATATTTATGATTAGCCTGTATGATTAAAAAATCATATAACAATAAAAAAAATAAAAAATGGTGGAACCTTTGGTGTAAAGATACGAAATGTTACAATTACCACAAAACACCAAACCATAACAAACACTCTCGACGTACGTTTCGCCCAAGGTTATTAGAGTACAGGTTGCCTCATTCCATCTGACCAATCAGCGTAAGCGCGGGAATGACGTCAGCAAGAATTTAGTTTAAATCAAGTACAAAAATTGTTGAAGATTATACTTATTTATATTAGGTGCTTCGTGCAGATTTTTTCTTAAAATTAGCAGGAGACAATAAACAGAAGAATAGATGTTAAAAAATAGGATAATTTTTATTTTTATTACAAAATTTAGGTTTCAATATCTATAATGTAAACAAACAAAAAATTAAATAATGCTCAAGAAATGGTAGATCTTGTTAATTACCAATTTTTTTAAATTTAAGAAACGAATAGAATTAACTAACAAATTGATAAATCAATTATTTTATCTTTTATATTCACAAAATATTAAAAATAACCACAAAACACCATAACACTTAACAGCTATCGCAAAATTGACAACTTATCATATTTTTTTCACTAACAGAAGAATCATGTTTCTATTAGGTATTGAAAAAACATATCAAACTACCATGGTTACTGTGATTTTTATTTCCAAAAATTAGCAGCGTCCATGGTCTGATCTTTTCTATTGAAGTGAGCAAGCATGGTATATTCTGAGTGACGTCATCCCCCCACTACTTTCTATCGGAATGAGGCAACCTATACTCTACTAACCTTGCGTTTCGCCAACCAAGTTGGCATCATCAGGAGATGATTAAAACTCCTGATGATGCCAACTTGGTTGGCGAAACGTACGTCGAGAGTGTTTGTTATGGTTTGGTGTTTTGTGGTAATTGTAACATTTCGAAAAAATCATATATAAATTTTAAAATTAGAAAATCTGAAGTTTTCACTTCTATCGTGTGGTCATAAGCACACACCCACTTTTTGTTCGCTAAAAAGAGGTTTTCAGTTTGAACGTTCGACTGTACAGCAAGCAGACGAATCTGCCATTAGTATGTGTGTGTGTTTTGTGTAATGTTATTGTTGAATGATTGATTGGTTGTATCATTGCAAAGCTCGGAGTAAATACGCCGTGATATGTCATAGGCATTAAAGCCCAAGCAGCCAAAGCTACAGTCAATGTAAGCTCAAGCCACAATGATATAGCTTTGGCTTAATGATGGGCAAAACTGTCAATAAAGTTTTACTCCTTTGCCCCCCAGGGGGAACATTGGAATGTCGTTATTGAGTTATCGCAATTGCATTGCAATGTTCTTGGGAACTGGCGTCCTCAGGTGCCCAGCCCGCACCAGTCGGTTGTGTATCTAGCTGGGTGATTCATTTAGGGACTGTTATGAAGGACGCTAATGACCTCAGTTGTCGAGCGTCTATAATTTACAATTCATTCGTTATGAAGGAAGGACAGTCGCAACTTTTTTTTCCTTCGGTTCTCTCTTGTGTGTGTGTGTGTGTATGTGTGTGTGTGTGTACGTATGTGTCCATTTCTTTCTAAGACAAAATCTCGAAAATGAAAAATGATATTGACTACGTTAGGGTGCCAATCGACGCGTATTAACGTAAATTTTTTCAAAATCGGTTAAGCCGTTCTTTTTTCTTAACCAAATAGACTCCAAAAAAGTAGATTTTACACAATATCTCGCGAATAAAAAATTATATGGACTTCGTAAGGGTGTCAATCGAAGCGTGTTAACGTCATTTTGATCCGACGTAAATTTTATAAAAATGGGTTCAGCCGTTTTTTTTTTTTTTAATGTTAAAAATAAATAATGTTTAATGTTTATTTACAAAAAAATAAAAAAAAGTGAGTATATACAGACTAAAGCCTTAGCAACTCACAAAAGGTACACATTAAAATATTGTTTTCAAATTTCTTAATGAAATATTCAAAATATCGATACTATTTTCATTAACTAGATTGCACATTACATGTAATAATTATGTTTTAATGATTAAAATGATTACTTTTGTGTAATATCTAATTTAATTATTATTATTAAATATTTATCAAACTGGGAAGTTCGTCGTGTGGACCTCAAGGGTCGCACTTTAGTCCTAATAAACGACCCACCTCACGGCTTGTTAAATGAGGTTTTTGTTACCCCATCCTTATATACCTATACGAGTTAGAGAAAAGTGTACAGTTTCTCTTTTTCATTTTTTGCGTATCTACAACTGTCGTCAGAGTCCGATCTCCTCATCCATTCACTCATTCCAGCCAATCCGCAGCACACAATGTATAAAACAACTGAGACTCACATCGCGTCACAATGTCACGTCTCTCCAACTCAGGGACGCCGGCGTCGCCGTTTTGATCTAATTACCAATGACAAATCGTTCTAGTGGACACGACGTAACAAGAAAAAACATCGCCCACAACCCACATAGAGAACGGCTAACTAAATAAATATATGAGAAACATCAACACGACGACGAATGTGCTTCTCAAAACAGAGTTGGCAACACTTATTCTGGGTTATGTAAACTTTGAATTGTTGTGAAGTTTGTTTTAAGTTTTGTAGTTTCCCATCCTGCAAATATATAATAAAATTTGAACAGCAAATTGACCTAATATTTCTTACTGTTCAGATGTTAATTTAGGCCCAACGATTTTAAATGAGGTCGGAGATTGAACTCTGTTGTCGAGCGTCTACAATCCACAAATAATTAATCAGAGATTGAACGTTAAGAAATTAAGTCAAAGACAAACAAAAATTCGTAAACAATTATGTTATAAGTTTATTATATTGTGTTTTAAAGACCACCAACAGCAAAGGTTATTTGGGCCTAGCACCAATTCATATTTTCAAATATTATTTTTTTTTAATAATAAATTGAAAATCCAATGACACTTTTACCAGCTCTCGGGCTAGAACCCGGGAACTGGGGACTTGTAATAGAGGAACCATAGCAACGCCATGTAAACAACAGCATTGCTACACTCTCGGCTATTCTCAAGCCCTTATAAGTTTATTGTAATTAGTAGAGTTAACAATAATTAATTATAAATGCAAGCAAATTGTCCCTAAAATACATAAAAATTGCAGAATTACGTTTTTTTACTATCCTACAGGAATTAGCTCCCCCCCCCCGCGAGAAATTATCCCCCTGCGAAGCGAAGCCGGGCTGGTGGTGTTTATAATATTAGTTATAAGATTCCGCCAATACGCTAAAATTCAAAAGATTTGTAGAGTTACGTTTTGTTACTATTCCACAGGAATTATCCCCCCGCGAGAATTATCAAAATAAAATATAGCCTACATCACTCAGGGATACTGTATAGCTTTCTATTAGTGAAAGAATTTTTAGAATCAGTTCAGTAGTTCCAGAGATTACCCACAACGGCCACAACATACAAACAAATTTTATCTGTTCATAGTATCCCCTCCGCGAGAAATTTATCAAAATAAAATATCGCCTACATCACTCAGGAATAGTGTATAGCTTTCTATTAGTGAAAGAATTTTTAGAATCGCTTCAGTAGTTCCAAAGATTACCCCCTACATACAAACAAACTCACAAACAAACTTTTATTTATTTTATTTATTGTAGATTATAGACGCGTCGACAACTTAGGCATTAGCGTCTTAAATTACATTAAATAACAACTAACTTAAAACTATAAATAACATCACAAAACATCCATGAGCGCAGGTGGGATTCGAACCCACGACAGTCTAGTCTAGAGGCTGGTACCAAGTACGCTATCCACTAGGTTACACTGCCCTCAAACAAACTTTTCCTCTTTATAATATTAGTATAGATATATTCATGGATTCAATTAGATTTGTAGCCGGACGAAGCCGGATCGAGCAGCTAGTATTTAATTTAAAAGTGGTCGATCACAGATAAGGTGGTCGGAAATCATTGACTTGACAATATGAGGTTTTATGAACCATACAATATTTTTACGAAAGTAAACAGTAAAAAGCAAAGCTAGAACCATGAATAAATCAGAATGGGATGAAACGCTTTTTTTTATTTACAAATTTCCGGTCGGAATAAAAAATCAATCATTCAGTATTTTTATTTAAATTTCTTTCAGTCCAATGAATTTTGTACACTGTATAAAATCCGAGTTAATTGGTTAAAAAAACGGGTATTTATTTAGATACAATTTAATTAATTAAAGAAAAAAAGGGTATATGCTTCACCCACATAAGCGCGCGGTCGAAGTTATAGACCGAGAGCTAGTGACAATTTTTTGGTGTTATTTATTCAAGGCCTTATTTTTGTGAAGATGTTGAGAGAGGCTCATTAAAGTGCCCTGAGTAAGGGATTTTGCTAGATAGCGGTATGGAAGGAATGCAGACATTGCATTTTGTTCTGCAAATTGAAATATATGCTTAAAACAGTCGCCGTAACAACATATTAAAATTTGAACGTTGAACTAATAATTTAAATTTCGTCGGGTACATGACACGTTTAGGGTGATCTGCCACCCCTTTAATACTGACCGATCGATTTGCAAATATTATAATGGCATTATTGGGTCACCGACACGCTATACAAACAATTTCAGCCTTGAAGCAATAATAATTATGACAATTTTTTTTGTTACATGTTGAGGGCGGTCTGCATTCCTCCCATACCGCTATCTAGCGAAATCCCTTACACAAGGCACTTTAATATGCCTCCCTCAACATCTTCACAAAAGTAAGACCTTGAATTAACACCAAAAAATTGCCACTAGCTCTCGGTCTACTGTGCTCCTTGTCATTTTTTCATCGTGTAATTCATAGCGTACTTTATATTTCTTTTCGCAGTATATGTGTTTGTTGTACGATTCGACAGGATATTACAAATATTTACTCATTTTTATTGAAGAAAAAAAACAATCGAGATCGACACGTCGTACATTTTCAAGCTGAACGGGTGTTATCTGCTCTCGCATGAATGGCGTTTTGTTGAATTAGTCTTTCAATTGATTTATGTCTGTGATCGCAAAGCAAAATTGCGTCTGTCGATTTTTTTTACATTTCTAAAATCGTACGGGCAGAACATTCCAAAATGGGGGCTAGTGAAAATTATTGTCAATTGTGTTTTAAAGACCACCAACAGTTAAGGTTATTTGGGCCTAGCCCATTCATTATTTTTTTTTTTTTAATAATAAATTGAAAATCCAATTGACACTTTTACCAGCTCTCGGGCTAGAACCCGGGAACTGGGGACTTGTAATATAGGAACCATAGCAACGCCATGTAAACAACAGCATTGCTACACGCTCGGCTATTCTCAAGCCCAGTAAAAATTATTAATATAACAGAATTATATCTATTAAATTTATGGGAATGATTTTTAAAAACAAAACTTATGTTATCTTTTTATTTTTAAGAATATTAACCGGTGGATGTGTGGATTCCGCAAAAGTCTATTTATCGCTGCAATAAAAATAAGACAGTACAGGCTTCATTTTTTATTTGAATATGTTGGCAAAAATATTTATTTTTAATATATATTTACAATAATTATCTTCTTTTTAACCGACTTCAAAAAAAAGAGGTGGTTCTCAATTCGGTTGTATTTTTTTTATGTTTGTTACCTCAGTACTCCGTCATATATAAACCGATTTAGAAAATTTTTTTTTTATTGGATAGGGTATACCTTGAAGTCGGTTCCACGTTTAGGGTGATCTGCCACCGCTTTAATACTGACCACTCGATCTGCTTAATTTATTGTAGATTATAGACGCGTCGACATCTAAGGTCATTAGCGTCTTTCAACTACACTAAATAACAGCTAACTTAAAACTAAATAACATCACAAAACATCCATGAGCGCAGGTGGAATTCGAACCCACGGCAGTCCAATCTAGAGGTTACGGCGCCAAGCATGCTAACCACTAAGCTATACTACCCTCCCACTCGATCTGCAAATATTATAATGGCATTATTAGGTCACCGACAAGCTATACAAACAATTTTAGCCTTGAATCAATAATAATTATTATGACCATTTTTTTTTTGTTACATGTTGGGGGCGGTCTGCGTCCCTTCCAAATCCCTTAGTCAGGGCATTTTAATATGCCTCCCTCAACATCTTCACAAAAATAAGATCTTGAATAAATAACACCAAAGAATTGTCACTAGCTCTTGGTCTATTATAAAAGATTATAGACACTCGACAACAGAGGTGAAACACATTTTCGTGCGTTTCCGGGATCTGACAGGTTAAATTGCAACGGTTAATGACATAGTAGAATATTGTAACTATTATATACGCGGTTCTGAAGCAAGGCCCATACAAACTTTAACCATTGAACCAATAAAGATCAGTGATGTTTATGCAAAGTCTAATGAGATATTTTGAAACACTGTATCAATATTATTCAAGAGCATGATTAGTGACGCAATCCAGGGAGCCTTTGATAGTTCCAAACTCCGAAGTTATCGCATGCTTCAATTGTACAACGGTGTAGAACAGTCGACGTCAACCGGTGGCACATAAGAGTTACCTACCTATTTTGACGTAGAACTATTCGCTATGTGCAACATCTAAGTAGCGACATCTAGCGCCATTTAACGCCACTTTTATACATTATGTAAAACTATTTTTTATTTTGTATCAAACATTTTACAGACTTTTTGTCATAACCTAAACCTACTAAGAAAATAAATAAATATCTGGATGACCGAGCTTTGCTCGGATGAGTTCAAAAAAATAGTACTTAAAGTTCCCATTTCATCAAAATCGTTAATCGTTTTTAAGAAAAAAAATTACATACCTATAAGTAGATAATATTATTATACGTCAGTAAACGTCATACTACATAACGTATGTACCTACATATTTTATATAGGTAACATAAAAGTAATATACCTAGTTATAAAACATTAGTTAAAAAAATAACAACAATAAAATCTAAACATAATTATGTAAGTATAATTATGTTTAGATTTTATTGTTGTTGTTTTTTTACTTTTCAAATAATTACTGATTATTTTAATAAGTTAAAGATTGATAATGAAAATACATAGTTTGTTTTTTCCAAAGCCTACTCACCATACGACACTGTTTTATAACGTTAAAAAAACTGTTTTTTAAAATGATAAAATCGATAAGAAAACGAATTTTTCCACGGATGAGCCCTAGCTAGATCGATTTTTTGCCCCCCGAAACCCCTTTTCGGTAAATTTGATCAAAATCGTTAGAGTCGTTTTCGACAAAATATTTTATAGGTACATATATACAAGATTTGCTCATTTAATAATATAGGGATTAATTAAATAGAAAAACAAAAAAAATATAATCAGAGAAACTAAAACTCCAAAAATATTTCAAAAGTTAGGGTAACATCACCTTTAATGGTTATAACGGCCATTATTCTTCGAGGCATAGTATTAACTAAGTTGAAATACGTTTCGAGTTTTAGTTTCTCTGATTTTCCATTTTATTCGTTTTTCTATTTAATTTATTATCTTAGTACGGATACATTACCTTAGGTTATGACAAAAAGTCTGTAAAATGTTTGGTACAAAATAAAAAATACCTATATTATACTATTGTTTCAATTTCTGTTAATTGAGTTTTTTGGTAAGTTGGCCAACTGAAGTGGGACGGGGCTCGTAAATAATTAACGGAGATTTAGGGGTAGAGATGGGAACAATCGAGTGTGTGTTTGTAGTTTTTACTTGTATATTTAGTTAATGGGCCTCAAATTTTTTTTTACAAAATTTAGTGGTCCGCACAACAAAAAATGTTGAGAACCGCTGCTGTACGGAAAGCAATGGCAGCAACATCTGGCGTTTGAACTTCAATATTACTAATAGACTGTTTGCAAGTTTATAACAGCGGTACGAAATGACGAAGTTCGGCACTAAATCTTGGCTAATGACATACTTGCATACATATGTTTATATATATTATTATATATGCTCACGTCATTGTTCAAGGACAATGTCATATTCAGATTGGCCGAACTAAAGATTCGTTTCAAAGGACCACCGTTTCCTCTACCCAATGAACAGTGAACTGAACTTGGAATCGACAAGAAGCAAACAACAAAATACAGACTTTTTTAAACGGTTTTATTTAGCTTGACCCCGTATATTTCTTTGTTACAATCTTTGTTTCAAATCTTGCGACAGCTTTTTCAACTACTTCTACTTAACCGATTCTTATGAAGCTTTGCACACATTGAGTTCCCGTGACAATACAATATTATGATAATTTCAACTTGGTAACGAGGATCTGATGATGGAATCAGGAGGTGGATAGTTGAAAGGATGAGGAGTTTGCATAATGATACGGTTCAGAAATCAAACAGTGAACAATGGAACTATTTAATATTTAATTTAATATTCAACCGTTACTAGTAACCTCCTCGAGTTTGGGCTCATTTCGTTGGTTTTGACGAGTCCCATATATTATACTTGGTGACGAGGGTCTGATAATGGAGGCAGGAGGTGGTATAATGATCAGGTTGGATGAGGAGTTTGCATAATGATACGGGCCAGAAATCAAATTTAAAACTAGAAAATAAAAATAGGGAAAAAAACATTAGTTAAACGGTTTTATTTTAAATCACCAGCTGTACCAAAAACTAGAAAATAATTAGGACACAAACTAAGGGGCAGTTTGTGTCGCTGCGTCAGCGGAATAAGTAATAATCTGGGACTTTTAACAGACTAAAATAAAAACGTGGGGCGCATAAAAATCTGTATAACGACTGTATAATTATTAAATAAGAACGGCTCTTGTCTAGAAAAATGTGTTTCCAAGCCCACCAACAAAAATATTTCAAATGCGCCTCACGTTATCATTTTAGTCCCAGATTATTACTTATTCCGCTGACGCAGCGACACAAAGTGCCCCTTGATTTGTGTCCTAATTATTTTCTAGTTTTTAGTACAGCTGATGATTAAGAATAAAACCGTTTAACTTACAAGTTTTTTTACCTATTTTTATTTCATCAATACTTCATAATTTTTTTATAATTTATAATTTTTATAATCTTGTCATTAACTCTTCTGTATTACTCTGTTGTCGAGCGTCTATAATTCACAATTCATTCATTCTTACAATGCTTTTCTTTTGGAGAAATACGTGTATATATGGTTACAAATCTAAGATCGTCAAAATAGATTTTCAGACAAAGTTTTCTGCAACCCAGCATTAGTGGTGCGTTAATTTTGACTAAGAGTTTAACAGAAATTGATAAAAGTAGTTCACCTTGTATATAACTTATTACGTAATCTTTGAACCTTTGAAATACCTGTGGCGTAACCAACAAAGAAACCAGTCGCTTATGTAAACTTTTCAAAAATAAAGTAATATTTTCATATAGTTTAACAGTCAGTTTTCTCCTACAGAAATATAAAATTTGAGAGCACATTTCGTGAACGAAATGAAGCCTATAATAAAGGAACGCCAGCCTATTTGCAGTGTAAGGAGGCCAATATAATGCCGGTTCATTGTATTGAAGTTTCCGAACTCAGTACACAAGATTAAAGTTAACGTTGTGATAGACGAAGAAGAAGAAGCAGGCTGAGGAGGAGGGTCGATGACGGCGGCAAACAGGCACTGAACATGATCGTTCAATGTCTCGAACACATTTCCATATATTTTGTATTACGCTATACTTGCATAATACTATATACAGTGGCAGAGCTCGTGCGGTTTGTTTACTTTAACCTTGAAAAATCGCAAGGAATTGGACAATAGATTAGGAAAGGAAGGCATGGCGGAGTCGCAAATGTCTCCTTCTAACTAGAATCTGAGTTAAACGTGCGTCGTGAATTGAATCAGTCTTTCCCTTCCTCTTCACCCATTGACACAACACAACTGTCAAGTTTCATTCATTCTACTGACATAACCTCGTTTTTTTTAAACACGTCGTCGTTAATAATTTAAAGCAATTTGTTATGGAATGTACCTGGACGTAGTTATAATGAAAATTGTGATTGCAAAAAGTTTAAATTTTCGACTGAGAAAAAAGCTAAAATAATACCTAGATATCCAATACCTTAATTGATGAAAACATTTTTTTTATCCTTTTAGCTTACCCTCCCTTGATCTAGCGTAGCTGAGACGACTTCAGAACACTTTTTTAACTCCAAATGAAAAGAACAAATTCAATTTCTAATTATAATTGTTTAAATTACATCTCGACAAACGTCAACGAGGTTAAGGTAGGTTAGAATAAACGTCACTGGCAGAATCAAGTTAGGACATTCATTTTTCATAAATTTCTAATTTCAAATAAAAAATTATTTCCCACGAAATAATAAAATTTTGTAGCCAATAATGATGGGATTTATTAATTATTTTTATGCCATTGTTTTGGTAAGAAATGTGTTTTAAGAGAATAGTAACGAATATTCCGTGAAACCCCATACATTTTTGAACGCCAATCGACTCCACTTTAAATTTCGCGCTCAAATTAGGACCGCCTACGTCTGTAGTCTATTAACTTTGAATATTTGTTGAACGTTTCATTGTATTATTGCAACTTCTTCAACAACTGTAGACTGTATAGTACATATAATAACAAACAATTAGTATAAGACATACCCGTTTTTAAGTTTCGTGTAAAATCGGCGTTATCGGCACCGACTCTGTAATACTGTAAAACGCATCAGGGCGATCAAAGTGGCTGCGAAAGAGATAAAAGCCGCGCAGTGTCAGAACAATAGAACATCGCGTGAGAATTGATGTACAGGCATCACACGATAACGCCCCATCTTCTTTTGCAAGAACAGGGCGCAATGCAGACGTTGGATCTACGCATTTAACTTCTACTCATAAGATTGCTACCAACTAAAGACATCACGCATGCGTCGTCCACATTCCATACGTTTCCAAAAATTAACCGATGAATGGATCCCCGGAAAATATCGACATATTATTATTAAGATTTAATTTTTATTGTAAGAAAATCTGATTTGACAATGACCTTAAGAATATACTGAATTCGGCCGTCCAGCAGCTCTGGAAAGATGAATGGAGTACTGTCGAAGAAAACAAGTTAAGAGCTATATAAAATCTACAGTTGACCCATGGCTCACATCTTGCCGTCCCTCCAGGTTAGAGGAAGTGGTCCTTACACGGCTACGCATCGGTCACTGTAGATTACTCATGGTTTTTTAATGGCTCGTGAGAAACCGCCTCTCTGTGAGACGTGTGACACTCGTGTTATTGTTTCGCATATTTTAATTGAATGTATCCAGTTTAGGGAAACACGATAGCGGATCGGATTTTAACGTGATCTGTCGGTTGTTTTAGGAAATGATCCTAGAAATGTCAATCTGCTGTTTCTTTTTTTAAAGGAAACAGGTCTTGAACGGTTTATTTGATTTTATTTATTTACCTATATTATATATTTAGGCCCATTTACAGCCTTTATAGCGTTCTTTATTGCTACATTATACTATGACACATTTTATTAATTGTACGTATAATTGTTTTATTTTGTTGTGTGTCAATTTTTGATTTTGCTTTTGTTTTCTTTACATTTTTTCTTTTCAGACGCTAATGACGTTTGAGTACCACTGACTTTTATCGTGCAAGCAGGGAGTTTTTGTTTCTCAGGTGTTCTCAACAACTTTAAACAACACAATGGACTACGATACTATTGAAATTGTAAATTAGAATCATGTCACAAGAAATACACCTGCGAGCTAAGTAAATATTGGGTCTAGTTTAAACTGTGCCATAAACCTGAAAGCAGCTAGTTCTACCAACTTAAAGACGTTGACAGTTTACAATGACCGATTTACAATTAAATTTTCCCTTTATGCAAATACAAAATGTGTCAGAAGAACTTGACCATTTTTAGCCGATTAATAGTATATATTGCTTTAAAAGATAAGAAACTTGGCGTTTGCTGCCCGAGGTACGAGGACATGCAACCACACGTGTTGCAAACGCCAAGTTTCATACCGAGTAATTGCATATTATTTTTCACTACAACTATTCGATTTGAGGTACCTACAATTTGGGCGTGCAAAAAAGTCACAAAAATATTAGATCTGTCAGATTTATGTGGGGTTATTTCTGTCATTTTAACGTTTATGAATATTATATGCGGATTCAATATCGCTCTATCTCCTTCTTAATTTGACGTTTTCGAAAATTATATGCGGATCCAATCGCTCCGTCTCTGTAACAGCATAGCATATAATATACTCCAAGTCTTCATGGTTTCCGGGCTTGTAGGCCGTGGTCCGGTGGTATTTCTACCTGACGTTTCGTCTACAACTGCGGTAGACATTCTCAAAGGCGATGTAGCAGTACGAAGTGTCCTCCTTGGCGGCTCACAGGTCAGTGTGTCAGTGACTGGTGTCCTCCCTTCTTTTATGCCTAGTACCAGTGTGTTCTCTGTTCGGTCGTAGTTCATCTCTCTGTAATTGGTCAACTGCGCTGTGTGTAGTGGTGGGGGTGAGTTCTCTACTCGGTCGTATTCCGTCCTTGTACGATTGGTCATTGGTTTTGTATGTCGGAGTGCTGGTGTCCATGTTTTACTGAGATTGAGGCCTTCATCTTTTCGGTTGAATTTCAACCGAAGACAAGGAGGACACTTCGACCGCTGCCACATCGCCTTTGAGAATATCTACCGCAGTTGTAGACGAAACGTCAGGTAGAAATACCACCGGACCACGACCTACAAGCCCGGAAACCATGAAGACTTGGAACAATGCCGGCCGTGAAGGCTTGCACACCTGGATAAAAGCTATGTTGTGAGAAAGATTGGGTTAAATTACATAATATGCTGGCGCCATCTTTTGAAATAGTTGAAGTGCAGGCTTCTTTTAAACTGTTAACCAGTGCAAGAGCCCTATATTTTCACTAGACGCTCACATTTTCGTTAGAAAGTTGCATTTTATGTGCAAGCATAAATCTTATTAGAACGAATAAAAATTTATTTCAATAGAAGCAATAAAATATTATACGTCAGACATTAAAGTATTGGAAAACAATCTTTTGTGTCCGCAGAATTGTAATCTTAATTTCTTTTAGTTTTCTAGTACGTGCCATCAACAACAAAATGATTGTAAATTAACAACGCTTCGACAACTATGACCACCAGCACAGCCTACTATCCAAATTGTAATATATTGCTTTCAGTTCGGGACATTTGATATAAATTTTTATTAGTTCTCTGAGACTTCGTTCCTTTATTAAGGTATAAGGATATAGTTCTATGGTAGGAAACATCATGTCTTATTTTTCGTTACAGAATCATGCTAAATGATTATTAACTTCTCATTGGAAGTTATTGTAAAGCATAATGAAAAAATTTGAATGGGCGGTTTTTTATAACAAAAATAAAATCACTGTAAAATGGTTGTAAAATGTTAACCGGTATTGCAAATAGTTTCTCTACGGTAGACTGGTCTCTAATCTCTATAAGGGCACCCAATGGGAAGTCATCAGTGTGGTTTTACCCACACACCAAGCCTTTTTAATCGATTTCAAAAAAAGGGGGTGGTTCTCAAATTGGTTGTATTTTTTTTTAATGTTTGTTATCTCAGAACTCCATCATTTATAAACCGATTTGGAATTTTTTTTTTTATTTGAAAGGATATATACTTTCAGATTGGTCCCATGGAAATTTCATCAAAATCGGTTCAGTAGTTCGGCTGATTATAATAAAAGTGTGATTCATTAAGTTAAATGTCACTTTTTGACACATCAGAGAGCGTAAGAAAGTCGGTTTAATAAAAGTGATTAGCGGCGTGTGATTCCTTTAAGGTAAATTTCCCTTTTTGACACTAAAAAGTAAAAAATAAAAAACTTTTTAACAAAAAAAAATCTTCAAAAAGCCACTAAAAAGAGGAAAATAATGACATTTGAGGTCTGCGGCAATTTAATAAAATATGAAGTTGGTTAAAAAGTATAGTACCTATATAGTGATTAATATCTTCTTTTTAACCGACTTCATATTTTATTAAATTGGCGCAGACCTCAAAATTTCATTATTTTCATCTTTTTAGTGGCTTTTTGAAGGAAGTTTTTTTTTGTTAAAAAGTTTTTTTATCTGTTTTATTTAATTAACTGAGAGTTCTATCACTCTAAAAAAATCACCTTCATATAGACCTCGCGCGGCGAAAGATGTTAAGCCACCGCGTCATAGTAACGTGAATGCATTTCGCCCGCCTTCTAGCTTGCTATTGGCTATTTATTGTTATGAATAGCAGTTTGCCAAAATTGTACCTAACGTCATAAAACCCAATGTGCAGTTTTGTGTACACGGCACTGTCTGCGGGCAAGCAGGCGTTCACTAGCATATTATTGATGACGTGCCTGGCTTCATCTCTCACCGCGGGCACTCACCGTAGTTCTGTGTCAAAATCGAATCTCAACTTCGGCCAAAAATCTGTCCTTCGGTCGGTTTTTACTTTTGATTATAGTTCATCCTTATAATGAAGACGTGACATGACAGATTTAACAAGCCGTAGATCCCGCAAACAAAGTTGGACATCCACGACAAACTTTGACTGCTTTGATTAAGAAACTCACCTTGTGCTGACAGCTTAATAACTGAACTGCGAAACTTAAACATAACTCACAATCAAACACACATACAACTTTCTTCTTTGTATTAACAATGCTACAAATCTTAATTGAAAACCGGTTTAATTAATTAATTAATTTGTCTTTATTGATATCAGTTTAATTAGACACGAGTTGACTTTGATATTTAATTATAGTTACCTCGACTTTGAGGTATCGTAGGGCTTCTATGGTTCCGTGGCTCGAATCCTGCACATTTCTGAGAATTGGTAAATTACATAAATCGTTGGAAAAGCCAAATAGGCCATTCCTCCTGATCTCTATACAGGGTGGCACATCTTAAAATTGCAGTGAAATATCTCGTAAACGATGCAAAAGTTATAGAGTGTCAAGGGAGACAGAAGACTGTGATATCAGATTTAACATAGGTAGTGCTGTGAAGGTCAGGCGAAGGTCAGCTTCGATTTTTTAATTGTAACAGTGGCTTTTTATTCCAGAATACGAAACAGTATTTGATAGTGAACAGTAAATTATTAAGGTACATATCAGCTAAAGTTAATAAATATTGAGATATTGACAAATTAAATAGCAAATTTAATTTGTAACAAAAAAAATAGTCACAATTTATTATTGTTTCAAGGCTGAAATTATTTGTATAGCTTGTCGGTGACCCAATAATGCCATTATAATATTTGCAGATCGATTGGTCAGTATTAAAGGGGTGGCAGATCACCCTAAACGTGTCATGTACCCGACGAAATTTATATTATTACTTCAAGGTTCAAATTTTAATAATATGTTGTTACGGCGACTGTTTTAAGCATATATTTCAATTTACAGAACAAAATGTCGGTCTCTGTTCAGAAACATCCACACAGTTACACCTTCCCCGCCCTTTCCCCAGTTCAGTTGAACATTTTGCATAATATAATACAGATATAATAATATATTAATTAATTATAGTTATGCTCTATGTTTAACAGTACATACTAAGTATAATCGTAGGTAATAGTGCTTACATTTAGCAAGCGGCGGAAATGTTTTATTGCTTGAATAAATTTGCTATTGTTCGACAAAATAGTGTATTTGCTAATACTACGCATTGTGACTTTATTATGTGAACTTAAGTTTGTTTTTGGACAAAATAAAAAAATTAACTTTGCCGGGGTGTGGCGCTAGGAGCCTATACATGGATGTTCTGGTACAGAACTCAGCACTTCCCATGTACTGTACAAACATGGCTAGTGAGAGTTGAGAGGTCCCATGAGCCATTCGAATGAATGAATGAATTGTAAATAATAGACGCTCGACAACAGATAAGGATACCATATATAGCTGAAAACACATTTTTCTGCTGTGTTGTGTTGTATAATGAACCATCCTATGTATGACTGTTTGAGAAAAAGTCTAGTGAACCATTCTGGATATGACTCTTCGACAAACTTCTACTATTCTCGAATGTTCCAGTGATTCTAGAACAATACCTCACCATGATATAAATACAGCGTGTACACAAAGTGCAGTCAGTCAGCAGAACACAGTTCACTAGTTAGTTGTTACGTTCGTTTATGTGTGCGTGCGTGTGTGTGTGTGTCGTCAAACGACATCAAGATGGAGTATTCGACCAATCAGAATGGATCCTGACTGTAAAGTTAGGTTGTAGATAGTGATGAGCAAAATTAGTCTTGGTCTTGGTCTTGCGAAAAAGCAAGACCAAGACTATCATTAGACTAGCAAGACCAAGACCGAATATGCAAGACCAAGACCAAATACACAAGACTAAACTAAAAATTCTTACTTCAGAGTCAGTGGCGGCTCGTCTTTAAGTCAGATAAGACAGATAAAATGAGCAAGACCAAGACTTGATACGCAAGACCAAGACCAAGACTAAATAAGCAAGACCAAGACCAGACATATTTGAGCAAGACCAAGACTGAATCCTTTGCTCATCACTAGTTGTAGATATGAATCATCGGTATAGCGAGAGCTAATCATGTAGGTGACGTTAAAACAGAGCGATTGAGTAAATGAGTGTTTCCAAACTCTGCGCCGTTTCATATTATAGATATATGCATAATATTATAATACGCAAACATTAGTTTAGGTATTTCCACTGCACTATAATAAAGTGGATTTAGTGCACACAAAATAGTGCCATTGTGCTGAGAGATATGTATTTAAATGAGCGCAAGAAGTGAACGGTGAACGGTGACGCTGTCTGCAAGCTAACAATAAATTGCCGCGCCAGTTCAGCTCCAAGCATAAAGCATAATAATAAATCAATATTAAATCTACTTTAACTCGAGGTGTAAATAGCAAAGAGTAGATACTTTCTGTAAGAGGCGTCACTATCTTTAGTCAAGTTGCAATGACCTTGAAACAGAGCTGGACAAAGCACTTAACCTAATAATAAGAAGTATTAGAAATACTTTGTATTTTGGTGTCCGTCTTGTGACTTCATGTGTTGTTAACACGACGCGTTTCAGCAACGAGTTGCCATCTTCAGGTGTGGTTAATTTTTTATATTGTAACAAAACCCCAGATGCTACGCCACTGTTTCCAACAGAACATTCCAGACTGAAGCGATTGTCTGTTTGTTATAACACAGTAGTGGAATAGTATCGAAGATTCCGGACGTTTCTATAGACAACGAGAACACAGGCAATGCGTGTATATAAGGCGATGCGCGCGACTGAGTGGGGATCAATCATTCAGCGTCGTGTTGAGTCAGTCAATCGGTCACTTGTGAAAATAAATGGGAAATAAATAAAACAGTATTCTGTGAACATACCTACCTGTTAAAATAAATATCCTCGTATTGTTCAGTGTTATAATTACCGTTTAAGTGTTTCATTGTTTAGAATTGACATTTTCGTTGTTGTTATTATTGTGTTTATAATTATTATAATTAATTATTGTAAATAGACATTGTACATAAATCTTAGTAAATAAATATTTAATTCCGCCAAATTAAAAGCAGTTTTGTTACAATATTATAAAACACGCATTGAGTATTCGTAACACGTTATAATATTATGATGCTAAGCACAAGTCATGTTCTGGATTGTGAAGTACTGATTTAAATTTCGAGATTTTATGACAGGTCTGCCTCTGCACACAAGTGAGTCAGTGCCTCACATTCACGTCTTAGAAAGATAGGTACCATGAAGAAGAGTATATCATGCCCTAAAACAATAGACTGTTTGTTTTATCTCTTTCACAAAAGGTGAGCTTTTAAAGTACAACAATCTAACGGCAACAATAACTACTATATACAAAACAAACGAAGCGTGTGTTTATTTAAAACAAAAACCTGTCTGCACGACATTACACTATTGTTGTTACTTGTATATCAATGTATTTGCCTTCGTTATTATAATAAACAGTTTGTGTATTGTAATTGTCGGCCTGCCCGATAGATTGAGCGACAGGCATCAGACATGTCAAGATTCCTTGCTATATTATAGTAGAGATGTGCGACTAATTAAACTCTGCGGAAGCCCCTAGACCAAGGGCGAATCTGGAAATTTATTCGAGGGAGGTCAAAACCATCCGAACTAACCTAACCTAAATAAAAATATATAACTTAAAAAAAAATAAAAAACACCGATTTCATAAAAAGCGAACTTAAAAGATGATAACAAATGACAATATGCAGTTGAAGACATACATGTATTAGATCGAGAGCTAGTGACAATTTTTTGGTGTTATTTATAATATTTAAGGCCTTATTTTTGTGAAGATGTTGAGGGAGGCATATTAAAGTGCCCTGTGTAAGGGATTTTGCTAGATAGCGGTGTGGGAGGGATGCAGATCGCCGCCGACATGTAACAAAAAAAATGGTCACAATTATAATTGCTTCAAGGCTGAAATTGTTTGTATAGCTTGTCGGTGACCCAATAATGCCATTATAATATTTTCAGATCGATTGGTCGGTATTAAAAGGGTGGCAGATCACCCTAAACGTGTCATGTACCCGACGAAATTTATATTATTAGTTCAAGGTTCAAATTTTAATATGTTGTTACGGCGAATGTTTTAAACATACCTATATAACAAAATGTCGGTATTAACCCCCTCTCTTAGAGGGAAACTTGCTTGCCTAGGTGTTTATATCGTTCTGCAAGAGGGTTAATACCGACATTTTGGTCTGCAAATTGAAATATATGCTTAAAACAGTCGCCGTAACAACATATTAAAATTTGAACCTTGAACTAATCATAGAAATTTCGCCGGATACATGACACGTTTAGGGTAATCTGCCACCCCTTTAATACTGACCAATCGATCTGCAAATATTATAATGGTATTATTGGGTCACCGACAAGCTATACAAACAATTTCAGTCTTGAAGCAATAATAATTGTGACCATTTTCTTTGTTACATGTTGGGGGCGATCTGCATCCCTCCCATACCGCTATCTTGTAAAATCCTTTACTCAGGGCACTTTAATATGCCTCCCTCAACATCTACACAAAAATAAGGCCTTGAATAAATAACACCTAAAAATTGTCACTAGCTCTCGCGGTCTATATGTTTTTGACAGCATGTTAATTTCAATAATTTTAATACTTCAAGCTGGCTGCGAACCTGAAATCTTGTCCCCCTCTATTTTACAAGACATTGGCTGTTTTATATTAAATATATGTCTTATAATTTTCTTTTCGATAATAAATATTCTTTTGGTGTCAACACTTCTTCGCCAATTAATAATCTATTAGAAGAACTTGATCTATGGTTTTAGTTTAAACATAGTTACTGTCAGTACTCGACAATAATACGCTTCATTACGCCCTAGATAAACTGTAATATACTATTAAAATCCCTCATGTATATAAATTTTTAATAAATTTGTTTTTATGTTAAAAACCATTTTCTATAATTCTTTCAGTTAAAGATGCAACCGAGTCTTTTAAAATGCAAAATAAATGTCGCATTTCAGGAAATATATGTGACTATTTTTATATTATTTTTACATACCAATTTTGCGAATTTTCTTAAATTATCTGAACATTTATGTGAAACATTTGTATGTCATTTTCTGTTTTCTTATTTTTGTGAATGTTATTCCAAACACAGCATGCGAATTGCGATGCACATACGGGGTTTCACAAAATGGAAATTTGGGCTTGAGAATGGCCGAGAGTGTAACAATGCTGTTGTTCCTCTATTACAAGTCCCCAGTTCCCGGGTTCTAGCCCGATTTTTTATTTTATTTTATTTATTGTGGATTATAGACGCGTCGACAACTTAGGTCATTAGCGTCAGTTCTAGCCCGAGAGCTGGAAAAAGTGTCAATTGGATTTTCAATTTATTATTAAAAAAAAAAATTATGAATTGAAAATATGAATTGGTGCTAGGCTCAAATAACCTTAGCTGTTGGTTGTCTTTAAAAAGACAATTTCGCCTACCTTCCAAATTTCATCAATACAGTGTCAATAGTCTCCAAGTAAAATGGCTGTGACAGACAGGTAGGACAAAATTATAAGGGTTCCGTTTTTGCCATTTGGCTACGGAACCCTAAAAACGGAATTAAAGCAAAATTTATTTATTTATTGTGGATTATAGACGCGTCGACAACTTAGGTCATTAGCGTCTTAAATACAACAAATATCATAATATATTTTATTTATTGTGGATTATAGACGCGTCGACAACTTAGGTCATTAGCGTCTTAAATACAACAAATATTATAACATATCACTTAAAACTAAATAACATCACAAAACATCCATGAGCAGAGGTGGGATTCGAACCCACGACAGTCTGATTCAGAGGCCGCGACGCTACCAACTGAGCCATACTGTCCTCTATCATAATATAGGTACAACTTAAAAACTAAATAACATCACAAAACATCCATGAGCAGAGGTGGGATTCGAACCCACGACAGTCTGATTCAGAGGCCGCGACGCTACCAACTGAGCCATACTGTCCTCTAATTAAAGCAAAAGCACACCCATCAGTACTAGGGTGGGTCAAAAATATCAATTATTTTTCTTTTACAAGTGACACGAAAAATGGGTTGCTAGACACCTTAAAAAAATTCTCACCAAATATGAGCTCTTAATTTTAACAGGAAGATCCTCCGCATCACAGTTTTTTATTTTTTTCTCAGTCCAATAGAAAAAAATTCATACCTCATCATTAATGGATTGTACAGAAAAATGTTTTATGAGAATTTTGTAGGAAATTTAATGCTCTACAAAAAAGGTATCTTATATTTTTTCCGCGAACCTCACCATTTGAAAGATATTGAAGATTTAAGTTTGATTATTTTAAGACAAATTTTATTTTTGTTTATGAATTTTATAACTCGACAATAAATGACTATTATAAATCTTCAATATCTTTCAAATGGTGAGGTTTGCGGAAAAAATATAAGATACATTTTTTGTAGAACATTAAATTTCCTACAAAATTCTCATAAAACATTTTTCTGTCAATCAATTAATGATGAGGTATGAATTTTTTTCTATTGGACTGAGAAAAAACTAAAAACTTTGCTGCGGAGGATCTTCCTATTAAAATTAAGAGCTCATATTTGGTACGAATTTTTTTAAGATGTCTAGCAACCCATTTTTTCGTGTCACTTGTAAAAAAAAAATTGATTTTTTTGACCCACCCTAGTCTACAAATATAATTCAAACAAATTTCCCGACAAAGGGAATAATCGATTAAATTATTTCATTAAATTAATAAAATTTAATAACTTTATTACTTATCAGACGCTATCAGTTTATAGACAATTTTTTGGGATCAAATGTCGTGGGATCAATTGTCGTTGGAATCAGTTATCGTGGGATCACTTGTCGTGGTATAAAATTGTTGGGATCAATTAACAGCACACCATCCGTAACGTATCAGTGAAAGAATATTATTCAATATGACGGCCGAAGGACATCCCTGTTTCAACTGTTGACATTGGACATAGAATATAGTAAATGTAAATACTTTATTATACTGTATTAACGTATTAAGATTAAGTGCTACAGGGCTAAGATAAGCAAGTCAGCCTAAAGTAAATGAAAACGTAACAAGTTAGCAGTAATTCACTGTGATGACTGTTTCTGACAAGTCTCTGTTATTCACCAATGTGTATTATGCTATATTGGCGTCCGACAGTGGCGCACGTCATTAAAGATCTCCAAAAATTATTCATTTCAAACATAAACAATACGAGAAGGCTTCATGCGAATTTACGCTAACCGAAGCACACTCTCAAAATATGTTTAAATACCTATATGTGTTGAATTGGCGTCCGACAGTGGCGCACGTCATTGGGGATCTCCGACAATTATTCATTTCAAACATGAACAATACGAGAAGGCTTCATGCGAATTTACGCTAACGGAAGCACACTCTCAAAATATGTTTAAATGCCTATATGTGTTGAATTGGCATCCGACAGTGGCGCACGTCATTTGGAATCTCCGACAATTATTCATTTCAAACATGAACAATACGAGAAGGCTTCATGCGAATTTACGCTAAAGGAAGCACACTCTCAAAATATGTTTAAATACCTATATGTGTTGAATTGGCCGTCCGACAGTGGCGAACGTCATTTGGGATCTCCGACAATTATTCATTTCAAACATGAACAATACGAGAGCTCATCATGAAAGTGAAAATTATTTCAAACACCCTTAAATGGGATAGGTACATTAAATAAGTACCTAGATATATCAATGCTACTTATAAATAACCATAGATTGGTATTACTACACATACTTATACTAGAAATAATTATATCTTGTAGACATCGTAAGATAATCTACATGTTAGATGCATACATAAAACACATAATCTAAAAATATTTTCAGTTATACAGCCTGTCCCATTTAAGCGTGGCAAATCAAAGTTATGTTTTTTTAACCTAGCACCCTGTTTTTATTTGTTTTTTCAATTCTGCACCTAGAATTGTGAATAGAAATTGTAAGGGAAGCCATGCTCGAAAATTCAGTAATTTTTGAGTTATTCAAATTTCTTAGAAATTTTTGACACGTGCAGACCTTTACCTAAAATTCGACATAGCCAAAACAGAAACCTTTGTCAAACTGAAATTTTGTGCCCCTTGGTTTGTGTCCTAATTATTTTCTAGTTTATGGTACAGCTGATGATTTAAAATAAAACCGTTTAACTTACAAGTTTTTTTACCTATTTTTTATTGTAATTCAGTTACACAAATTTCTTATTAATTGATAAAATGTACTGTTAAATTATCATTGTTACGTCATAACGTTTATACTGTCTTTTATCTCCGTTTTGTAAGGATGTTTGAAAACGTTCTTTAATTAAAAAAGACATGCTCAAATAAACTGTAAATTACAATAAAATTATATCGGTAAAGCTTTCCCTTGAGGTTACCCGTTATACTGTCATGAGCGCAAACAATAAATATTAAAAGGGGTTCGATTTTTTTTTAGTGTTCCGCACCAACAATGTAAAATTTGTTATGTAATTATATTATGTTATAAACAAAAAATGTTTTTAATAATTATTAATTAATTCAACAATGAATTCAATCCACAAAGCATTCACGTAGGTAGTGAATAGTATTTCTTAACATATTAATCAGCATATTATGTCATCATGCCGTTATAATATTTGCGAATCGATTGGTCTGTATCGAAGGGGTGGCAAATCACCCTAAACGTGTCATGTACCCGACGAAATTTATATTATTAGTTCAAGGTTCAAATTTTAATAAGTTGTTGCAGCGACTTTTTTAAGCATATATTTCAATTTGCAGAACAAAATGTCGGTATTAATCCGCTTGCAGAACGATATAAACACCTAGGCAAACAAGTTTCCCTCTAAGAGAGGAGGTTAATACTGACATTTTGTTCTGCAAATTGAAATATGTATATGCTTAAAATAGTCGCCGTAACAACATATTAAAATTTGAACCTTGAACTAATAATATAAACTTCGCCGGGTACGTGACACGTTTAGGGTGATCTGCCACCGCTTTAATACCGACCAATCGATCTGCAAATATTATAATGGCATTATTGGGTCACCGACAAGCTATACAAACAATTTCAGCCTTGAAGCAATAATAATTGTGACATTTTTTTTGTTACATGTTGGGGTCGGTCTGCATCCCTCCCACACCGCTATCTATCAAAATCCCTTACTCAGGTCACTTTATTATGCCTACCTCAACATCTTCACAAAAATAAGACCTTGAATAAATAACACCAAAAAATGGTCACTAGCTCTCGGCCTATGAGTGATCCGGCTTCGTTTTTCCTTTTGAGGTGCGGAACCTTAAAAATTGTTGAAATATTAGTCATTCAATATCTTGGAACGAAACTTTATCAGGATACAAAGTTTCGAGGACAGACGATTTTGTTTGCCTCAAATGCTTTTAACTTAGAGATATCAGTTTTCAAAGGGCGCTACTGACAACCGTTTATTGTTATATATGTGAATGTACAAGCCGAGGGGGAGGGGGCAGGGTTGGATAAGTAACATGAGTGCCGCACCCTCGTTTTAAATGTTGCTCCAGGGTCACGAGCTGGTTAACTCCACGCTGAAGCTTCACAATCCAAGGATGGACAATCTATATAATCTCTACCGTTATAACGTCACTCTGTCGGCTGGATTGATTTTTACTTCCCACCTCTACTATGGTAGGGAAGTAATGGATTCAGTCCGAAAACAATATTTCGAGATTTTAACAGATTTTCACGTTTTGAGACCCTAGCAATCGTTTAAGATCATTTTCTGACTGATGTCTGTATGTGTGTGTGTATGTGTGTATGTGTGTGTGTGTGTATGTGGTCAATTTTTCGCCTTCGATATCTTAAGAACGGAACAACATACGGGCATGCCGATTGTTCTATTGTGTTTATCAGCCTTTAACTTAGATCTGATTAGATTTTGAGTCAAATCGGTTCAGTGGATCCTGAGATATTCAAAAAAACGTCCTCAATGTCACGTATTAACATAGGTAAAAAAAAATATAAATGAATTCTAGATGTTATAATATGAAAAAAATGTAAATATTTTTTTTCTCTAAAATGTATAGTTTTCGAGAAAAAAAATATTTTACTAAAAAAAATAAAAATTGTACGTAAATCAAGGTAACCATGATTTTTGCTATATTAAGCTAGCCATCAATAGATCACCAAACAAAAAAGAGGGCCATGCTTTTTTCAAAGAATAAAAATTAAATTGTGTTTTAAAGACCACCAACAGCTAAGGTTATTTGGGCCTAGTCAAAGAATAAAAAAAAGAGTGTTTATTTTTTGCAAATATTTACTAGGTGGGAAGTATAGGACTGGTCATCAGTCGAATTTTTTTAACCGACTCGGTCAGAACGTGTTTTGCGTTATTGGTTACGACCTTAAAAATGTAGTGGTTTCGGCCGTCCAGCGGTTCTGGAAAGATGAACGGAGTGCTGTTGCAGAAAACAAGTTAAGAGCTGCAAAGGGCTCGAGAGTAGCCGAGCGTGTAGCAATGCTGTTGTTTACATGGCGTTGCTATGGTTCCTCTATTACAAGTCCCCAGTTCCCGGGTTCTAGCCCGAGAGCTGGTAAAAGTGTCAATAGGATTTTCAATTTATTATTAAAAAAAAAATAATGAATCGAAAATATGAATTGGTGCTAGGCCCAAATAACCTTAGCTGTTGATGGTCTTTAAAACACAATTTAATTTAAGAGCTGTAAAATCTACAGTTGACCCATGGCTCACATCTTGCCGTCCCTCCAGGTGGGAGGAAGTGATTCTTACACGGCTACGAATCGGTCACTGTAGATTAAGTCATGGTTTTTTAATGGCTCGTGAGGAACCGCCCCTCTGTGAGACGTGTGACACTCGTGTTACCGTATTTTTTTAAATGTATGTCCACCGATTACTCAAGAAGACTGCACTGATTTAAAAAATTTTGACTTCGTTGTATTCAAGAAGATTTTTTCTTAAATCGGTTCAGCAGCTTTTATTTCTAGTAATTAATATCATTTTTTGTAGGTTACCTCATATCTTCTGCATTTATGAACCGATTTTGATGATTCTTGTTTTGTTTAATAGGGCATACCATTAGAGTGGACTCACATAAATTTTACTTAAATCGCTTCAGTGGTTTTCTTTTTTTAGTTTAGTAATCAAATATCAAGAAATGAATCTTTTAGTAACGTGCAAGATACATCATACATTGCAAAGCCACTAAAAAGTAAAAAAATCCTTCAAAAAAAGCCAGAAAAAAGACAAAAATTAATACAATTTTGAGGTTGGCGTCAGTTTCATTACTAAAACTTTTAATAAACTGGCGCCGACCTCAAGTAGCTCGCAGAGAAATTGGAACTGAAATAAAGGTGACAAATCGTCTTTGCCCAGAGCGCAAATGACGACTACTCTATACGTGCCTATAACAAGTAAAGTTATTTATTGTGTGATGTGATTATGAACTGTTAAAATTTTTGAAAATTAAGTGAAAAGCATGCTATTTTATAATGGGTATGGCAAAAAATACCATAATTATATCTCGTGCGACAGGCTCATTTACACGGGTAGAGTAATGAGGCAAGTACTTGATAGAGTAGAGTAACTCTACCCGTATAAACGGTCAGTAGAGTAGAGTAGAGTAGCGAGTAGAGTGTGTAGTAGGTGGTAGAGTAGAGTTACTAGCAACATGTGGCAAAGTAACTTTACTCTACTACCACCACTCTACTTGCTACTTTACTCTACCCGCAACTATACCCGTGTAAATGAGCCTGTATTATGACTCGTGTGACTGTTATAAAGGTTGATTTATATTATCCGGTCAGACACGGCGCGGGAACGTAGCGTTTCCGCCAAGACAAACATTTTACATGCATTTCAAATACGAATATTTATACCCGTCCATTCAGACATGTATCAATACTCGTATTTGAAATGTATGTAAAAATGTTTGTTTTGCCGGAAACGCTACGTTCCCGTGCCGTGTTTGACCGACGCCGACGAGCACATGACTGTTAAAACGAGCACAGCGAGTAATATACCCCATTACACATCTACATATACAATCTACTATTAATATTGCGTTATTCTCTTACCGTAACATTGTCTGAATATCCCATTTGTTTCCCCCTTTATAGAGATTTTTACATACCTGAAATCAAAAATAGTACAATTATCAAAATAACATAATACAAAAGTCATATGATTTTTTTTTTAATTTGCATTAAAATTTTAGTGAAATAATTTCTACAGTAAGTACAGGGTTTCTTATATTAGACTACCCACTTTGAAATTTGAAAAACAAATCTAAACGGGGTAACTGATTTTGTAACGTTGAGGCCAATAGAGGTTCAGTAAACGGGTGGAAAAAGAACTTAAGAGTTGCTGGGCCCGTGAAATAACGTTTACTCAATCAATTTTATTTGTATTATTTTGTGTTGACTTATTTCAAGGCTACTTAGCCATTCATGAAATAAAACATCTATCTATCAAGAAAATTAGCTATTATCATTCCAGAAAAAACAGCAACCAATTAAAATATGAAGTCGGTTAAAAAGTATAGTATAGTGATTAATATCTTCTTTTTTTAACCAACTTCATATTTTAATTGGCACAGACCTGAAATTTTCATTATTTTACTCTTTTTAGTGCCTTTTTGAAGGAGGTTTTTTTTTAAACATAAGAAATACAATCAATATGATTAAACACCTATACCGTAACTAAATTCACTATATTAGTGAAATTAACATAAGAACATCAGACGAATTATCGCCATGATATTTATATAGAAGGCTATATAGGAAAAATGTAAATGCACCGCCGGGAATCGAACCCAGAACTCCCAATTTCGCGTCGGGTAAGTTTCCAGTTACTACACAGTGCCCAACAGTGTACATTTAATTCTTCCTATATATGCAACGATGACCACAGATCCATTAACTGCGAGAGCTATTATTTTATAACAACATTACGAATGAATGCTGGCTTTCTCATGGCAATTGGGAGTTCTGGGTTCGATTCCCGGCGGTGCATTTACATTTTTCCTATATAGCCTTCTATATAAATATCATGGCGATAATTTGTCTGATATTCTTATGTTAATTTCACTAATATAGTGAATTTAGTTACGGTATAGGTGTTTAATCATATTGATTGTATTTCTTATGTTTATATTAAAAACCGTATATAGATTTCTCGTTATAATTTGAGGTTTTTTTTTGTTAAAAAGTTTTTTATTTTTTACTTTTTAGTGTCAAAAAGTGACATTTACCTAAAAGGAATCACACGCCGTTACTCACTTTTATTAAACCGACTTTCTTACGCTGTCTGATGTGTCAAAAAGTGACATTTACCTTAAGGAATCACACGCCGTTACTAACTTTTATTAAAATTAGCCGAACTACTGAACCTATTTTGATGATGGAACCAATCTGAAAGTATATCCTTTCAAATAAAAAAAAATTTCAAAATCGGGTCATAAACGACGAAGTTATCCGCGAACAAACATAACCACATAAAACATAAATAATATATACGCGGTCGAATTGAGAAAACTCCTTTTTTTGAAGTCGGTTAAAAAGAATCTATTAAATGTTAAGGAATATTTTAATTTGTTTTAGGATCGACAGGAGAAACGCGACCGGTTAGCTGTAAACTACCCAGCCATCAAGAATCGAATAATTATAAAGATTATATCATTCGCTATACAAAATTATGTAAGGCTGCCATTTATCAGAAAACTGTGAATAAGTTGCAGTCTTACAGGGGATTAAAACAGAGACGAAATATTGCATTGTTAATTCTTTAAGATACAAAATAAAAATTATAATTTAATATTGTTGCAATTTATTTTATTCTAGATTTTATAGACGCGTCGACAACTTAGGTCATTAGCGTCTTAATTACACCAAATAACATATCACACAACATCCATGAGTGAGGTGGGATTAAAACCCACGACAGCTTGCTCCAAAGGCCAGCACGTTGACCATTATACCAAGCTAATTATTACCATTCCAACTCCACAAGTGGGGAATGCTAATTTATAGGTCATAATTCACTTTTAAAAATGTTACAATATTTTTTCGCTTCGAGGTCCCTCGAGTTCAAAAAACATGTTTTTGGAAAAAGTCTATTTGTCTGTGAGCACAATACAGGTCAGATTGACACCAAATTTTGGTAGGATGTTTGACATGCAAATAGGAAGAGTCCTCTTTTTTTGGGGGGAAATCGGCGCATGCGCAGAGGAGATATATGCTATAACTTCTTTATTTCTATTATAATAAAGGTATGTTTTTCGTAATGGTTTGTTAATTCTACTCATTTTTGCAACAAAATTTTGTAACAAAAAATGTTTTTGTAAACCTTATTCAGATCTGTCAAATGGCAGGGGCTTTAAAAACATGGCGCAGTTAAGGGAAAAATGTCAATAGTTGCTATGGTTTTATAATTTAAAAAATATAAATACATAATTTTTTAATTTATAAATATATTTTTTCTTCATTAGAAAATAATTTGCTGTAAAGGCAATAACTGACAGTGTTTATGCCATGATATTAGAAAACGTCGCGAATTCCATTTTCGATAAACTCTTTGTTTATTTTACAAGTTTTATTTTTGTAATAAACAATTTCACGATGGACTTATATTGTTACATCGTAATTTTTTGCCTTATTCGAGTAAAATTTTCTACCACCAGATGTCGAATGCCCATTTGACAGATCCCAATAGTTTCGTAAATATTTTGAAAATAAAATTAGCTGTTCTTTTGTTTTGAAGTAAATTGATCTGTCAAAAATTCGACTGATGACCAGTCCTATACTTCCCACCTAGTAAATATTTGCAAAAAATAAACACTCTTTTTTTATTCTTTGAAAAAAAGCATGGCCCTCTTTTTTGTTTGGTGATCTACTGATGGCTAGCTTAATATAGCAAAAAATCATGGTTACCTTGATTTACGTATAATTTTTATTTTTTTTAGTAAAATATTTTTTTTCTCGAAAACTATACATTTTAGAGAAAAAAAATATTTACATTTTTTTCTTACTATAACATCTAGAATTCATTTATATTTTTTTTACCTATGTTAATACGTGACATTGAGAACGTTTTTTTGAATATCTCAGGATCCACTGAACCGATTTGACTCAAAATCTAATCAGATCTAAGTTAAAGGCTGATAAACACAATAGAACAATCGGCATGGCCGTATGTTGTTCCGTTCTTAAGATCGAAGGCGAAAAATTGACCACATGCACACACACACATACAGACATCAGTCAGAAAATGATCTTAAACGATTGCTAGGGTCTCAAAACGTGAAGATCTGTTAAAATCTCGAAATATTTTTTTCGGACTAAATCCATTACTTCCCTACCATAGTAGAGGTGGGAAGTAATAAGAACTGAGTTAGCTGACAAGCATGCTTTGGTTTACCCATCACTGACAACAGTTGTATAACTAAGAGTTTACCAATCCCTATGATTTTATGTGAAAGTAAATTTGAGCGCTATTGTGGCTTGGTAAATGGCTCCAGCATTCTACACATTTAGCAACAGACAGGAAATCACTGGGTTTAAAACCAGACCAAAGAACAATATTTTATATTATTTCAGCCTAAAATACTTTTCTTTGTCTAAATCACATTGTAAAATACCGGAAAATGTAAAATTAATAGCAGTAAACAAATTTCCTATGCGGAAAAGTTCCCACGAGAGTGCCTCTTATATAATTTTATGCAATATGGAAATCTGTTTGAGGTTTTCGAAACTTCAGTATTAATTCTTAAATGAACGGTACTTAAAATTCCTGAGAATTTGATACTGTAACAAAACTGTTTTCTTACGGGGGTGGAATAAATTATTTATTTACAATAATTAAAAAAGTAAACAACAATATACAATAATTCGTAACAATGAAAAGTCAATTTCAACAGTCAACACTGTTTATATAATAATGACACGAACAGTAGTTCTCAAACACTTCAATAGCACTAGATTTGTATTTATTTATTTCCGTTGTTTATAACATGACACTAATTCACGACACTCGTTGTCCTTGTTCTCTCTCCGGCGATTGCTCTTGCTTAGATAGATAGATAGATAGATTTATTAAAATCATAGATGGGCAAGCCCACATTGATTACGTCAAACATAAATTACATTAATAACATTTAAAGTTAATATTAAAAAATTCCTTGATGGAGTATAAACAGTTTCTTATTCAAATTTGTTTTATGTTTTTTTTGAAATCACTTAATTCTAATTTCCTTATTTCTAGAGGTAACGCATTATAAAATTTATAACTGATGCACAAATAACTTCTACCGGCTAAGTCCAATCGCACCTTCGGTATGCATGTGTTTTCCCGATTTCTAGTATAGTAATCATGTTGATCTGAATGCATGTCTAAGGTATTGCTTTTCGCAAATATTAAACAAGTATACACAAAAAGGGAGTAGAGAGACATTACATTAAGTTGAACAAATAACTTTCTACAAGAGTCGTTCCAATTTGATTATAGAGCTAGCAGCTTGACCCCCCCCCTCCCGCTCACTCGCTTTCTAGAACATTCTTCTGTCTTCGATACAATGCCACGCCTCACCATTGTTACTTGTTCTGGATACTTCGATTGTCGCCAGTGGCCTAACATCTGGGGCTTTGCTACAATACCAAGGAATAAAATATTAGTAAAAAAACTTTTTAGAGACAAGCCTTTATTGAAATGTACTAAAAAGGAAAAATAATATTTAATAATTTTGGTTCATAATTATTATAATAGCGGGGGTTGTAATCTCTATGATAGTTTATTAGTCGCAACCCCCGCTTTTATAATAATTATGAACCAAAATTAATAAATATTATTTTTTCCTTTTTAGTACATTTCAATGAAAGCTTGTCTCTAAAAAGTTTTTTTTACTAATATTTTATTGTGTTCATTTTAGTCTTTCAAAATTTTACCCCCTTTTGATCCCTCTCGGAGCTGAATTTCGAGAAATCCCTTCTTATTGGGTACTTACGTCAGAAAAGGAATCTACTGTCCAAATTTCTATTTTCAGCGATTTGGCCTGGACGTTGAGTAGTCAAAAAAAAACCTACATCCTCGTTTGAACCCCTTAGGGGTTGAATTTAGTTCTAAAAACGATTTATTCATGTATATTGTCATCGGAAATACACGTGTATAAAATTTCAAATCGATCAATTACGTGAAAGTCGTTCAAAATTGACTTGCAAGATTTGACCTAAACAAACAAACATACAAACATTGGAAGTTAAATAAAAGCTCGTTTTCCGTCTATATGTCTGTCACAATCAAATTTCTCTGGACTAAATCTATACTAATATTATAAAGAAGAAAAATTTATGAGTTTGTTTGTCAGGGCCCGGGGGTAATCTCAGAAACTACTGAACCGATTTTAAATTTTTTTTAACTGTTTGATAGGTGATACTTTCCTTTAAAACATAGGATATTAAGCGGCCCGTTTCTTTCTTTCTGATAAACGGAACCCCAAAAATAATAAATTGTATTATGGATTAATAAAATAAATAAATAAATGTTCTTTGGAAATTGGCGTTCCCAGGAGCCCGAGCTCGTACCAGTCGGTTTGTGTATGCCGACTGGCAGATTCTAATACACAAATGGATTATTAATTGTTAGACGCTAATGAGCTGAGTTGTCGACGCGTCTATAATCTACAATAATAATAATCATATATACATGCATGTAAAGCAGCTATTTTATAGTGGGTAGGTATGGCAAAAAAGCTGATAAAAAATATTTGACTGTGTATGCGCCGCTTTAGAAACAAAATCTTGTTAAATTTTAAAACTATGTACTTACATATTTCATTTAATATCATATTCACGACTATCTGATATAATCAATGCATACAAAAGCAGTTAGAATAAGCTGTTTACGTAATAAAAGAATGCATAAAGGTCACATTCTAAACAAAACGTATGTACAATGAGCAAGTTTTATATGCAGTAATACTACGTTGAAAGTAGTAAAGAAAAAAAACATAAAAAATTCAGTACAAACATTTCACTCGTAATGGGATAACGTTAATGAGAAAGAAGAACGCGACCCTAACCTCTGTCTACAGTTAGAGCAACTAATTGTGGCGGAATATATCAAAATACTTGGAATAATGCCGGCCGTGAAAGCTTGCACACTTGGATATATCAAAATAGTTTGCAAAGTCAAAAGTGCACACCCCACGAAGTTTATCATTGTATGGTCAAATAATTTTTTTACAATTGACTTCTTTATTAACAATTAACGAGGGCTTGAGAATAGCCGAGAGTATAGCAATGCTGTTGTTTATATGGCGTTGCGATGGTTCCTCTATTACAAGTCCCCAGTTCCCCGGTTCTAGCCCGAGAGCTGGTAAAAGTGTCAATTGGATTTTTAATTTATTATTAAAAAAAAAATAATGAATTGAAAATATGAATTGGTGCTAAGCCCAAATAACCTTAGTTGTTGGTGGTCTTTAAAACACAATTTCTTTCTTTCTAACAATTAACGGCCCGGTACGGCTTCGCCCGGGTGATATGAAATTATGATCAGTAAATGAAAATTTTTATTTGAAGAGCAGCCAATTACATAATTGATTTCTGCAAATATCGGAAAAAAATCATTTTGACAAGTGACAACCATAGTCACAGTCAGGACTCTAGCCTGAACCTTTCAACTATCGCGGCGGAATGAGCTTACAATTACTCAACCGTGACATGATTACCAATCTAACATTCTACATACCTATAATATGCAAAGGAATCAATAGATTTACATGCGAGTGTTATTAATTATAGCTATAGGTTATAGATGTGATAACTCTTAATCGAGTTACCGAACATAGTGTTACAAAACTGTTTTCTGAGTTGGCGGAATAAATATTTATTTACAATAATTAAAAATACAATAACAATAAATGCAACAACGAAAAGTCTGTTCTAACAATCAACACAAGTAAACAATAACTAAACGGTAATTAACACTTAATTATATATACAATTGACTATACTAATATTTATTTTATCAGGTGTATTTATATCGCGGAACTATTTATATCACTGATCCACTTGATTGCACGACTCACCATTGACTGATTGATTCTACCGTTGACTGATTGACTGATTGCCTGATCGCTTCACTCACTCGTTTATATACGTTGCGTGGCTGAAGCCCAGTGCTTCTCGCGTTCTCTAGAAACTTCGCGTAGTTACTCGTTGTTCAGCAAGCAGACACCGCTTCTCAGAATTCTTGCCTGACGTTTATATACAGGGTGATCCGTAACAATAGAATATGTAGGTATACAGTATGTTCAGAATTGTTTGTTTATAGCAAAAACTAAACTGCAGTCTGAATTAAATTTAGATCTCAGTTCATTTTTCGGTGTACCGCACTTGGCCTCTTGTTTCACATTTATGTTTTTAGTGGGATAGATTATACAAAAAAGTTCGCGGCAGTATTTAAAAGGTAATCTATAAACCCGGACGAAGCCTGATCGATCTGCTAGTTAAATACGTATAATACACGTATGTCAGATGTGTTTTATTTAATAAACAGTTTACAGTATCTATAGTACACAACAACGCCGCTAGAGCACCGTTGTATGTTTTGTGCTAGTGGTGTGTATCTTTGTACTTGTTTCGAGTTACACAAAAGGACGTACACGTTGTTACAGGGATGGGAGAAGTATTTTTGATCGAGCGAACGAAGTATTTGCGCGTCCAAACATTTCGGAAGCAAGTTTTTTTCATGCTATAAAATTCTATATTATATTATGTTCGTTAACAGAGGTAAGTAAACGGTTGCCACCGTATCTTCTGTTTATTCGCTCTATGCCGCCTACCATTACTTACTCACAACCTTCACGGCATACTGTAGAAGGAAAGATAGCGGCCATTAATGACCCATTTAACAGGCAGGTGTGCGGAAAATGGTTTACTTTCTGCACTAGCGCAGAAAATAACCGCGGTTGCCATGGCAACTTCTGTAAATTCGCTCTATACGCCTGCGTACGCCTGTCATTACTTACTTGCACGAACTTCGCGGCACACTAGAAGAAAAGATGGCGACGCAAATTAACTGTCAGAATTTTTTGAAAATTACGTAAAAAGTAGGTAAATTTTGTAGTGGGTATGGCAAAAAATTTCATATATCAATATGTCTCGTACGTAATGGTATTACGGCTCGTGTGACTGTAAAAACTCGCTATGGCTCGTTTTTACATACTGTCATCACTCGCCGTAATATGCCCCATTACGTATCTAGACATACAATCTACTAATGAACATAACATCGCTGCTTTTCGATGACTACTGGTCTGCTCTACTACCATCACACTTGTATGCAGTCGTACACTATAGGACGTGGCGTGACGCTCGATATGCATAATCGAACGGAAAAAACGAGACTAAGGCCCGTATTCACCAAACACTGTTAAAGATAGAAGTTACTAACCTTAGAATAAATTTATTCCTTGGAATAAAATAAACTTTCTATTCACCAAGCGATTTATTCGATAGAATAGTAACCTCAGGTAAAAATTTACTATTACCATACGCCTTGGAGATTTTGTCAAATATTTTGATTCTAAAGCACGTTTACCAAAGATCCGACCGATGGCGCATCTATCGAAAATGTAAAATGGTGAATATTGACATATTTTACTGACAAAAACCTTTACCTGTAAGATATGAAATTAATATTTACCTGAAAAGGTCGCCAGGCCATAAAGTAATTTATGCATTTCGTGCACACCCTATTTAACTAGGCGGATAAATATTTATACCCTTGAAATTGGACAGAATAGCTATTCTTACGATTTATATCTGCAGTAAACTTAACTATGTTTGGTAATTTGAATTATCACTATTTATTCCGTGTGATAGTTACCAGGGGAATAAATCAACGGAATAAATAACTAACTAGGCTTGGTGAATACGGGCCTAAGAAGTTTCTGTTAATAAAATACTTAGTATCTACATGGCTTGAGAATAGCCGAACGTGTAGCAATGCTGTTGTTTACATGGGGTTGCTATGGTTTCTCTATTACAAGTCCCCAGTTCCCGGGTTCTAGCCCTAGAGCTGGTAAAAGTGTTAATTGGATTTTCAATTTATTATTAAAAAAAAATATAATGAATTGAAAATATGAATTGGTGCTAGGCCCAAATAACCTTAGGCCTTAGCTGTTGGTGGTCTTTAAAAAATAGTACATCCTTAAAGAAGTCTACATCATCACATAAGGAAGTTGATATGTAGATTGTAGGCATTGCAATAGTTATACCGTTTTCAACGCACTCTCCAATCCTTACAAGAACCGTATCTAATTCTACATAGAATACAATTTCATTAAGACTTGTAATATTAATGTTCTATATGTGTGGTTGAACAAGTAGGTACCTACCTACGTCTTGCTCTGACGTCGTTCTATACACAAGAGTCTAGGTATCAAGCCACGAGGAGAGCCCGAAGATGCACGATTGCTCGCACGATGGTGTCTTGGAATAATTCAATGGATTTTCACCCCGCGTACGTTTTTTGGGGAACTCCCCCACTGCACCACCACTCTTTTCACTTCGCAAAAAACGCCATTGCACCAACAGGCCCCGCGAGAAACTCCTCCCCTACAAGAAGCTCTTCCCCCCGCGAGAGTTCATCTAAAAAAATGGTTTTATTTTGTTGTGTGTCAAATTTTGATTTTGTTTTGTTTACATTTTTTTCTTTTCAGACGCTAATGACCTCTGTTGTCAATCGTCTATAATTTACAATTCATTCATTCATCTAAAAAATCAAAACCAAAAGTGCACACCCTGCTAAGTTTGATGGGATGATAAAAACATAAATAAATAGAGACAATATAAAAAGAGAATAGAAAAAATACATAAACAAATATCAAGTGAAAAATGGAATAGTTGTCAAAAAATATTTATAGTTCCGACCGGATTTGAACCAGCGACCTTCCGGGTACGAAGCAGACGCACTAGCAGCTTTGCAATTTAATCTGTTTGTTATAGAGCTGTTTTTACAAGCTTTTATTTAACTTGCAATGTATGTTAGTTAGTTAGTTTGTGTATTTGTTTAAGTCAAATCTTGCAAGTCAATTTTGAACGACTTCCACGTATCCGATCGATTTGAAATTTTGTACACATATGTATTCCCGATGACAATACATGAATAAATCGTTTTTAGAAATATATTCAACCCCTAAGGGGTTCAAACGGGGATGTAGGGTTTTTTTTGACTAATCAACGCCCAGGCCAAATCGCTGAAGCTACAAACTTGAAATTTGGATAGTTGGTTCTTTTTTTGACGTAAGCATCCTCTAAGAAAGGATTTCTCGAAATTCAACCCCTACGGATGTCAAAGGGGGGTAAAATTTTGAAAGACTAAAATGAACAAAATAAATATTAGTAAAAAAACTTTTTAGAGACAAGCTTTTATTTAAATGCATTAAAAAGGAAAAAATAATTTAGGTTCATAATTATAAAAGTGTGGGTCGTGACAAATAAACTATCATAGAGTTCACGACCCACGCTTTTATAATTATGAACCTAAATTATTAAAAATTATTTTTTTTTAGTGCATTTAAATAAAAGCTTGTCTCTAAAAAGTTTTTTTACTAATATTTTTATGGTATAACAAGCAGTATATTAACCTACTGTACCTATACTGTTACGCAAGAGGTACTTCATGCTTGTTCGGAGCTCCTCATGTTTTGATCCCTAGACATTTCTGTCGTTCTATACGCTCTGACTATGTTCTGCTACGCTGTGTGACTATAAGGCTGTGCTACGGCACACACATACACAGTATACCTAGCGTCTGAATGCAATTGACATAACAATTCAATTTCTATGCAACGTCGTATACTACAAACGCTATCACAAATTAAATAAGGTGCTACTGAAATATATGGACTACTTCAAAAGTAAATTTAGTTTGCCCGGAATTCTATAGTTTATTTTCCAACTATTGTTTTTTTTTTAAACCATCAATGGCTACAGAAGCATAGCCTCATGTGCCAGCACTAATTCCAAAATAACCCGTATCATTGTAATCTTATCATATGATTACACAGAAATGCTGTTAACAGCACAGAATTTATTTAAAAGATCATAAATTTCGAAGCTCCCAGATTCCAGAACGTAACAGATGGTTAACTGGAGACACCAAATATTTTTCCAGTAGTAGCTGATGTAATTGGTCACAATTGGGTTTTTAAATGAATTTTTTTTTTACTTAAATGGAAGGACCACATATAAGTTTTATAGCAAAACTGTTTTTATTTAATTTTTTTGCTTACTAATTAAAAAGTTATATTTAAATAAAAATTAATTTTTAAACTCAGTTCCGATAACGCGCCGAAAGAATCCGAACGCGTGTGACGTCATTATGTTATCTATGGTTTTTGTATCCATGGTTACCAAGTTAAAAATTTATTATTTTTGATAGTATGTGTAATACATATACACAAATACCAACAAATGCAGACACATTTTAACATAACGACGTCACAAACATTCCTGGCGCGTTTTGAAGTCACGTGATATTTTTTAAATTTTCATACATTTTAATTAATTTTTAGTAATTTATCTATAGCTTTAAAAATTTTTTTCTTTTCGATTTTCAATATTATTTATGTAAAAATGTATGTATTATTAGAAAAAATTAAAAAATTAATAATTTTTTTTAAACTTAAATACCTAATTGTACAGTTATTACAGGTTAATAATGTTTAGATTCTGATAAGTAATTACATCAGTTTTAAAATATTCCAAATCCAAAAAAAACAGTCATTTTCTCCGCAATTAATGATCGGATTTGAAAAAAAAAGACTGTTGTAAAAGAATTGAGAGGCCTTTCGAACTGCAAATCGTTTGACACCCCTGTTCAATAAAAATTTTTAGGGTGCAATTCACCCTGCTCTCAGGGTTGAAGCTACGTAAATAATACTAATCGATTTAGACGTCTCCCTTGATTCTAAAATTGACGTGTGCGAGCTTTTTTCGCAAAACTGATGTTAAGTGGCCAAAACTTGCCCGGACTGTTTTCATTGGCCCACTCTGTATATAGAAAAAAATTGACAATCAAAATCGTAGAAATATATTTTGTTGAAACCGTAGTGTTCCAATAGGACTTCTACCATTTTTTTAAAGTTCTTGGTTTTCCTTCGTCCATACTCTCTATATATTGACTCTTCAGACTTTTTGCTATTTCTTCTATTTCTACATATGGATTTTCCAAATGCGTTTCCTCCAGGGGAAACCTTGGAATGTGATTGCTATCGAAAATTGCTCTCCGATGTTCTTTGGAAATAAGCACTCCCAGGGACCCGAGCTCGTACCAGTAGGTATGTGTATGCCGACTGGCGGATTCTAATACACAAATGGATTATTTGTTGTGTTGAACACGCTAATGATCTGAGTTGTCGACGCGTCTATAATCTACAATTAATTAATTAATTAATTCACATGTGTTTCAAAGTACTACTATTGTCGAGCGTCTATAATTTACAATTCATTCATTCGAAGTACTAAAATAAATACAAATATTTTTACAAAGGTACTTTAATATTTATATGGTGGTAATCAACCAATAAGATTATGGAATTTTCCGAATTTAACTTTTATGATTTTTACCTGGCAGCCAACCTGTTAAGAAAAATTACTGGCATAGTTGACAATATGTTTCCAATGTAGAGTAGATTAGTGATGGGCGATTACGAGATATTTTTACAATCGAAACAATTGTAATCGTTCATAATAACAATCGAGTCCACAATCGACTCGGTGTTTGATTTTACAATCGGAATGTTCGATTGTTCAAGTCGATTGTTTGCCACATAAGTTATAGCAATAGCAGCGAATGAGAATACATATAATCGCGATTCAACGTTATATGCTAGTCGACTGACGTTCACACTGTCAATACTCTGTGATCTCTTCACTATTGAATTCGTATTACGCTATTACTGCGCAATCGACCATCGACTCAACCACAGTTGTTGAGTGATGAACGCTTGTATATTATGTGGCTCTCGACAATGTTGTATTCAGTACTATGCGACTCGGTCTCGGTGAAGTATGAAATAACAACAATCGAGTCCAAGTGATAACCATCGAGAGTCATCGAGATGTTTGAACAATCGAGACATTCGACTAAAACATCTCGTATCGCGCATCACTATAGGGTAGATTGTTATAATATTAATTGTAGTACAAACATGTTAGCACAAACAAAACATACCTACAAACCTACAAACATTCCGCAGCGTTTAGGGGGCGCTTAAGATACTTTTCGAAATATCTAATTCACTCTGTCGAATATCGACGAGGTTAGGCGCTAATGAACTTAGTTTTCGAGCGTCTATAATCTACAATCAATCTACGTGGTGATCAGTCTACTGTATAAAGACTAATCCACGTGTTATGTGCATAAAGAGATTCGGTTATATTATGTTGCAAATTTAAACATAATTACATTTGACTTATCTGCATGATAATCTCGTTATACAGACGGCATGTGTGTGTACATATTTTACAAACGAAATGCATACCAATCTACGGGGTGATTATAAACTGACGGACAATTAAAAAAAAGGTGTGTGAGCCTCACCCACATAAGTTCACGAGAGAGTAAAAACTTCTTTAGAATATTGTTTAGAAAAATTATAAAAAATATTCGCTGTTTATATAAAATATCTGGATGACCGAAATTTGCTCGGATGAGTTCAAAAAAAATAGTAGGTACTTAAAGTTCCCATTTCATCAAAATCGTTAGTCGTTTTTAAAAAAAAAATTACATACCTATAAGTAGATAATATTATTATACGTCAGTATACGTCATACTACATAACGTATGTACCTACATATTTTATATAGATAATATAAAAGTAATATACGTATTTATTTTAATATTAGTTAAAAAAATAACAACAATAAAATCTAAACATAATTATGTAAGTATATTTATGTTTAGATTTTATTGTTGTTATTTTTTTACTTTTCAAATAATTACTGATTATTTTAATAAGTTAAAGATTGACTGTCAGAGTAATTTGACATCAATAATGAAAATAGTTTGTTTTTTCCAAAGCCTACTCACCATACGACACGGTTTTATAACGTTAAAAAAACTGTTTTTTAAAATGATAAAATCGATAAGAAAACGAATTTTTCCAGAGATGAGACCTAGCTAGATCGATTTTTTGCCCCCCGAAACCCCTTTTCGGTAAATTTGATCAAAATCGTTAGAGCCGTTTTCGAGAAAATATTTATATAGGTACATATATATACAAGATTTGGGGCCATTATTATAAAACAAGATTAAATTTAATCTTTGATTAAACTAACTTAATTGGAGATTTCAGTATTATAAATTTCAGTTAAACTAATCAATAGTTATTTTCGTCAGTTAAACTAATTGAGCTACCTACCTGCATTAAAATTTAATCTACGATTAAAAAGGTGTCCGGTACCTACATCTGTCTATAGTATTTTGACGAAAATTGCTATATAATCAATATTTTTGTGTAAAATATAAAAGTTTGGTTAATAAAATTTACAATATTTTATATTAAAATATCAAATAATAATTATACGGCAATTCTGGTTATAAAATTGACAATAATCATGGAAAATTTTATTTTATAGATATTTTTTGCCCTTTCGACCAAATAAAATTTCATCCATTTCATCGGTATCTTCTATTTCAAGCGTGTCATCCATTTTAACAGACGATGAATTTGATGAGCAACCAGAAAGATTGCCTAGAATTTTTCGCGATAGACCGGAACAGTATTCTGATTTTGAATTCAAATCAAGATTTAGGCTATCCAAAGATTCAACACTGCACATATTAGAACAAATTGAAAATCAAATACAACCTGCTACGTTGAGAAATTGTTCAGTATCAGTGATGAACCAGTTGTTAATTACATTGAGATTTTATGCTACTGGTTCTTTTCAGGCAGTAATTGCTTGTTTTATGAAAATGATGCCGTCAACGAATTGTTTACTTTTAATTCACAAAACACGTGTTTACTGTTTTGTGCTTTTAAAAATTAAATACCGTTCGAATTAGTTCGAATATAGCTTCAAAGGCAAAAATAGTTACTATTCCCCCCTTTCGATGATATTCTGGTGTATATACTGAACTGAATTTATGTTTAAAAACTTTAATCTTCAGTTGGTTAACTGAAAGCCATGTTTGCTTTATAATACCGAAACGTTCATTAATCTAAGATTACATTTAATCTACGATTAGTTAACTGTTGATTAAATAAATGTTTATAATACCGGCCCTTGCTCGTTTAATAATATAGGGATTAAAATGTCAAAATAGGTAGGTTACTTAGGTGATAAAAATGTCCCCTCTATAGACCTTTTCATCGACGAACATTTTTATTTACAATAAATAAATAAAATAATGTTATGAAAATGGCCGCCATCTATAAATAATGATCTTTGATTCTCAGGACAAGAACCTTAGTCAACGTGTTAATCTCTAAACGTTTGACATACCTTATTAGTGTATTTGCCATATGGCACATACACTATTGGCGTCGGTCGGATGGCGGGACCTAGGGGTCGGACCAAAATTTCTCGACGTTTCATAGCCTCCTGAACACTTTGGCACCATTTTTGGAAAAGTCTGTTTATATATGTATATATATATTTAAATATATATATATATTTATATATATATATATATATATATATATATATATATATATATATATATATATATATATATATATATATATATATATATATATATATATATATATATATATATATATGTGCGGGCTATAACTTTCGAAAGAGTTAATTGATTTTGACGAAATTTGGTAGGCACGTTGAAATCCATCACCGCACGAAGCCTATTTAAAATGGGCCCAATCGGACTATTTTAAGGGTGGTTTTTAGGGGTTGAAAAATGTTTTTAGGCCCAAAAATGCCGAAAAAATTCTCAGAATTGTTTCAAAATTGAAATTTAACCTTTTAATAAAGATCAAAATGTGCTGCTAAAATTTTAATAAATTCGGCCCGACAGGACCGGACTTACAAATTTTATGAAAACACTAGTTTGCGGATAGTGCTTTACTTACTGAAGGGTGTATTTAATTTGGTACCGTGGTTGCATTGATAAAAATATTGAAATTAAGAAAAAAAATATTATTTTAAGGGATGTATTAAGGGGTTAAATTTTTTATTTTGTCCAAAAACAAATTTAAGTTCACATAATAAAGCCACAATGCCAGTATTAGCAAATACACTATATTGTCGGCAGGGTTTTGGCACTGCGACCCGAGTTTTTTGTCATTAGCGCCATCTGACGAATAAAAATATGATGGCCCTCATTATACTCTAGTTATAGCAAAATATGAAATGAGAATATGGTTCCTATGGTCACCCGTATTGCACACACCGTAATCCGAAATGCATTACATACATTGAATGCAATTCTGGATAATATCTGTATTTCCGCTACACAAATATGTCTGTACAATGTTCTGAAGTTAGACTCAGGTCACTGAAACCAATTTGAAAATCTCTTCGGAAAATTAAATTTTAATTATATTAAATAGATTTATATACGGCTGTTTTGCAATTAAAAATTTTTATTGGAAGAGCGGCCCATTACATAATTGAGTAAGGAATTTTCCTAGATAGAGGTATGGGAGGGATGCAGACCGCCCCCATCATGTAACAAAAAAATGGTCACAATTATTATTGCTTCAAGGCTGAAATTGTTTGTATAGCTTGTCAGTGACCCAATAATGCCATTATAATAATTACAGATCGATTGGCCAGTATTAAAGGGGTGGCAGATGACCCTAAACGTGTCTAGTACCCGACGAAATTTATATTAGTTCAAGTTTCAAATTTTAATATGTTGCTACAGCGACTGTTTTAAGCATATATTTCAATTTGCAAACCAAACTGTCGGTATTAACCAAGGGCAGAACGATATAAACATCTAGGCGAGCAAGAGAGGGGGGTAATATCGACATTTTGTTCTGCACATTGAAATATATGCTTAAAAGTCGCCGTAACAACACACTAAAATTTGAACCTTGAACTAATAATATAAATTTCGTCGGGTACATAACACGTTTAGGGTGATCTGCTACCCCTTTAATAATGACCAATCGATCTTCAAATATTATAATGGCATTATTGGTTCACCGATCGACAAGCTATGCAAACAGTTTCAGCCTTGAAGCAATAATAATAATAATATACTTACCTTAATGTAACTAAATTGTATCAGTGCTAATGACCTTAAGGTCGATGCACACATTGTTTTTGTTAATAAAAAAAAAAAAAATTGTGGCCATTTTTTTTGTTACATGTTGGGGGCGATCTGCATCCCTCCCATACCGCTATCTAGCAAAATCCCTTACTTTAATATGCCTCCCTCAACATTTCACAAAAATAAGGCCTTGAATAAATAACACTAAAAAACCGTCACTAGCTCTCGGTCTATTAGACGAACCATTCAACATACCGTTCAAGTTCATAAGTTCCACTGTATATACCGAGGTATAAACGATTACATCACAGTGGCATCTCATCTTTTTTATTTCAGCAATATTTCTTTTATATATTCCTCGAGCAATATTCTAATATCTTGTATGGCTGCCGTCATCCCAAAAGTTTCAGAGGTTGGGTTATATTTACATTAATGCATGTAGCCGACTACAGCGCCAGGATATTGTGAGAGGAATGAGAACTATACTCTCTATAGTGACAGTGGTCCACCTATATAGGTATAAGGTAGACGGGTGTGGGCTGCATTTGGCAGCGTCGACGTCGGTGGCGTCGCGACGCTCTAATGCGAATGATAAACTTCCCGTGAAATGAGAGACCGGTTTGGTTCATGCACTAGACGGGCCCGGCTATCTAGGGTTTAGAAAAATGAAAATAAACAGAATGGAGGAAACCCTCAAGCTCAACCAGATCTGGAACCCGATACTCAGGCACTCCCGAGTAATGCCGACCGATATCACAAGGTCAACCGAAGCGAAACAAGCTCAGCCCCCTACCCACAGGAATAAAAACAACCTGCGCCCGAGAGGCGAGAATTTGTCATTCTACATCCAGCATCGGAGATGGAAGGACCTCTGAAGAAGCTCGCCACTCGTGCTAGCGAAACGTTAGGAAGCAATTCCAACCAACGACGGCCTATAGACCCGAGTCAGGACAACGCCTGTCTTGAAGAATATGTATTTGAATATTGTCCACATACAAAACCTATTTTTTAATCGCTATCAACACCACATTAGTATACAGAGTTCACTAGTTAGTAAGTTGTTACGTTCGTTTAGGTGTGTGTGCAGTGTGTCAAACGACATCAAGGGGGGTATTCGTCCAATCAGAATGGACCCTGACTGCAGGGTAGCAGAGCCTAGTCGCTTGTGTTCGGTAAAACCATTTACACCCTGTATTTACAAGTTCAAGAGTTTTTGCCCAGCCTTGTGCGGAAGCCTGTGCAGCTATGTGTGAACTAGGAAAGAATGGAAGACCGCAGAGATTAAAGTTTGGTAAAGGTGGCTAATTACTTGCTAGGTACGTAAAGAATGGGGCCAACCGTAGAGCTTTATTGGCCTACAAAACATTATACTTATATGAATTATGATGGAAGATGCCAAAATACATCTATTATTTATAATGTTATGGAAATACTCTTGCACATAGTAAAGTTTCACGTTAAGAATGTACGGTATGTTATATTTTATAATAGGTATTTTATACTATGACTAGCGGCTCGGCGGGCTTGAGAATAGCCGAGCGTGTAGCAGTACTGTTGTTTACTTGGCGTTGCTATGATTCCTCTATTACAAGTCCCCAGTTCCCGGGTTATAGCCCGAGAGCTGGTAAAAGTGTCAATTGGATTTTCAATTTATTATTAAAAAAAATAATGAATTGAAAATATGAATTGGTGCTAGGCCCAAATAACCTTAGCTGTTGGTGGTCTTTAAAACACAATATAACAATATATAGCGGCCCGGCTTCGCCCGGGTGCAGATTTAAGTCGCTAAAAACACTAGAACTACTAAACGGATTTAAATGCGGTTTTCACCATTCGATAGATTATTTCTTGAGAAGGGTTTAGCTATATTAAATAATTAAAATACTATACAGGATTTCTAACAATGTTGAATTAAATCAAAAATGAGCAACAATAAAGAATAAATATCTGCAGCTTTAGTAATAAAAATTTAATTTATAGACCGAGAGCTAGTGACAATTTTTTGGTGTTATTTATCCAAGGCGCCCAGACCAAATCGCTAAAGCTAGAAACTTGAAATTTGGACAGTTGGTTCCTTTTCTAACGTAAGCATCCACTAAGAAAGGATTTTTCGAAATTCAACCCCTACGGGTGTCAATGGGGGGTAAAATTTTGAAAGACTAAAATGAACAAAATAAATTATTAGGTAGTAAAAAAAACTTTTTAGAGACAAGCTTTTATTGAAATGTACTAAAAAGGAAAAAATAATATTTAATAATTTAGGTTCATAATTATTATAAAAGCGGGGGTTGCGACTAATAAACTATCATAGAGTTTACAACCCACGCTTTTATAATAATTATGAACCTAAATTATTAAATATTATTTTTTCCTTTTTAGTACATTTCAATAAAAGCTTGTCTCTAAAAAGTTTTTTTTACTAATATTTTATTGTTGTACAACTATCTTGTCGATAATGCGCAGTCCCATCTGCTCCCATAGCCTTTTGACCAGCGTTGCCAACTTAGTGGGATTCCCACTAGATCTGGTGGAATCAGCTACCTACTTAGTGACTAAAATTTGTCATCTAGTGGCAATGGGATTTCTTGTGGTATTGTCAAATTTTCTGGTGAGATCTGGTGATATTGGAGTAATTTCAATTATTCGTAATTAAAATTGGTGTTAAAAATTTTTCGAATATTTGAATTTCTTATGTTCATTTGGTAACACTGAAATTTGAAACTAATGACAATTAAAGAGACGCGACAACTGAGTTGACAACTTGAATTTCAATCAAGAAATATTGTAATTGTTTAAGCAATTTTTTTTCTGATTTTTTATAAGTAAAAAATTAGTCACCTTCAAGGAATTTCAATACACAATAATTTTATGACAAATTTACCATCAATATTAAGAAAAACAAGCCGTGAGGTGGGTCGTTTATTAGGACTAAAGTGCGACCCTTGAGGTCCACACGACGAACTTCCCAGTTTGATAAATATTTAATAATAATAATTAAATTAGATATTACACTGAAAAGTAATCATTTTAATCATTAAAACATCAATAATTAAAAAAAAAAAAAAAAAAAAAAACGGCTGAACCGATTTTTATAAAATTTATGTCGGATCAAAATGACGTTAACACGCCTCGATTGACACCCTTACGAAGTCGATATAATTTTTTATTCGCGAGATATTGTGTAAAATCTACTTTTTTGGAGGCTATTTGGTTAAGAAAAAAGAACGGCTGAACCGATTTTAAAAAAATTCCTTTCAGATCATATTTACGTTAATACGCGTCGATTGGCACCCCAACGTAGTCGATATCATTTTTCGTTCTCGAGATTTCGTCTTAGAAAGAAATTGACACATACATACGTACACACACACACACACACACACACACACACACACAGACATCTTTCTAAAAGTAGTGTAAAAATAGTGTAGTGACCTTGAAACATAAAAATTTTTTTTCCTTTTTGATTTCGATTTTCGGACCCATTACAATAACTTCCAATGGGAAGTTAACAAGCCGTGAGGTGGGTCGTTTATTAGGACTAAAGTGCGACCCTTGAGGTCCACACGACGAACTTCCCAGTTTGATAAATATTTAATAATAATAATTAAATTAGATATTACACAGAAAAGTAATCATTTTAATCATCAAAACATCAATAATTAAAAAAAAAAAAAAAAAAAAAAAAAAACGGCTGAACCGATTTTTATAAAATTTATGTCGAATCAAAATGACGTTAACGCGCCTCGATTGACACCCTTACGAAGTCGATATAATTTTTTATTCGCGAGATATTGTGTAAAATCTACTTTTTTGGAGGTTATTTGGTTAAGAAAAAAGAACGGCTGAACCGATTTTAAAAAAATTCCTTTCAGATCATATATACGTTAATACGCGTCGATTGGCACCCCAACGTAGTCGATATCATTTTTCGTTCTCGAGATTTCGTCTTAGAAAGAAATTGACACATACATACGTACGTACGTACGTACGTACATACGTACACACACACACACACACACACACACACACACAGAGACATCTTTCTAAAAGTAGTGTAAAAATAGTGTAGTGACCTTGAAACATAAAAATTTTTTTTCCTTTTTAATTTCGATTTTCGGACCCATTACAATAACTTCCAATGGGAAGTTAATAATGTGTTTTTATATATAGAAATTGGAACTTGAAACATTATGTTCAAGAAATGTTAATAATTATTTAGAAATTTTTAATTTGTCAGTTTTAGTGGTTTTCAATCTGTCATCTGGTGGGATCCACTTTTGATCGTTGGCAACACTGCTTTTGACAAACAAGTAAAAGTTGTGCAATGTATGCGCTGGCCCCAACGGGGCATAAAGCAACAATGTAGCATGCGAAATAACAATGCAAGGCAACCATTGTGTCGAGGTTTTACTATAAAAATAATAACAGTATAAAAAGATCACTGTATAATACGAACGGGCAAATAAAACCTAAGTGTAAAGTAAACCAAGTTGTTTGCCTGAGAAATACACACACAACTACTACGGCCATGGGAATGGGAAAAATGGAAGACGTCGACGAACGCTAATGGACACAGTATCGATTGGGAAACGTTGGGTTGTGTCATCTACAAATTAAACCTGTGCATAGGGCATTCTGTGTGTAAGACAGAGATCGATACATAAAGCAATAAGTAAGAATGAGATAAAAGATCGCTAATAGGATGTTACGTGGTTACTGTAAATAAATATGTAATAACGAACAACTGTCATAGTTGTTTTCTACAGTAAAAATAGTCACTACTGAATTTATTGATAAAATGGCAATTTATACTGTTCGAGAAAAAATTCAAATAATTAAATGGTTTTATGGTGGTAGTTCAACCGCCGACATAATAAAATTATTTGTAGGTGCCTTTGAAAATAGCATAGAAGGAGCGAAAAAACAAAGATGACGCTATTAGGTTGTATAAATATTATTTATTTACAGTAACCACGTAACATCCTATTAGCGATCATTTATCTCATTCTTACTTATTGCTTTATGTATCGATCTCTGTCTTACACACAGAATGCCCTATGTACAGGTTTAATTTGATACAATCTGTATACTGATATACTTATAATTAGGGTTGCCATAATTTGTTATAGAGTTAAGTCCGGACGGTAAAGCAGATCTGGGGATAAATCGCGGTTACCGTGAAGCGTGAGCCGCGAAAATTTTTTTTGGTATTTTAATTCAAATGTCGGTTGTGGAAATTGGGAAAACTAAGAGAGTAAAACTACTGACGAGTGTTCAGATGAGATTTTTGAAAATTTAAAATACATCAGAGAAAATATAACCAAGTTTGAGAACGTACATTCTTATAGCATCAGAAATAGAGCGGATATCAGAATTCCTTCATTCAAATGGCCCTAATTTCTGGGCTCCAAAATTTTATAACAAGCTACCCATAGCCACCAGATCGTTGCCTCAACCGGCATTCATAAATCAAATTAAAAAATTTACAGATTTCGCAATCCTTGCAACCATCGAGGACATTGGAAATGATAACAGCATATATGAAACATAATTAACTGTTTCTTATACACACAATATTTATCAATGCACTGTTTAGTTTTGTCAGGAATAACCCTATTATTCTTCTGTTATATACGCGTTCACTTTTGCTTGATTATTTAACTTTTAAATGGATTTTTCTACAGTATTTATTAACATTTGCTCAAAAATAACACCGCAGATCGTCGCAAATACTTCTCAATTAACTAGACATGATATAAAACACATTTCAAAAAAATTGCACTTGTTCAATTTTGCATGATCACTCCTCACTTGATCGCGACACCGTTGTCTTTTGGCCTTGAACGAAAACTCGTAACTCTGCCCCCATATACGAACATAAACATTTCCAATGTTAAAAATGCTTAAAGATTTGTGCCTATATAATTTCTTAGATTTCTTGTAAATTTTATATATAATTTTGACTATTTTTGTAACTATGTATTGCCTAGTATACAAATAAACTACTATTATTATTATTTGAACAAAAAAAATTTTTAACAAAAAAAAGCCACTAAAAAGAGGAAAATAATGAAATTTTGAGGTCTCCGCCAATTTAATAAAATATGAAGTCGGTTAAAAACTATAGTACCTACCTATAGTGATTAATATCTTCATTTTAACCGACTTCATATTTTATTAAATTGACGGAGACCCCAAAATTTCATTATTTTCCTCTTTTTAGTGGCTTTTTGAAGGAGGTTTTTTTTTTTTGTTAAAAAGTTTTTTATTTTTTACTTTTTAGTATCAAAAAGTGACATTTACCTGAAAGGAATCACACGCCATTACTCACTTTTATTAAACCGACTTTCTTATGCTGTCTGATGTGTCAAAATGTGACATTTACCTTAAGGAATCACACGCCGTTACTAACTTTTATTAAAATCAGCCGAACTACTGAATCGATTTTGATGAAATTTCTATAGGACCAATCTGAAAGTATATCCTTTCAAATAAAAAAATATTTTTCAAAATCGGTTCATAAACGACGAAGTTATCCGCGAACACACATAAAACATAACCACATAAAAAATATATACGGTCGAATTGAGAATCCTCTTTTTTTTGAAGTCGGTTAAAAAGGCACGACCTTGTATGACCTACAAACATTACGGAGTTTAAACATTTACTTCTAGATCACAGGAGCTCCCATCAATTGTTATGATGATGCTCTTTTGTCCTCTACAATTACTCAAACATATCCCCCATGCCATTAAATAAATTGTTTTTAAAAATACATATCTTCATTCAAAATTTACAAAAATACAATTTTAGATTTCACAACAATATATTTTTCATTTCAGTATAGTCTTATTGCATGCAATATCTTTATATTTTATTGTAAATTACAGACGCGTCGACAACTTAGGTCATTAGCGTCTTGATTACATTAAATAACAACTCATACTTAAAACTAAATGACATCACAAAACATCCATGAGCGGAGGCGGGATTCGAACCCACGACAGTCTGATCCAGAGGCCGCGACGCTAACCACTGGACCACACTGTCCTCTGTAATATCAGTTAGCTTAAAGTTCACATTTTCGATATAACGATGAAGCTATCGAATTCCTAGCGACAAGTTTAATATTAAAAATTGTGTTTTAAAGACCACCAACAGCTAAGGTTATTTGGGCCTAGCACCAATTCATATTTTCAATTCATTATTTTTTTTTACTAATAATAAATTGAAAATCCAATTGACACTTTTACCAGCTCTCGAGTTAGAACCCGGGAACTGGGGACTTGTAATAGAGGAACCATAGCAACGCCATGTAAACAATAGTACTACTACACGCTCGGCCATTCTCAAGACAGGAATGGTCAAAAGTCGATCGCCCTGGGCCTCTAATCCTGGGGGGTCTCCAAATCTCGAGAAGTCCTTCTTAATCAAATCCCAAACAAGGCTAAAATATGTTTAGTAAGTAAGAGGCAGTTTGGAGTTGGAGGCCCCGTACGTATATAAAATATAAACGTATATAGGTAGGTCGTTTATTATAAATATTTGATTGTTTTGTCAGCCATTACATCTATATTATTCATTTTATACGAAATTTACACTACAAATACATCAATTTCTAACCAGACCGCGGGCCTTATTTAGTTCTGCCGCCCCGGGCCTCCGACGGACTTAGTCCTCCACTGGTTTCCATAGCAAAACATTATTATATTTAAGTTTTAGTTAGCTAAGCCGCCAGTGTAACACCGTGTCGCTATAGGTCTTGGCAACAAGAGTGAAGTTAGCCTTGTTAGTCCACATGTTATTTTGGGTAAGTTCGGTTTTGCCCTCGATTGATCGAGCCGAGCGAACAGATTTTTGGTGCGTGACAAGCGAGCAAATCGAGCCATCTAAACAATTTCGAACGTAATCTAGCAGATTTTTCCAAACGTCAGAATAAAATGGCCCCGGCAAGTTAAATTCTTATTACTAAAGCCGAAATATATTCTTTATTGCTCCTCATTTTGATTTAATTCAACATTGTTATAATAATAAATCATGATTCACAATTTTTTTCGTTTTATTCCTTTATTTTAAAATTGATAGTTGTTGATTTTTTCGACCCATAGATATAATAAATATTTTTAACCGACTTCAAAAAAAAGAGGTGGTTCTCAATTCGGTTGTATTTTTTTTTTTTTATGTTTGTTACCTCATAACTCAGTCATTTATAAACCGATTTTGAAATTTTTTTTTTATTTGAAAGGATATACTTTCAGATTGGTCCCATAGAAATTTCATTAACATCGGTTCAGTAGTTCGGTTGATTTTAATAAAAGTGAGTAACGGCGTGTGATTCTTTAAGGTAAATGTCACGATTTGACATATCAGACAGCGTAAGAAAGTCCGTTTAATAAAAGTGAGTAACGGCGTGTGATTCTTTTAAGGTAAATGTCACTTTTTGACACTAAAAAGTAAAACATAAAAAACTTTTTAACAAAAAAAATCTCCTTTAAAAAACCTCCTTTAAAAAACCACTAAAAAGAGGAAAATAAAGAAATTTTGAGGTCTATGCCAATTTAATAAAATATGAAGTTGGTTAAAAAGGAGATATTAACCACTATATACTATACTTTTTAACCGACTTCATATTTTATTAAATTGGCACAGACCTCAAAATTTCATTATTTTCCTCTTTTTAGTGGTTTTTTGAAGGAGGTTTTTTTTTGTTAAAAATTTTTTTATTTAATCATTCTGTGCGATATAGACTTATTGGTTATTACTTTTCTTTGACTAAATATTATTCGTGTATCTTTACCTATTAAAATCTCATATAAATAAATTTCGAAATTGATCCAATCTCACGACAAGTGTTTCCGCTCATTTTTAAAATGAATGCTCTTAACTCTGAAGTTGGTTAAATCTTCTTGCTCGCTCGCTTTCCTCGGAGTTCATAGAGCGTGCTCGATCTCCTCCAGATTTTATATCCGAACGCAGGATAGAGATCTTTCAGAGCATATAAATGTTAAATTCGAACGCATTGGAGCACTCAGATCGATCTGAGCTCAAAACCGAACTTACCCTTTGTCTGGGCTCTGAGTAGAGTCTAATTACACCCATAGAATTTACCTGTAGACTTCTTTTAAGCCGATTTGTCGAATTATAAATGAAAAATTTACTAACTATAATATCTGGGTTTTCAGTAGGTACTGTACCTACTTACTGTTAGGAATAAAGTTAACATTCTTTAAAAGTGATAACCGAAAAACAAGTGTTTTCAAATATAAAATAAAATATATAATTTTGAAACTGAAAATAGTGAAAAAAGTGAAATTCGATTTACAAATAAACTATAGGTACAATCTGAAATAAAATATAATTTTGATAATTTAAAGCAAGTGGTTAAAAAACAATGGATGCAGAACGCAAAGTGCCGACGTTGTTAAGTTTAGCGAGTACTGCGGTAGTCGAAGGGATGTTTAATTCAGAAGTGTTTCAAAATAGATGTAGCCTAAATTTGAAAAACTTGAAAGAAAATATTCATCAACTAGAGATCCCTAAGTCGCTCTATTCTGATTTATTATCTACTGCATTTAAAATGTATTGGAATTATTGTAATTTTATGTACAAAAGTGATCAATTCGAAGATGATGAAACAATTTACACTTATGTACCAATGATTGAACATATATATTGGAAGAATAATGGCGAGGTTAACGTCAAAAAAACTGTGGAAGAATATTTTTCAAATCAAAATCATATTCATGAATTAAACGCCCAGTACTTATCAACTCATGGTTTAGAGGTGCATTTAAGTCTTTAAGAATTAAGACGAAATTCTCCTTTAAGCCAATTTTATAGTACTAGTAGAATTAAGGCAAAAAATAATAATATGTAGTATTCAGTGATATTATCATATTAAATTTTCTATCAATTCCAAATGTTTTTATATTTTTTATGGTAGAGATATTTTTATCTGTTCTGTTTGTTTATTACCTTATTTAAAAAACTCGGGTCGCAGTGCCAAAACCCTGCCGACAATATAGTGTATTTGCTAATACTGGCATTGTGGCTTTATTATGTGAACTTAAGTTGGTTTTTGAACAAAATAAAAAATTTAGCCCCTTAATACATCCCTTAAAATAATATTTTTTTTCTTATATTTAATATTTTTATCAATGCAACCTCGGTACCAAATTAAATACACCCTTCAGTAAGTAAAGCACTATCCGTAGGGGTCGCCAAATTCTTGAAAATTTCAAGATCTTGTCTTGATCTTGTCTTGATTTCAAGACAAGATCAAGACAAGAAGTAATTTTAGATTTCAAGACAAGACAAGAAATGTTATGTCAATACCAAGATTTCTTGTCAAGAAAACAAGAAATCTTGAAATATCTTGACTAACAATGAAAACGCTAAAACGTATATTTATTTGTGAAAAAGATAACATATTTTAACGTAACATAACGTATTATTTTAATTTATTGAACACATTTTTTGCTAGACCGATTCACAAAAATGTAAATTAAAAACAATAAATGAAAAAACTCAGGTCGCAGTGCCAAACCCTGCCGACAATAATATAGTGTATTTGCTAATAAGGTCTTGTGGCTTTATTATGTGAACTTAAGTTTGTTTTTAGACAAAATCAAAAAATTTAACCTCTTAATACATCCTTTAAAATAATATTATTTTTCTTAATTTCAATATTATTATCAATGCAACCTCTGTACCAAATTAAATACACCGTCAGCAAATAAATCACTATCCGCGAACTAGTGTTTTCATAAAATTTGTAAGTCCGGTCCTGTTGTGCCGATTTTGTTAAAATTTTAGCAACACATTTTAATCTGTACCAAAGGGTTAAATTCCAATTTTGAAACAATTCTGAGATTTTTTTCGGTATTTTTGGGCCCAAAAACTTTTTTCAACTCCTAAAAACTACCCTTAAAATGGCCCGATCGGGCCCATTTTAAATAGGCTTCGTGCGGTGATGGGTTCCAATGTGTGTACCAAATTTCGTTTAAATCGATTAAGTCTGTCGAGAGTTATCGTTTACACACACACACACACATATATAAGCCATGAATTAAGGCACATAAGACTTCTTATGGAGTCAACGCCTAGCCGATTTCTTGGCTTTGTTATTAGATGTAAGATGTTGCTGGCGTTCCGAGAAAATCCTTGGCCATTTTCGATAACGGCGGGTAGACATTTTCGTGTCTTCTCCACCAATCAAGTATATTCTCAGAATTTTCTGTCCTAGGCTCATTTAAGTATTTTTCAATTTCATACTTCCAAGATTCTGAGTTATTTGCGTTCGTCAGAAAACAAATAAAGATCGGGGAACCACCAGATTGCCGTGTTAGCACGCAACGCAATAAAAAGTTCGCCGGCGAGGAATCACCATGTACGGTGTCACCGGTTAATCAAGAAATTTCAAGATCTTGAAATTTCTTGAGTCAAGACAAGACATAAGATGTCAAGAAAACGTCAAGACAAGATTTTTTAAGATTTCTTGATTTTTTTTCAAGACAAGACAAGAAGTTATTGTCAAGACAAGAATTCTTGTCTTGTCGACCCCTAACTATCCGCAAACTAGTGTTTTCATAAAATTTGTAAGTCCGGTCCTGTTGGGCCGATTTTATTAAAATTTTAGCAGTACATTTTAATCGTTACTAAAGGGTTAAATTTCAGTTTTGAAACGATTTTGAGAATTTTTTCGGCATTTTTGGGCCCAAAAACATTTTTTAACCCCTAAAAACCACCCTTAAAATGGTCCGATTGGGCCCATTTTAAATTGGCTTCGTGCGGTGATGGATTTCAACGTGCCTACCAAATTTCGTCAAAATCAATTAACTCTTTCGAAAGTTATTGCCCGTACATATATATATATATATACAGGGTGGATCAAGTTATAGTAGCAATAATTCACCATTCGATGGTCCATCAAAAAATAAGTAGACATGCATAATTTTATTTTTTTCCAAAACGCTTCCTAAGGGAGATACAGCCCTTCAAAGTCCAGTTTTAAAAATCAATACTGACAAGTGTCATAAATTATCTCAAAACCAAGTATCGCCTACTTTGTTGGTTATTTTCATAAGTTATTTATTTGTTGTTTTTAATTTAATTAATGAATTATTTATTTAAATTCGTCAAACAGTAAAAAGTTTACAAATTATTGTTGTACAAGATTCCAGACCTATTATTTTCATAGGTGGCTATTTTAGAAGTGTTCTAAACTTACAACTCTAATTATCTCGTAAACGAAGCCTCAAATCGAAATTTTGCAAGAGTGACTCTTTTTTTCTAAATTGAACAGGGAATTCGAAAAAAATGTTATTCTTTAAAAATATCCAGTGGCGCAGAAAATAGGGCGGGAAAAGTGAAACAACCCCCCTATATCTACGCCACTTGACAATTTTGACAAAAGTTACTTACGTCAAGTAATGAGTATTTATTGCATAAATACTTGTACCAAATTTGGTCAAAAACGTATTAATGACCTGAGAGTTAGGACAAAAAAAGGAATTTTAAAACTGAACTTTGAAAGGGTGTATCTCTCTTAGGAAGCGTTTTGGAAAAAAATAAAATTATGCATGTCGACTTACTTTTCAATGGACCATCGAATGGTTAATTATTGCTACTATAACCTGGTCCACCCTGTATACATATATAAACAGACATTTCCAAAAATGGTGCCAAAGTGTTCACGAGGCTATGAAACGTCGAGAAATTTTGATCCGACCCCTAGGTCTCGCCATCCGACCGACGCCAATAGTGTATGTGCCATATGGCAAATACACTAATAAGTTATCTAAATTTCTTCGTGAATTTTAAAAAATATGTGTAATATAATAAAAAACAAGCCGTGAGGTGGGTCGTTTATTAGGACTAAAGTGCGACCCTTGAGGTCCACACGACGAACTTCCCAGTTTGATAAATATTTAATAATAATAATTAAATTAGATATTACACAGAAAAGTAATCATTTCAATCATTAAAACATCAATAATTTAAAAAAAAAAAAAAAAAAAAAAAACGGCTGAACCGATTTTTATAAAATTTATGTCGGATCAAAATGACGTTAACACGCCTCGATTGACACCCTTACGAAGTCGATATAATTTTTTATTCGCGAGATATTGTGTAAAATCTACTTTTTTGGAGGTTATTTGGTTAAGAAAAAAGAACGGCTGAACCGATTTTGAAAAAATTTCTTTCAGATCATATTTACGTTAATACGCGTCGATTGGCACCCTAACGTAGTCGATATCATTTTTCGTTCTCGAGATTTCGTCTTTGAAAGAAATGGACACATACGTACGTACGTACGTACGTACACACACACACACACACACACACACACACAGACATCTTTCTAAAAGTAGTGTAAAAATAGTGTAGTGACTTTGAAACATAAAAAATTTTTTTCCTTTTTGATTTCGATTTTCGGACCCATTACAATAACTTCCAGTGGGAAGTTAAAAATTTTTTACCTCAATAACGAGTCATTTATTGTCAAAAATTATACTTAAAATACCAAGTCATGAAAATAATAAACTATAATTATAGTAACGTCGTTCCATCCTTAATCAATAAAATAAATAATTTTAAAAATACCAATAATGCAGTTAATTTGAGATCAGATACTCATAACTTAAATGGTATTTATAATTTAATTCTTAACATATAAAAATACCGCGCCAGACTGATAGTTGACTTATTATACTCATGGAGGCGCCACATACTAGTACTATAAAGTATAAACATCAGCTGCTGCATGTTTGACAGCACATGGCAGTAAAATTAGTTTAGTTTGGTTAGAATAGTTAGAAAGAACGGGTAAGTTGTTTTCTTACTGCATTATTGGTATTTTTAAAATTATTTATTTTATTGATTAAGGATGGAACGACGTTACTATAATTATTAGTTTATTATTTTCATGTGTTGGTATTTTAAGTATAATTTTTGACAATAATTAATGACTCGTTATTGAGGTAAAAAAAATTTTTTTACTTCCCACCTCTACTATGGTAGGGAAGTAATGATTTTAGTCCGAAAAAAATATTTCGAGATTTTAACACATCTTCACGTTTTGAGACCCTAGCAATCGTTTAAGATCATTTTCTGACTGATGTCTGTATGTATGTGTGTGTGTATGTGGTCAATTTTTCGCCTTCGATATCGTAAAAACGGAACAACATACGGCCATGCCGATTGTTCTATTGTGTTTATCAGCCTTTAACTTAGATCTGATTAGATTTTGAGTCATATCGGTCCCCAGGGGGAACATTGGAATGTAGTTGTTCTCGCAATTGCATTCCAATGTTCTCTGGGAATTGGCGTTCCCAGGAGCCCGAGCTCGTACCAGTCGGTTTGTGTATGCCGGCTGGCAGATTCTGATACACAAATGGATTATTAATTGTTGTGTTGAAGACGCTAATGACCTGAGTTGTCGATGCGTCTATAATCTACAATAATAAAAAAAGAGTCATATCGGTTCAGTGGGTCCTGAGATATTCAAAAAAACGTTCTCAATGTCACGTATTAACATAGGTAAAAAAAAATATAAATGAATTCTAGGTGTTATAATATGAAAAAAATGTAAATATTTTTTCTCTCTAAAATGTAGTTTTCGAGAAAAAAAATATTTTACTAAAAAAAATAAAAATTGTATGTAAATCAAGGTAACCATGATTTTTGCTATATTAAGCTAGCCATCAGTAGATCACTAAACAAAAAAGAGGGCCATGCTTTTTTTCAAAGAATAAAAAAAGAGTGTTTAAAAAAATTGTGTTTTAAAGACCACCAACAGCTAAGGTTATTTGGGCCTAGCACCAATTCATATTTTCAATTCATTATATTTTTTTTTAATAATAAATTGAAAATCGAATTGACACTTTTACCAGCTCTCGGACTAGAACCCGAGAACTGGGGACTTGTAATAGAGGAACCATAGCAACGCCATGTAAACAACAGCATTGCTACACGCTCGGCTATTCTCAAGCCCAAAAGAGTGTTTATTTTTTGCAAATATTTACTAGGTGGGAAGTATAGGACTGGTCATCAGTCGAATTTTTTTATTTCTAATTATAATTGTTATTCTCCAAAATAGACACATATGATCTAATGGTTTTGCTGTTACTATTGTTCATGGTTTTTCGATAGTTTATTATGATTTTTTTAATTGTCATTGTTCGTAATAACAATTATTGTTTATATGTTGTTAAAATTAACCAATCAGTTAAATTTTCACAACTCTTGAACTTGATATAATCGTTTACATTTTTGTTACAGTACTTAATAAAGTCACGAAAGAGACGAAACGTCGTACGAAGATAGATAAAAGAGTTATTAAAAAACAAATGCAAATAATTTTCAAAAGTGAAGTTCGGTGTGAAATTTAACTGTTTTTAAAGATTAAATATAATTTTGAAATTGGAAATAAATAAAATTTTCAAAAGTGAAATTCGATTTATAAATAAACTATAGGTACAATCTGAAATAAAATATAATTTTGATAATTTAAAGCAAGTGGTCAAAAAAAATGAATGCAGAACGCAAAGTGCCAACTTTGTATAGTATAGCGAGTATTGCGGTAGTCGAATGTCTGTTTAATTCAGAAGTGAATCATCGGGAAAACTTGAAAACAAATATTCATAAACTAGAGTTACCTAAGCCGCTCTATTCTGATTTAATATCACTTCACTTTCGAATGAATGAAAATTATTTTAATTTTATGTACCAATTCGAAAATGATGATGGAACAATACACACTACTATACCATTGAATGAACATATATATTGGAAGAATAATGGCCAGGTTAACGAAAAAAAAACTTGGGAAAAATATTTGTCAAATCAAAGACGTATTGATGAAATGGACGCCCTGTATTATATGTGTGTGTTTTAAAGACCACCAACAGCTAAGGTTATTTGGGCCTAGCATTCATATTTTCAATTCATTATTTTTTTTTTTTTTACAAATTGAAAATTTAATTGACACTTTTACCAGCTCTCGGGCTAGAACCCAGGAACTTGTAATAGAGGAACCATAGCAACGCCATGTAAACAACAGCACTGCTACACGCTCGGCCATTCTCAAGCCCCCCAGTATTATCAAGTGGTTTAAAAGGTACATTTAAGACTAAATTCTCATAAATTTTATAGTATTGTCAACTGTTTTTAAATTACTGTTGTGTATATTTAATTTTTCTTAGTTTTAACTACAAGGTACCTACAGTTAGTTATGTAAGAAATAATGATTTATAAGTAGTTATTATGTAATGTTCTTTTTTTGTAAAGGATTTTGTTAAAACTTAGATTTTTGATTTTGCGAAAATAAAATTGGTTGATTTAATGATAATATAATAATATTTTATTTATCCTAAAATATACAGAGTATGGAGGACATGTCAAAATACACATATAAGTAAATGGGAAACAGCTAAAATACCAATAAAAGAGATAAATAACAGCTAAAATACAATTAAAAGAAATAAATACTACATCCATTTAAAACATTTAAAAAAACTTTTTAACAAAAAAAAAACCTCCTTCAAAAAGGCACTAAAAAGAGTAAAATAATGAAAATTTCAGGTCTGTACCAATTAAAATATGAAGTCGGTTAAAAAGTATAGTATAGTGATTAATATCTTCTTTTTTTAACCAACTTCATATTTTAATTGGCACAGACCTGAAATTTTCATTATTTTACTCTTTTTAGTGCCTTTTTGAAGGAGGTTTTTTTTGTTAAAAAGTTTTTTATTTTTTACTTTTTAGTGTCAAATAGTGACATTTACCTTAAAGGAATCACACGCCGTTACACACTTTTATTAAACCGACTTTCTTACGCTGTCTGATGTGTCAAAAAGTGACATTTACCTTAAGGAATCATACGCCGTTACTAACTTTTATTAAAATCAGCCGAACTATTGAACCGATTTTTGATGAAATTTCTATGGGACCAATCTGAAAGTAAATCCTTTCAAATAAAAAAAAAAATTCAAAATCGGTTCATAAACGACGAAGTTATGCGCGAACAAACATAAAACATAACCAAATAAAAAATATATACGGTCGAATTGAGAAACCTCTTTTTTTTGAAGTCGGTTAAAAAATATAATCTGATAGATTATCGTAAGACAAAATAATTTTCGAAACTGTCACTGAAGTGATTATCTATTAAAACGTACCCAGCTTATATCATATACAGGGTGTACCACATAAAACCGAACATAGGGAAAACTCCATTGTGCAAATTAGTTAGGATCAATGATTGCTGTGCCCTTTTTCATGCTTAGAACCTTAATAATTAATTTAGTTGAGTTAGCCATGTGTATTCTATCTTTGTCACGCTACCCATTTTGTTTATGTCTTCCCTGTTGCACTCATTTATTTTCTATGTTCTGAATCCTGTGATACACCCGTATACACCTCTTCTAGTATTACCTGGTTAGTAGAATTTTCGGTTAATTTAGAAGTTCAAAAAGAATCGGCATCTATTCTTAGAGTCTCTGAAGTCCACATGCTATTTTGTCTGGGGTCTGGGGTCATCCATTGAATTTACCTGTAGACTTCTTTTAAGCCGAATTATAAATGAAAAATTACTAATTATAATATTTGAGTTTTCAGTAGGTAGGTACTGTACTTACTGTTAGGAATAAAGTTAATATTCTTTAAAAGTAATAACCGAAACACAAGTGTTTTAAAATATAAAATAAAATATATAATTTTGAAATTGAAAATAAATACAAATAATTTTCAAAAGTGAAATTCGATTTGAAATTTAGAATTAGAAATTAAAATTTAACTGTTTTTTACGATTAAATATAATTTTGAAATTGGAAATAAATAAAATTTACAAAAGTGAAATTCGATTTGAAATTAAGAATTAGAAATTAAAATTTAATGTTTTTTACGATTAAATATAATTTTGAAATTGGAAATAAATAAAATTTTCAAAAGTGAAATCGATTTACAAATAAACTATAGGTACAATCTGAAATAAAATATAATTTTGATAATTTAAAGCAAGTGATTAAAAAACAATGGCTGAAAATCGCAAAGTGCCAACCTTGTTTAGTTTAGCGAGTACTGCGGTGGTCGAAGGGTTGTTTAATGCAGAGGTGTTTCAAAATAAGTGTAAACTAAATCTGCTTTATTGGCAAAACTTGGTTGAAAATATTCTTAAACTAGAGTTGCCTAGGCCGCTCTGTTTTGATTTAATATCTACTGCATTTCGAATGTATAGTAAATTTTGTGATTTTAAGTGCAAAGTTGTGGAATTCGAAGATGATGGAAGATGGTACAGTTATGTGCCATGGTATGAATATATATATTGGAAGAATAATGGCGAGATTAACGTCAAAAAAACTGTGGAAAAATATTTGTCAAATAAAAATCGTATTCATGAATTATACCCCCAGTACTTATTATCTACTCATAGAATAGAATAGAATTTATTTCTTTCAAATTACAATAGCACTGTACATTTTATAACAAAAAAATATATATGTTTGAAAGATATAGGCTCCTTCTAAGGTAACACCTGTGGTTTAAGTCTTTAGAGTTAATAAGAATAATTAAGATCACTGTGGTTTAATTTAATAATAAAGAGTTTAGTCACGTCTAACCACAATAATTTTATTAATGGAGTTATAATTATCTTTGTCCAACACCCGCAAGAAATATGTAATTTCGTGGCTCTACTGAGAGTGGGCGAAATAATGAATTCTCTGACTGTAGACGTAGGGAGTGGGCGAAATAGCATTTCGCCCACGCTCATTACGGGGAACGTTTAGGCTAGTGTTGATAGTTCCGTCAATCAGGTCACCCATTATTTCGCCCACGCTCAGCAGAGCCACGAAATGACATATTTCTTGCGGTAGTTGAACAAAATATTGTGTGCGACTATTGGTCGAAAGAGGAGATTCCACTTATGTGTTTTATCGCACTCGCTACGCTCGTGCGGCAAAATCCACACTCGAGGAATCTTCTCTTTCTTCCACTAGTCGCACAATATACTATTACTTATTTTAGTATTAAGTTGTTATATATTCAGTAAAATTTTGTTAAACTTTTAGTTTAGTATTTGCTGAAGATGGGAGCATAGCTCTTCATTAATATAATTATTAAGAGTTAAGACAAAATTCTCCTTTAAGCCAATTTTATAGTACTAGTAGAATTAAGGCTGAAAACAATAATATGTATTGAGTGATATTATCATATTAAATTTTCTATCAATTCCAAATTTTTTTTTATTTTTTATGGCAGAGATATTTTATCTATTCTGTTTACTTATTACCTTATTTAAATTAGTTGTCTAAATTTCTTCATGAATTTAAAAAAAATATGTGTAATATAAACGGTGATCACGATGGTTACATCCATCGACCAATCACGTCGCTCGAAAGTGACGTTACATGAGTTTTTTAAGGTAGGATTATCAACGGTTTTTAAATTACATACGGAGTTTATCTCATATTTAAACTAAATGCCTGTCAAACATGTATTTATACCTTTAAAGGGGGCGGAAGTAAACGTTCCACCAAGTATACCTGAACAGGAAAGGGTACAGGTAGACATGCCACCGACCAAAAGGATTCCTCAAAAAGGTACAGGTATTTATGCCACCAAGGATTATGCGAAATCAATATAACATAAGTACATATTTTTAATATATACATTTAATTATACATAATTAGATAGATTATTATAGATAGATAGACTGATAGTTATTTCGGAAATTTAAATACGAAATACATTTCACAAAGTTAATTTTTGATATTTCATTTGTACTTCCCACCTCTACTATGGTAGGAAAGTAATGGATTTAGTCCGAAAAAAATATTTCGAGATTTTAACAGATCTTCACGTTTTGAGACCCTAGCAATCGTTTAAGATCATTTTCTGACTGATGTCTGTATGTATGTGTGTGTGTATGTATAAGGAGAATATTAATTTAGCAATCATGTCACGGTTGAGTATTGTAAGCTTATTCCGTCGCGAAAGTGGAAAGGTTCAGGTTAGAATCCTGACTGTGACCACTGGTTGGTAGAATGATTTTTTTCCAATATGTTTCAAAACAATTATATAATTGGCTGCTCTCCAACGAAAAAATTTTCAATTGCATTTCAGCCGTATAAAACTATTATTTATTTCATACTATTCATACTTTATATGAATCATCCTTTATAATAATCCTTTATAATCAAGGATTGTAGTGTTGAATGTGCATTTGTACAACACAACAACTAATAACAAAGTCTTTGATAAGTAGTTGCATTGACGTAAAACAAACGAAGCATCAAAGTGCATTTGCAGACAAAAGAAAACTTTACAAATAACCCGCAGCTGACTTTGTATTTGCAGAAAATTTACAGTACAAAAAAAAATTAAAAAAAATGTTTGCTTTGATCAAAAAATAGATATGACATTTTATTTTGTAGTAAGTAGAGAATTTTTTATTAGAAAAGGCAGCTAAATTACATAATAATTTTTGCATTATTAGAAAAAATCATTTGTTTATCAACCTAATGTCACAGTTCATTTGCGTCGCCATCTTTACTTTTACAGTATGCCGTCAAGGTCGTGAGTAAGTAATGACAGGCGCACGCAGGCGGATTGAGCAAATAACCAGAAGTTACTATGGCAACCGTTTATTTATACCCCACTTAAAAACACTTTCCGCACCCCGGCCAATTTAAGGGCCCATTACAGGCCGAAATTGAAATTGTGTTTTAAATACCACCAACTGTAGCTAAGATTATTTAGGCCTAGCACCAATTCATATTTTCAATTCAATATTTTTTTTTAATAATAAAATGAATATCCAATCGACACCTTTACCAGCTCTCGGGCTTATAGGCCGATATACATGCATCGAAAGTAGCTATTTTGTAGTGGGTGTGGCAAAAAAATTCACAGATTTCGCAATCCTTGCAACCATCGAGGACATTGGAAATGATAACAGCATATATGAAACATAATTAACTGTTTATTATACACACAATATTTATCAATGCACTGTTTAGTTTTGTCAGGAATAACCCTATTATTCTTCTGTTATATACGCGTTCACTTTTGCTTGATTACTTAACTTTTAAATGGATTTTTCTACAGTATTTATTAACATTTGCTCAAAAATAACACCGCAGATCGTCGCAAATACCTCTCAATTAACTAGACATGATATAAAACACATTTCGAAAAAATTGCACTTGTTCAATTTTGCATGATTGCTCCTCACTTGATCGCGACACCGTTGTCTTTTAGCCTTGAACGAAAACTCGTAACTCTGCCCCCACATACGAACATAAACATTTCCAATGTTAAAAATTTCAAGATGTAGAAAAACTCATGCTTGTTTAGCACATCTTGTTATAATAGGTATAAGCTAGAAGTAAGTAGATTAAACATTATAGTGAAGACTTTATAAGCATCTGGTGTTAAATTAACAGTGGACTACCAGTATGAGGTGAACGCTGTAAGTAAATTCAAATTAACGACTATATAACCGCACAGGGGGGTGAGGCGGGAAGGGAGTTGTTTGTTGTCAGGCTTTATTTAGTATTGGGTTACGTTTAGAATAACTTCTGTTTCACAAATAGTTCAGGCTTTTGAAAAATTATTCGCATTTAGTTTTTTGAAGTGAAAACCTCCTTAGGCGCGTTAGGCACTCTTTGCCTGGCCCTGGGTAGTTAAAAACAGTGAAGTGTTCGCAAAAATGTGACGCGGCTGACATACTTATAGCATAAAAATGGCAAGCTAGGCAGTTCTATCAATAGGTCAGTTAGTAAGTATTCACGTTGTATGCATAACATAGGGAATTCGGTTCGAGACCTGATTGCAACGTAGAATGTTTGTTTTTTTTTTCTAAATTCTACATGATATTTATTTACCTTTTTTTTTTTGTTATATTCTTTTTTTGACAATATTTATAATTTTTTTGAAACCATGAAGGTGGATTTTAAATTAAAAATACAATTTTAGTAATAAATTATTTTTAGTTCACAAATGCGCTATAAAAGATGATATCAAAAATTAGAAAATCTGAAGTTTTCACTTCTGTCGTGTGGTCATAAGCACACACCCATTTTTTTTCGCAGAATCGTGTTCAAGATAAAGCTCTCATCATAAAACATGTTGCCGGCCGATAACCTGATGCGGTTCCGGGGGAATTTTTTCGGGATAAAGTTCCGGGGGAATTTTTCGGGGCAAAGTTCCAGGGGAATTTTTTCGGGATAAAGTTCCGGGGGAATTTTTCGGGATAAAGTTCCGAGGGAATTTTTTCGGGATAAAGTTCCGGGGGAATTTTTTCGGGATAAAGTTCCGAGGGAATTTTTTCGGGATAAAGTTCCGGGGGAATTTTTTCGGGTTAAAGTTCCGGGGGAATTTTTTCGGGATAAAGTTCCGGGGAAATTTTTTCGGGATAAAGTTCCGGGGGAATTTTTTTGGGATAAAGTTCCGGTATAAACAATAATTTTTCGAAAATATGTTTTATTTTATATTTTTCGTTCAATTACAACAAACAAATCTCAATGATTTTTATTATAAAATTAATAGTTTTCGAATAGATAACACATTTTTTTAAATTTGAAAATGCGCGAATTTGCCTATTTTTTCCACTCCTTGAAAGTAGGTACGTAAAAGTAAAGATGGCGACCCAAATGAACTGTCAAAATTTTTGAAAATTACCTACGTGAAAAATAGGTATTTTGTAGTGGATGTGGCAAAAAATACCATATATATCTCGTGCGTAATAGTTTTAAGTATGACTCGTGTAACTGTAAAAACTCGCTATCGCTTGTTTTTACATACTGTCATCACTCGTCGTAATATAGTCCATTACACATCTAGATATACTTATTTTATTTATTGTAAATTATAGACGCGTCGACAGGTCATTAGCGTCTTGATTACATTAAATAACAACACACTAAATTACATCACAAAACATCCATGAGCGGAGGAGGGATTCTAACCCACGACAGTCTGATCTTGAGGCCGCGACGCTTACCACTGGGCCACACTGTCCTCCATTTAGATATACAATCTACTATTAATATACTCCGACTTGTAGCTATATTTCTATTTATTTAAAACAAGTTATTTTTAGTAAACTTTTCCTTGAAAGCAGTTCGTTTTGCCTCAATTTGAACACAGCCTTTATGAGCTAGCTAACTTTAATGTTTGTTGCTCAATATCATGCTTTTAAGCAGCTATTAAAATAATATGGTTATATAGAGATTATTGCCGCAATGATAAAATAGCTGTGCATTAATTTTAATTAGCTGCTCTCGCACTAAGTGTTATGTACAGGTCGATTCGTTTTAATATATTTTATTGAAACTATTTAATTCAGCAATTTTATTCGTAAGTCTGTACAGCTAATGACTATACAGGTGAATCCCCTCGCTCGAATAAGTATTCTACAATTAAAAATAATAGACCAAGAGCTAGTAACAATTTTTTGGTGTTATTTATTCAAGGCTCTATTTTTGTGAAGATGTTGATGGAGGCATATTAAAGTGCCCTGAGTAAGGGATTTTGCTAGATAGCGGTATGGGAGGAATGCAGACCGCCCCCAGTATGAAACAAAAAAAATTGTTACAATTATTATTGCTTCAAGGCTGAAATTATTTATATAGCTTGTTGGTGACCCAATAATGCCATTATAATATTTGCAGATCGATTGGTCAGTATTAAAGGGGTGGCAGATCACCCTAAAGTGTCATGTACTCGACGAAATTTATATTATTAGTTCAATGTTCAAATTTTAATATGTTGTTACTGCGATTGTTTTAAACATATATTTCAATTTCCAGAACAAAATGTCGGTATTAACCCCCTCTATTAGAGGGAAATTTGCTCGCCTAGGTTTTTATATCGCTCTGCAAGGGTGTTTATGCCGACATTTTGTTCTGCAAATTGAAATATATGCTTAAAACAGTCGCCGTAACAACATATTAAAATTTGAACCTTGAACTAATAATACAAATTTCGTCGGGTACATGACACATTTAGGGTGATCTGCCACCCCTTTAATACTGACCAATCGATCTGAAAAAATTATAAGGGCATTATTGGGTCACTGACAAGCTATACAAACAATTTCAGCCTTGAAAAAATAATAAATGAGACCATCTTTTTTGTTACATGTTGGGGGCGGTCTGCATCCCTCCCATACCGCTATCTAGCAAAATCCCTTACTCAGGACACTTTAATATGCCTCTCTCAACATCTTCACAAAAATAAGACCTTGAATAAATAACACCAAAAAATTGTCACTAGCTCTCGGTTTAATTGTCCTTCCAGGCCCCTCGCCCTAGCTACGGCCCTGTGAGCACCTTGTCTGAAAAAGTTAAGTGTTGTCAGGTGTTGACGTATTGTGTTGTTAAAAAAGTTTTAAATATAAATTCTTGAAAATACATAACAGAGAGGTTTTTCCATATTCGGTGGTGCGTCTACTCAACGTATTCTGTTACAGTGTTTTTCAAAATTTCTGGTCAGGTCTGTCTATCTGTTCTCATCTTCCCTTAACATAATCTCCGCAGACGAGATTTTTTTAAAGGCATATCCAAAGGGTACTAGGTCATGGCTAATTACATAATCGATGTAGAAGCCAATAATTCTAATATTAAAAAAAAATAGGGTTCTTGAATGAATTTTTGTTTTTAGAGTAGTAAATTCCGACCAAAATGACATTTGCATCACCTCATTCTCATTTCAAATAAACTTAAAATAAATTTTGATTAAATAATTAATTGTAGATTATAGACGCGTCGACAACTCAGGTCATTAGCGTCTTAAACACAACAATTAATAATCCATTTGTGTATTAGAATCTGCCAGCCGGCATACACAAACCGACTGGTACGAGCTCAGGAACGCCAATTCCCAAAGAACATTGGAATGCAATTGCGAGAACAACTACATTCCAATGCTCCTCCTGAGGGAATACAGGCGTTAAAGAGAGTCGTACGACCATGTCATTCAAGTATATAGATCCACCTTTTGAGAAACACTGTTCGAGTGCACATATAAAATTATACGGGTACGCATTGTTAAGGAGACGAGTGGTAGACTCTGATATGTGTGTGGGACCGCATTAATTCGACGCTGTCCTCTCACGCATGCGCGTTACATTGCGTGAGGGAGTGGATGTTTTTGCATATAGGTTCCGCGACTTGCCTACAAGACACTGCCGTTTCATTTTCAGTTTTTTTAAGACAAAAAATACACTTATAAATCCCTTTTCTGAAAAGAATAGACGCTGATGATCTCAGTCGTCGAGCGTCCTCAAAACACTAAAACCACTGTACCGATTTAAAAAATTCTTTAAATTTTTAAAATACTTCGTGACTAGTAACATATTATAGTCTATACATTATTACGCTACGATAAAAGGGAGATGAGATATGAGCGAAAATAGCGATTTACTTACTTTTTTTTATTTAATTAACTCTGTGTACACCAAAAGTGAAGAGTAGGTCAAAAATACATAAGTACAGTAAGTTGCAATAAACACAGTAAATTAAAAAACAATGTTAAAATATTCCTCAATTGAATAGAATATAGTATGCTGTAGTAGCAATGTTTTAACTTTTTTTCAACAGTTTGGGGTCATTTATTTTTTTTAAGTCAGTTGGGAGATGATTGAAGCATTTTATAGACATAATTAAAGGACAATTTGCTGAAAAAGCCAATCTATGCTGTGGTAACGTTAGATTTTCATTTCTTAGATTGTAGTCATTGACACTCTTGTATTGGCGAAATTTATCAATGACCAATGTTCTTTTTTACATACATAACCGAGTTTAAAATATACATGGCTATAACTGTTAAGATATTCAGTTGTTTGAAGAGCTCTCTGCATGAGAAACTTTTATTTTTAAAAGTTATTGTCCTTATAATTTTTTTCTGTTAATACTTTATTCACCTTCGTTACATTACCCCAACATAAAATCCCATAGAATTTGATTTCTGTCTTTTGAAAATACAGCGTCAATCGTCCGCCATATTAAATTTTACGCGACGTTTTATAGCCAGTATCACTCGTGAGATTATGACGAATCTATCGAGACGTCATTTTTGAAAATCCGTCCAGCCGTTTGAATGCTGCAGTGGCACAAACATAATATGATGAAATTATCCTCCGCAGTCGGGGTAAAAAATAAACGAATAGAAATATTTTAAGTTGGCGCTACTGCTAATCTCTAGTTAATTTATTCATAATTATAAAGCTTAATGAATGAACGAATTAAAGGTGGGTCCTTTTGACAGATCTCACTTAAAACGTCAAGTACAACATTTACTAGCGAATATGCAAATGCGAAGTAACGCCCAAAGTACTTATTTGGAAGCTAAAAATTATTTTATAACTATTCGCAATTAAAAGCGTATGTAGATGTCAGCACTTCGGACGTCTATGTAGGGTTTAATCGGTCGTATCACAGAGCCAATGTAGATGTCAGCACAGACGAAATGATGGTTTGAATGGTTTTGTAAGTAATAGTTATTTTCGATACGTGTGCTTGAAGTGAGAGGTATTCTAGTAGGCTTAAATTGAGACACGAGCTAAGGGACTGACGCATACACAACGAGATCTCATGCGCTTACCCCCACACGCCTAACGGCTCGTGGGGGTATACAGCGCACTCGATCTAGTTGTGTATGCGTCAGTGCCTTTAGCGAGTGCCTCAATTTAAGCCTACCAGATATCTCACTTTAAGCGGACGTATATCGAACATAATTTTTTATAACGACCGCTTCTAAAGTTAAACTACTATAAAAATACGCCTCTTCACGCCCGCCTCACAGCGCTCGAATATTGAACTTTAGAAGCGGGAGTTATAAAAAGTTTAAGTTAATGAGGTTAGCTTTTTATTAACCAACTTCATACTGTCACTACTCCTCAGTAATATACCTCATTACGCATCTAGACATACAATCTACTATTTCAAAAGACGTAGTCAAATGGCAGAACCCGCCCGATTTATTAACCTACTTCAAAAAAAGGAGGTGGTTCTCAATTCGGTTGTATTTTTTTTGTTACCTCAGAACTCCGGAATTTATAAACCGATTTGGAAAATTCTTTTTTTATTGGATAGAGTATACCTCGAAGCTGATCCCATATAAATTTTACTTAAATCGGTTCAGTGGTTCGGCTGATTTTAATAAAAGTGAGTAGCGGCGTGTGATTCGTTTAAGGTAAATGTCACTTTTTGACACATCACAGCGTAAGAAATCGGTTTAATATAAAATAAAAAGTGAGTAACTACGTGTGCTTCCTTTAACTAAAAATTAAAAAATAAAAAACTTTTTATTAGAAAAAGCCTCCTTAAAAAAGCCACAAAAAAGAGGAAAATAATAAAACTTTGAGGTCTGCGCCATTTTAATTAAATATGAAGTCGGTTAAAAAGTGCCAATTTAATTAATTATATGTAGAATTTAATTACGACTGTATTATAATAAAATTGATTTTGGAAAAATTCAGTCAAAATTATATCCATTTACAAAAATAAAATTTTTATACTGATAATTGTTTTGACTAATTTCACAAAAAAATTATTTTTGTAAATGGATATAATTTTGACTGAATTTTTCCAAAATCAATTTTAATATCTACTTTTTAACCGACTTCATATTTTATTAAAATGGCGCAGACCTCAAAGTTTTTTTATATTTTCCTCTTTTTTGTGGCTTTTTGAAGGAGGTTTTTTTTTGTTAAAAAGTTTTTTTATTACTTTCAAATTGGATAGATGAATTCACGTCATGCGAAAAAAATAGTTGCAATAAAATCTATAATATTTTTATAACAATTCGAGCATGAATAAATAAACAAACAAAACCGGCATCAACTAGCAAAAAGTGTTTCTATAAATCAGAAAATCCCCGCTGAACAAACAATCGACTATTTACAGACATTTCAGCAACGGCATTCCACAAGTCTGCAGAATCAATAATAAATCGCGTCATATTTACAGCTTTGTCGGTGTTTATATGCAGGGTTGTAGTCGGACACTAAACGTCGATATTATATGACACATTTTATTTGTACTTATATTTATTTTATTTATTGTAAATTATAGACGCGTCGACAACTTAGGTCATTAGCGTCTTGTTTACATCAAATAACAACTCACTTAAAACTAAATAACATCACAAAACATCCATGAGCGGAGGCGGGATTCGAACCCACGACAGTGTGATCCAAAGGCCGCTACGCTAACCGTTACACCACTCTGTCCTCTCTTTTGTACTTATTTTGTTGTGTGTCAATTTTTGATTTTGCTTTTATTTCATTGTATTTACTTTTGTTTTGTTTACACTTTGTTTCTTTACAGACGCTAATGACCTCTGTTGTCGAGCGTCTATAATTCACAATTCATTCATTCATTCATTCTAAACGTCGAACTCGAAAGTAACCTCCCAAAAAAAATGTTTGAAGCGAAAACTTCTTTAGGCGCAATTTGCGTTCTTTATGAATAGTGAACGAAAGTGAACCGTCACGCTTCGGGTCGGTGACGTTGAATCGGGTTTACTCGGCTCCAGTCGACTTCAAGCGCGCTCGGGTCGGTGACCACGTTCCCGGGTTCTAACCCGAGAGCTGGTAAAAGTGTCAATTGGATTTTCAATTTATTAAAAAAAAATGTATGCGCGTACTTTGTACGCGCGTTCGAAGTTATACTTCTTTGGTGTGATCAAGAACTAATTTTTAATTTGCATGCAAATAATTTATTGAAATATAAAATAATATAAAGGACTGGAGTTAATTTATTTATATTTGTTTATATGGTAACTATGGAAATCATTAATGCTGCAACTTCATCCTGGTAAACTTTCGTGACGCGATGCGCACGCATCGTAAAAATTCACTCTCATCATTTTTTCATAACGCGCCAAAAGAAGCATAACTTCAAAAATAATTGAAAATTTTTCGTTGGAAAGCAGCCAATTATATAATTGATTCGAAACATATTGGAAAAAATCATTTTACCAACCATTTTTTCCAATATGTTTCGAATCAATTATATAACTGACTGCTTTCCAACGAAAAATATTCAATTGCAATTCAGCCGTATAAATCTATTAATTTATTTTAAAAATAATGAATTGAAAATATGAATTGGTGCTAGGTCCAAATAACCTTAGCTGTTGGTGGTCTTTAAAACACAATTTCAATTTTCAAAATTTTCACTGCAAAATGCCTCGTTAAAACTAAAAATGTTTAAACCCTTAAAATGTCATCATTTAAATCGTGAGATTCCGTCGTACAACCCGAAATATTGAGTTTGTAAGTAAAACGCACCTAAAATCCGTTTCGGGAGCAGCTCGCACATACGGTGATATAATATTTTACATACATGAATGTATGTTTTGACTGTGGTATTAAAGAGGGTCCACGGATATTACAGTGAAACTTGCGAGACACGGAAACTTTGAAATTGGTCAAATTCCTTAATAGATCGAGAGCAAGTGACAATTTTTTGGTGTTATTTATTCAAGGTCTTATTTTTGTGAAGATGTTGAGGGAGGCATATTAAAGTGCCCTGTGTAAGGAATTTTGCTGGATAGCGGTATGGGAGGGATGCAGACCGCCCCCAACATGTAACAAAAAAATGGTCACAATTATTATTGCTTCAAGGCAGAAATTGTTAGTATAGCTTGTCGGTGATCCAATAATGCCATTATAATATTTGCAGATCGATTGGTCAGTATTAAAGGGGTGGCAGATCACCCTAAATGTGTCATGTAACCGACGAAATTTATATTATTAGTTCAAGGTTAAAATTTTATATGGAAGCCCTATAATTCGTGTACCGAATTTTACTGAAAAGTCAAAAGACAATTGACGCGGTCTTTTGATTTTTTTATCGTACAACTACAGTGTCGATACCCCCAGGGGGGGACTTTGGAATGTGGTTGCTATCGCAAATTGCATTTCAATGTTCTTTGGGAATTAGCGCTCCCAGGGACCCGAGCTCGTACCAATCGGATTGTGTATGCCGGCTGGCGGATTCTAATACACAAATGGAATATTTGTTGTGTTGAAAACGCCAATGGCCTGAGTTGTTAACGCGTCTATAAACTACAATTATTTAATTAATTAATTATCTACAGTGTCGATAGTGTGCGCAGTACCTTCTGATCCCATAGCCTTTTGACATTAATAAATTATAATTTAAAAAAACTAAAAAACACGCTTTAATGAACTAAAAAGTAAAAAATAATTAATTTTATTGTAAAAAAGCGTGGGGTGGTATGAAAATATGATACAAAGCACCCCACGCTTTTTTACAATAAAATTAATTATTTTTTACTTTTTAGTTCATTAAAGCGTGTTTTTTAGTTTTTTTAAATTATAATTTATTTTTGCTTTTTAGTCCTGGAGATCCTAGTCAGGATAATGGGACAAACTTATGGAATTATTGTATTGTAATCGGTCCTTGATAAGTGTGCAAAGTTTCAGTTCAATCTGAAGTTTTTTGCTTTTTTTTTTTAGTCCTGGAGATCCTGGTCAGGATAATGGGACAAACTTATTGAATTATTGTATTGTCATCGGTCCTTGATAAGTGTGCAAAGTTTCAGTTCAATCTGAAGTTTTTTGCTTTTTTTTTTTTAGTCCTGGAGATCCTGGTCAGGATAATGGGACAAACTTATTGAATTATTGTATTGTCATCGGTCCTTGATAAGTGTGCAAAGTTTCAGTTCAATCTGAAGTTTTTTGCTTTTTTTTTTAGTCCTGGAAATCCTGGTCAGGATAATGGGACAAACTTATTGAATTATTGTATTGTCGTCGGTCCTTGATAAGTCGACAACGTTTAAACTAAATCTGACCGTTCAAAATTGGTCAAAATCAAGTTCAAAGAAGTCGGTTACAAACTGACAAACAAGCAAGCAAGCAAACATACCAGTGAAGCTAATAAAAGCGTGTTAAAAAATGATTGTATGCGCCGGACCTAACTCGAAACGATCTGTCTAAACCATGACAATAGCTGGCATACAGTGACTGCGCCTTCTCAACTCGCACGCTAGCTTGCACTGTGTGAAGTCACCTTAAGTTTTCAGCTTTGGGATGTTCCACTGTATTTACATACAGTAGCATGTGTTCGCATTGGCTACTGACTAGGTCAGTATTCATATTTATGTAAATGTACTGTGAATACAGATGCTATTGCCAACCCTACGAGAGCTGTAGGTATAATATAATATATTATGAAGGGTTCTTTTTGAAAATATACTGACATCAGATTATGCACGTAACAACACAACATATTGTTGTTTGCATGTATATGATTCTCCGGTATAACTATTTTTACCTTCCAATAGGAGTATAATCTATATACATGCTGTCCCAAAATTGCTGGGACACAGAGCTACCACGTGTAGTAGAGGTCAAAATAAGTCGATTGGACCCAATTTATTTATATACCAAAATGTACCGTTTGACCGTGAGAAGAGTTCAAAGTTTACATAAAAAAACACATGTTTGTACGCTGTTCAGGAATGAGTGAAACAAATTGAATGAAATTTGACAAAAGTGAATTTTAGAGGATTACTCTCCTTTCGGTAATCAAAGAAACCCAAAAGAAATTGTAGAAGGGTTAAAACCACCCTCACCCCCTGACCTTTTTTTCATAACTTTCTTAGAGGTGGTAATACGGTTCTCAAATTTTTTTAGCGAGAAAACTGATTAATTATCTTCATTTTGTTACTCTTGTAAAAATTTCGTATTCCGCATAGTTCCGAAGGAAAAAAATGTTTTTTTAAATAATACTAACAGATATTCCTAGTAAAAATTGTAATACAAAATTTTATGTAAACTTTGAACTCTTCTCACGGGCAAACGGTACATTTTGGTATATAAATAAATTGGGTTCAATCGACTTATTTTGACCTCTACTACACGTGGTAGCTCTGTGTCCCAGCAATTTTGGAACACCCTGTATATATAAAACAGTTCCGTTACTCACTGACTGACTGACTGACTGACAGACAATGCCCAGGTCAAACCGCTGAGAATATAAACTTGAAATTTGGACAGTAGGTTCCTTTTGTGACGCAATAAAATTCGAGCGAATAAACACCACCAGCCCGGCTCGCAGGAGGAGAATTTCTCGCCGGGGGGATAATAAATCATAAATCGAAATATACGTGGGCGAAGCCACGGGTAACGGCTAGTATTATGTAGTACGGTTTTAAGCATGACAGCAAGGCAACGCCAGTCATCTGATCCTTAATGATTTTCACTACAATGTTTTTACTTCCCACCTCTACTATGGTAGGGAAGTAATGGATTTAGTCCGAAAAAAATATTTCCGAGATTTTAACAGATTTTCACGTTTTGAGACCCTAGCAATCGTTTAAGATCATTTTCTGACTGATGTCTGTATGTGTGTGTGTGTATGTGGTCAATTTTTCGCCTTCGATATCGTAAAAACGGAACAACATACGGCCATGCCGATTGTTCCACTGTGTTTATCAGCCTTTAACTTAGATCTGATTAGATTTTGAGTCAAATCGGTTCAGTGGATCCTGAGATATTCAAAAAAACGTTCTCAATGTCACGTATTAACATAGGTAAAAAAAAATATAAATGAATTCTAGATGTTATAATATGAAAAAAATGTAAATATTTTTTTTCTCTAAAATGTATAGTTTTCGAGAAAAAAAATATTTTACTAAAAAAAATAAAAATTGTACGTAAATCAAGGTATAACCATGATTTTTGCTATATTATGTTAGCCATCAGTAGATCACTAAACAAAAAAGAGGGCCATGCTTTTTTTCAAAGAATAAAAAAGAGTGTTTATTTTTTGCAAATATTTACTAGGTGGGAAGTATAGGACTGGTCATCAGTCGAATTTTTTCCTATGGTTGCAATCCCGTCATACACCCTGTATATACGTTGCATTGTGAACTCAATCAGTGGACATCCGGTATATTTTTTTATATAAAGTCAACAGTCAACAAAAACTTGTGTTTTTATATTTAAATTAGCAATTATTATTTCGTGCCGTCGTTTGTTTTATACGGATCGTAAAAACAAAATATATTCACTAAAGCTGTGAATAATGAAATGTTGTAATTACAGTGTTTTTTGTATTTCATACAACTAAAAAAAAGTGGGTGTGTGCTTACGACCACACGACAGAAGTGAAAACTTGATTATATGCAAAACATACATAATATTGAAAAATATTTTTTTTTTCGTTGGAGAGCAGCAAATTATATAATTGTTTCGAAACATATTGGAAAAAATCATTTTACCAACCAGTGATCACAGTCAGGATTCTAACCTGAACCTTTCCACTTTCGCGGCGGAATGAGCTTACGATACTCAACCGTGACAAGATTGCCAAATTAACATTCTCCTTATATGCTTCAGAATCAATAGATTTTCACTACATGCGAGTGTCAATTCATATATGCTAATTCAATAGCTATAATATGAAATGATTTTTTTCAATATGTTTCGAAACAATTATATAATTGGCTGCTCTCCAACGAAAAAAAAAATTTTCAATTGCATTTCAGCCGTATAAAACTATTATTTATACATTATATTATTTTACTATTGTAATACGTAATAATAAAAACATAATTCTTAAAACGATGCACTCCTTGTTAGACAGTAAACGTGGCTAATGACGACTGGAACCGAGTAGACACGATGCAGCGTCACCGATCCGAGCGTGACGGATCACTTTCGTTCACTATTCAGAAAGAACGCAAAGTGCGCCTGAAGAAGTTTTTGAAAAAAGTCCTATATACATATAGGTTATAAAATTGTTTACAAATTGCCTGATGAAATAAAAATGATCAACAAAACAGAACATTTTAAAAATAAATTGGAAAAACATTTCTGTAATACTTATGACTTGAAGGATCTTTTTTAATTTGTAACTATTTTTGATGCACCTCCATGGTTCCCAGCCTGTAAATCCCCTGATCCAACCATCTTGTGTCCCAGTGTTATATGTTATGGGAATGTTTAACTATCAGTTTTAAAAAAATAAATTTTGTTATAGGCAATTTAGATTAGTTCATGGCTAATTACACATAAGGTGTAGAAGCCAACAATTAAAAAATAAAATAAATAAAAAATAAATAAAAAGTAAATAAAAAAAAACTATTTTTGACGTTTATATCCATATTAATGGCATTGCAATAAAAATATTATTATTATTATTATTATTATTATTATTAATGAAACAGCTCGAGATGTCGCCTCTTTACAAACATTATTTACTCTTTGATTGTACATCAGAATATATACGATTTTGTCCTTATGTTACAATAGACAGTCATTTTCTGTTTCAATTTTAGATAAGGTCCTTTTAAGTTTTCTTCTCGATTTAAGCTAAAAGAGAATCGTTCCCCAGACAAAAATAGAAGTTTAGCTGTATATGCAAACATTTTCATATTTATACAGGGTGGCACATCTTAAACAATGCAGTGAAATATCTCGTAAACGGTACAAACCACAAAAAAATGTTTTATACAAAAGTTATTGAGTGTCAAGGGGGACAGAACACTGTGCAGATATCAGATTTAACATAGATGGTGCTGTGAAGGTCAAACAAAGGTCAGCTTTGATTTTTTAATTGTAACAGTGCATTTTTATTCCAGAATACGATACAGTATTTAATAGTGAACAGTAAATTATTAAGGTACATATGAGTTAAAGTTAATAAATATTCAGATATTTACAAATTAAATAGCAAATTTAATTTGTCAATTCGGTTCTTTTATGAATTGAATTCAAGCCAAGAAGGCCGGTGCGTAATATCATGGCTATCTGCTATGCCATAATATTTATCTAATTGTCGTTCATTTTGGCTGTTATTTAATTTCTAAATATCTGATAATTTATTCACTTTAGCTGATAATAATATGTACCTTAATAATTTACATAAATTCACATAATTTTTTTTTTCTTAAATCGGTTCAGTAGTTTTTTTTAGAAATCAAATATCAAAAAAAAGTCTGATAATAGGAAATTAAAATCTACAAATTCACCAAGTTTTTAAAACTTCCTGGGGGCAGTATAGCCTAGTGGTTAGCATGCTTGGTGCCGCAACCTCTAGACTGGACTGCCGTGGGTTCGAATTCCACCTGGGCTCATGGATGTTTTGTGATGTTATTTAGTTTTAAGTTAGTTGTTATTTAGTGTAGTTGAAAGACGTTAATGACCTTAGATGTCGATGCGTCTATAATCTACAATAAATAAATAAATTAAAACTTCCTGACTTATTCGGCTCAAAGCCCCTATTTCTCGTCCTGGCGCTTAGGCTAATAGTGTAAATTTCTAAACTCAGTGTTTTGAATTGTAAATTATAGACGCTCGACAACAGAGGTCATTAGCGTCTCAGTGTTTTATTTTTTTAAATGTTTAGTAGAAATAATTAAGAGCACTGTGGTTGTTTATCAATAAAAAAGGTAACAGTTTAGTCACTTCTACTACAACTTTTATTATATTGGTGAATGTACATTTCAAGAGCTAAGCTCCCATCTTCAGCACATACTAAAGTTTAGTATGTGCTGAAGATGGGAGCTTAGCTCTTGAAATGTACATTCACCAATATAATAAAAGTTGTGGTAGAAGTGACTAAACTGTTACCTTTTTTATTAAATGTTTAGTAATAAAATATATGAATAACATGATACAATTATTTTTTTTATGAAACCAAAAACAATGACCGTATAAAAACACCTTCCTGTTTTCTGTTAGCATTAGCAAAAAAAGTACTAGTTTTTTTACAACAAGACGATATTAACACGTTACTGTTCTGAATAATAAAACGTAATTAAGGTTTCGTTTTTTCTTTTAAACAACTGGAGGAAGTAAGTGAAAAACTTTCTACATTGCAATGAAAAACTAACTTTTTTTATTATCGACGCCACGTCTTAATTTTAGCATTCTCTTTGAATAGTACAGTGTGTCCACGAATGTATTATGTTCTGTAGGTATTCTGCTAATAGTAGATCGTATATCTAGTGTCGTAATGAAGTGTATTACTGACGAGTTGGTGACAGTCACACTAATTACGTACGATATATTATAAATACACATCGACCGCTGCCACTTCGTCTTTGAGAATGTCTACCGCAGTTGTAGACGAAACGTCAGGTAGAAAATACCACCGGACCACGGCCTACAAGCCCAGAAACCATGAAGACTTGGAACAATGCCGGCCGTAAAAGCTTGCACACGTTGTATATTTTTAAAACGGCTTTTCTGAAAAAAAAGAAGCTGACATTTAAAATCGCTGCAATAAATTATTCACTTTTCCATATTCACGCGGTAAAATGATATTACCTCCTACTATTTAGACAGTGCGTTATTATGTGACGATGGAGGTAAGTAGGGTCTTAAACGGGGGGAGTTGCGGTCGGAAATGAATAAAGCATATAACAAAATGTGTAAAGCCGGTATTTGAGAGGTTTCATTACCCTATAAAAAATATTTACGGATAGAGCGGTTTGCTATTATAATATAAAGAACGCGAAAAAGTGAATAAAGCATACCCTGCGTGATATACAGTGTGTCGCTTAATATTTGAGACATTAGTAATTAGCATGTAGAATTAACTCTCCTGTATTTATTTATTTTACAAGCTTTTATTTAAATGCTCTAAAAAGGAAAAAATAATTTTTAATAATTTAGGTTCATAATTATAAAAGCGTGGGTCGTGAACTCTATTAGTCACGACTCACGTTTTTATAATTATGAACCTAAATTATTAAAAATTATTTTTTCTTTTTAGTGCATTTAAATAAAACCTTGTCTCTTAAAAAGTTTTTTTTACTAATATTTATTTTGTTCAATTTAGTCTTTCAAAATTTTACCACCGTTTGACACCCGTAGGGGTTAAATTTCAAAAAATCCTTTCTTAGTGGATGCTTACGTCAGAAAAGGAACCAAATGTCCAAATTTCAAGTTTCTAGCTTCAGCGATTTGGCTTGGGCGTTGATTAGTCAAAAAAAACGCTACATCCCCGTTTGAACCCCTTAGGGGTTGAATTTATTTCTAAAAATGATTTATTCATGTATTGTCATCGGGAATACATATGTGTACAAAATTTCAAATCGATCGGATACGTGAAAGTCGTTCAAAATTGACTTGCCAGATTTGATCTAAACATAAACACACAAACTAACATAGATTAAGACACGAGTTTATTACGATTTGACCTAAACATAAACACACAAACTAACATAGATTAAGACACGAGTTTTCGTGAAATTCAGTGGAAGAATTGATATCAAACTCGTGTTGAACAAAATCAGCTTTTTACAGCAGCTAAGCGAAAGTGCGAGTTCGCTGTAAAGGATTTTGTTGTGAAGCCAAATCAAATTTACTGTCGCTCAATAGATAAAACCATTCAATGAATGTGAATCTTGTAAAAAATGTATAATATTATATTGAACTGAACCGAACAGCGCCTTCTACTTAATTCAACGCACTTTTACCTATTGTTATCGTTTCCATGCTACTTTTTACAACGTTTCGTTACTCTGTCCTACATTTTTAATCCCCGATGAAAAAAAAGGGATCTTATAAGTTTGAAGCATATATTTCAATTTGCAGAACAAAATGGCGGTATTAACCCCCTTGCAGAACGATATAAACACCTAGGCGAGCAAGTTTCCCTCTAAGGCAGAGGGTTATTAGCGACATTTTGTTCTGCAAATTGAAATATATGCTTAAAACAGTCACCGTAACAACATATTAAAATTTGAACCTTGAACTAATAATATAAATTTCGTCGGATACAAATTTCAAAACTTCAGCCCCGATTTGAGAAGTGATGCTCAAAAAAGCAAGCTCATCCTTCTCATATTGTATTGTTTGTAGTTTTTTAACTTCCCATTAGAAGTTATTGTAATGGGTCCGAAAATCGAAATCAAAAAGGAAAAAAAATTTTTATGTTTCAAGGTCACTACACTATTTTTACACTACTTTTAGAAAGATGTGTGTGTGTGTACGTATGTACGTACGTACGTACGTATGTATGTGTCCATTTCTTTCTAAGACGAAATCTCGAGAATGAAAAATGATATCGACTACGTTAGGGTGCCAATCGACGCGTATTAACGTAAATATGATCTGAAAGAAATTTTTTCAAAATCGGTTCAGCCGTTCTTTTTTCTTAACCAAATAACCTCCAAAAAAGTAGATTTTACACAATATCTCGCGAATAAAAAATTATATCGACTTCGTAAGGGTATCAATTGAGGCGTGTTAACGTCATTTTGATCCGACATAAATTTTATAAAAATCGGCTCAGCCGTTTTGATTAAAATGATTACTTTTAAAATGATTACTTTTCTGTGTAATATCTAATTTAATTATTATTATTAAATATTTATCAAACTGGGAAGTTCGTCGTGTGGACCTCAAGGGTCGCACTTTAGTCCTAATAAACGACCCACCTCACGGCTTGTTATGTTTTCTAATTATTATACTTAGAATCTAATAAATACCTAATTTTTAAGATTCTATATTCTTTGAGTTTTCGTTGAATAATAAAGTAATTTAATTGTCTGCTAGAGCTACACGCAGATATCTTTTTTTTGAAGGGCTTCGCAAAAAAAATGCAACCAGTAAAAAAAAGATTGGGAACCCCTGTTCTACACTATTTCAGGATGGACTAGAGCTGCACCAGTTTCATTAACACATTTTAATAATTACGTATAAATATGAATTTTGAAACAGAAACAGTTACAGGAAACACGGCAATTGTACAAGAAGCGCAATTTATCAAACCCTTTGTTTATTTTATTGCTGCTGTCGACAATAAATAACAAAACATAGCAACTGCCGTAATCGTTAAGCAATAAACAAGTTTATATTAATTTATAGTAATCGTTGTTTTAATAATATAACTTACTAGAAATTCTCCCGCTGCGAAGCGAAGTCGGGTTGGTGGTGTTTATAATATTAGTAGGATTCCGCCAATACTTTTGTTGCTATTCCACAGGAATTATCCCTGCCCCCCCGAGAGAAATTCTCCCCCTGCGAAGCTAAGCCGGGTTGGTGGTGTTTATAATATTAGTAGGATTCTGCCAATACTTTAAAATGCAAACAAAATGCAGAGTTATGTTTTGTTGCTATTCCACAGGAATTATCCCTTCCCCCCGAGAGAAATTCTCCCCCTGCGAAGCTAAGCCGGCTTGGTGTTGTTTATAATATTAACAGGATTCCCCTAATACGTTAAATGCAGAGTTAAGTTTTGTCCCACAGGAACTATACATTTTTTTCCGGGGTGAAAAGTACCCTAAGTCCTCTTCGAGGACCTTAAGTACTATATACTAAATTTCATGAAAATCCGTTCAGCCGTTACGGAGCTGAGTGGTAACAAACCTAGGTACACACACAAACTTTTACATTTATAATATTAGTAGAGATTTTACAACAGTTTAAAATGTCATATTATATTTCAGTAAATCTAAAGAAACTAATCTATTTTTTAATCATTCACAAATCACAACGGAGTATTGGTTGTCTCATTTAGTTTTAACTGTGATCTGGCAATAATGGGAGAAGTTACTTGTGGCGTAATCAAAAGTTGTTGTCGATATCGTCGTTGTTATATTAAATTATTATTATTATTATTATTGTAGATTATAGACGCGTCGACAACTCAGGTCATTAGCGTCTTCAAACCCAACAATTAATAATCCATTTGTGTATTAGAATCTGCCAGCCGGCATACACTAACCGACTGGTACGAGCTCGGGCTCCTGGGAACGCCAAGTCTCATAAAGGGTTAAAGTAATTCAAAGTATTTGGACGTTAACGTAACCAAATTAACATTATCTTAACAGTATGTTTCCATCATATGTGAGCCGTTCCTCCCACCATACGTAACTCGTACTTCCACCATATGACAGATACGCATAGATTTTGTCGAAAAAGGCAAGAGCCCTAAACAGGGCCGCAGTAAGGGTAGGGCGGAGGGGCGACGGCCCCGGGCGCATTAAGCAAGGGGCGCCGAAGACGCTGTATTTTTTGGCATGAAAAACGACAATGATTATTGCCAGGCTAATTACAATTCGACAAATATAAAATATACAAAAAATAATAATACTTTTGCAAATAGGACTAAAGAAAGAAATATAACACTTATTATTAATTTGTATTTCATATTACGTATTTAATATTACAAAAGTAGCAAGCGCAAAGCAAATGCTTGAATCATTAAATGAAAATATTAATAAAATGTCACATTTAGAGTACTACAAACAATTCATTATTTGGGTTTAGTGGAAAGCTATTCAAACATGGGAATAGCATATAGAATTTTTTTAACAATTCCCGTAACCACTACTTCATATGTGAGAGATAGTTCAGTAAACCGAAGCTCATAAAAAATTATTTACGATCTTCAATGAGTCAGAAACGGCTAACGAATTTGGCGATAATTTCTATAGAAATATATTATATAATTAAAAGTGCGAGTTGTTGGAGTCGATTCAGTGCTATTTTTTCTATAAATTGACTTAATATCAAACGAATCAGGTCGAATTTATTTTTCAAAAATTTCGCATATTTGTACAAAGAGGGCGGTCTTCTTACTTTTGGCATTTTTAAGAAAACTCAAAAATCTCTCAGACGCTGTTTATATATCTTTGAAACTAAAAGTGCGAGTTGTTGGAGTCGATTAGTGAACATTTTTTATATTTTTCGGTTGGTTGTGTTGGAATATCTTATAAAAATCTTGTATCATGCATTTTTGATTTTTATTGGGGGGGGGGGCGCAAATTAAAATGTTGGCCCCAGGCGCAAGATTTCCTTGCTGCGGCCCTGGCCCTAAATTTCTATTAAGAGCATTAAGTGAGCCCTTAAATAGCCCTTTATACTCATACCATCAATTTCGTCATCCGACAATTTGGCACTGCTAGATTTAAGTACGTTCTTAAATATACTTAATGAGTTATTGGGAACTAGTAATAATAATAATAATAATAATAATAATAATAATAACTTTATTCAGAAAAATGTCACAATGACAAAGAATGCGTCAGTCAAGAATATACAATAAATGTGATACATAGTTCAAAAAATTTGGTATGGGCACTTATCAATAAGATAATTTAAAACTTGTGTTTTAAATACTTTGTAGCTTTTGAGGCCTACATATTTCGGCTGGTAAGCTGTCAATGAAATAAATAGATGTTAAATTTCTGATAGTTGCAACGTTTTGTTTATATTTTTTAATTTCTTCAGGCAATCTTTAGGTTAACATCTTTGTAAATAATAATAAATAGTTGTTATATATACTTATGTTTGAAATTCGCGCTACGCGCCATAGTATGTCGCACATGCGCGCACACTAGATTAGACACGCACAAGCTGTCAAGTGACATGACACATGTATTTTTTTGTGAGTGAAATGAGAAATGAAATTACGTTATCATTATAAAACTTTGAAATAAATAAAACTTATGAAACAACAAATGGAATTCTATTTATTATTACTATCAACAAAAGTTGATAAGTAACAACAGTCCATTTAACTGATTCAATCAAAATAAATACAATTATATTGTTAATTAATATTATCTTATTAACTCTTCTTTGTATCACATGAAACCAAATGACATTGATTTTTTTTACGAAATTCAAACATTTCAAATGATTTTACACGCAACTAGATTTTTTTTATGACTAGTCACACTTGTGGTGTGAATGAGACAGAGTAAGATAATAACAATGCAGGTATACAGTGGCGGCGCGTGAACATTTTAAATGGGTGTTCTGCAGAGTCAACCCGGAGATTGGAGTAGCCCCCCCCCCTAATGAGGCAACCTCGAAAAAAAAATTCAAAAATACATTTGATGCAATTTTTAAGTGTATTTTTTGATCTGAATAATTTGTCTATACATTATACAATGATTTCGCTAGCGCTAAAATCGTAAATAAAGTGATTTTTATAGCAATATTTTTTATTGTATTAAAAAAAAGAGTGTGTGTGTACTATGTACGCACGTCAGAAGTTATACTTCTTTTAGATAACAAAACAAAAATAACTCCGAACATTTTATCCCGCGTGCCAGTACTAAACGTTTGTAAAAAAGACGATAAAATAATAAAATAAAGATATTAAATAAATTAATTAAATTTAATAAATTATTAATTTATTAAATATATTTATTTATGATATAATAATATTTATCTAATTATTTATTAAAAACAATAATAAGGTATGTTTGTATTGAGATTTGAACCCGAGACCTATTGCTTATAGAGCCACTACGTTACCGCTACACCACGAAGACACTTTATTGCATTGCTATATAATACGGTATTATAACCAAGAAAAATAATACTGTACTAGGTTCTGTGCACCCGTTCTGGCTTTTACGCGTATAAATCTGTCTCATTTTTACTAAGTCATCTCTCTTTAACACATTGGATTTAGGTGCAACACAAACTGCAGCACCTCCCGCAGGACTGTTTATAGAATATAGGCCTGCGGCATCCGTCATTCATAATAATGCTATGTGATTATGAAATTAAAACATATTATGCAGATTTATATAATATTTTTTTTGAATTGTGCGTTATTTTCTGGCAGTGCGGCAGCTCCGCAGCTCTCATAGAGGAGCCGCCACTGCAGGTATAAATAGCGACGGGATATCGTGTTTGAAACTCATATCTCATCGTCTCTTTGATACTAACTCATACACATTGCTCTGGCGTGTTTTCTCTATTATCTACGTACGAGTATATTATGCATTTATTTAAAATATACAAGTATAAATAAACAGACGGACACCCAACCAGCCAGCCAGACGGACAAACTAGTGATCCTATAAGGATTCCGTTTATTCTTATTGAGGTGCGAAACCCTAAAAAAACGTTTTATACAGCAAGGTGCAGAGCTGAAATCAATGCAAAATTGAAAAAATAATTTAATAAAAAATTGAACAAACTTAATACAGGAATTTTGAGGTCGGCGTCAATTTATTAGAAGTAGATATATAAACAGTTTTATAGTAAATAAATTGACGCCGACCGCAAAATTTTTATTATTTTCTTCTTTTAGGTGCCTTTTTTTAAAGAAGTTTTTTTCTAAAATTTTTTTTTTGTAATTTACAGGAGGTCCTAAAAGTTGACGTCCAAACTTTCCTCTTTTAGGTGGCTTTTTTGAAAGAGGTTTTTTTCTAAAAAAATTTTTTTTTTGTAATTTACAGGAGGTCCTAAAAGTTGACGTCCAAACTCTCCTCTTTTAGGTGGCTTTTTTGAAAGAGGTTTCTTTCTAAGTTTTTTTTTGTAATTTACAGGAGGTCCTAAAAGTTGACGTTCAAACTTTCCTCTTTTAGGTGGCTTTTTTGAAAGAGGTTTTTTTCTAAAAAAATTTTTTTTTTGTAATTTACAGGAGGTCCTAAAAGTTGACGTCCAAACTTTCCTCTTTTAGGTGGCTTTTTTGAAAGAGGTTTTTTTCTAAAAAAATTTTTTTTTTGTAATTTACAGGAGGTCCTAAAAGTTGACGTCCAAACTCTCCTCTTTTAGGTGGCTTTTTTGAAAGAGGTTTTTTCCTATTTTTTTTTTGTAATTTACAGGAGGTCCTAAAAGTTGACGTTCAAACTTTCCTCTTTTAGGTGGCTTTTTTGAAAGAGGTTTTTTTCTAAAAAAATTTTTTTTTTGTAATTTACAGGAGGTCCTAAAAGTTGACGTCCAAACTTTCTTCTTTTAGGTGGCTTTTTTGAAAGAGGTTTTTTTCTAAATTTTTATTTTGTAATTTACAGGAGGTCCTAGAAGTTGACGTCCAAACGAAGTCAGGTGATAGGGAAGGTCTTTTCAATCAAAATAACCATAAATTTAGTTATCTAATTGTTGACGGTTCAAACATTATTTTAATTTTTATATTTCTCTCTGAAATCATCTGGTGCTTCCATTTTAAAAATTGCGGCGATAGAAATTACAGACAGATGTCTCGTTGCAATAGCTACTGATGATAAAGAACAAGTATACGCAATTTCCGGTTAGCTTACCAGACTAAATTCTATTTAGTGGAATCTGTTTTACAAAATGGCGGTTTTTAATTTTATTATTTTCGAACAAAGGCCGAGAGCTAATATACGAGGTGTGTCTTAAAAATAATGATAATCCCTCAACTGGCAACACTATAAGAACGACATCATAGTCAGTTGGTAACATAACCTCTACGCAACTTACAATATGAAATTTAACTCGAACACATAAGTAAATTAAAAAAGGCCCACAGTTGTCATTTTAGACCAAAAGCTAGTGACAATTTTTTGGTGTTATTTATTCAAGGCCTTATTTTTGTGAAGATGTTGAGGGAGGCATATTAAAGTGCCCTGTGTAAGGGATTTTGCTAGATAGCGGTATGGGAGAGATGCAGACCGCCCCCAACATGTAACAAAAAAAATGGTCACAATTATTATTGCTTCAAGGCTGAAATTATTTGTATAGCTTGTCGGTAACTTAATAATGCTATTATAATATTTGCAGATCGATTGGTCAATATTAAAGGGACGGCAGATCACCCTAAACGTGTCATAACACGTTTAGGGTGATCTGCCACCCCTTTAATACTGACCAATTGATCTACAAATATCATAATGACATTATTGGGTCACCGACAAGCTATACAAACAATTTCAGCCTTGAAGCAATAATAATTGTGACAATTTTTTTTGTTACATGTTGGGGGCGGTCTGCATCCCTCCCATACCGCTGTCTAGCAAAATCCCTTAGTCAGGGAACTTTGATATGCCTCCCTCAACATCTTCACAAAAATAAGGCTTTGAATAAATAATACCAAAAAATTGTCACTAGCTCTCTCCCTCTATTTTATGACAAACCTCGTACAAACAATGTTACAGAACATTGTAACATTTGTCAGTGCTGACGCCTGTATGTGAGAGTAACAAAGTTTAACATTCTGATTCTGACATCGTCACGTTGAGAGTGTCTTAACTCGAAGTAATTCTGATATAAACTTTGTCCGCATCCGCTCGTACTGCGTCCAACACTATTGTTGTCTCTTTCTTATAACTAATTTTGTTTCTTTCTTTGTTCTGTCGCCCCGGATACGGTGTTGACATATTTGGCTAATTCGCGGAAATGTATAGTTGGCACGACTGTTTGTGACGGTGTCGAGTCAAGGTCATTGGTATGGAGTGTAGAGGTAAGGAGAACTCTCTCTGCATATGAAAAAGCGTCCGTCAAAAGGCGATAAATTGGTGGCGCCACAATAGCAAGAGTGTAAATTTTAAAGGATGCGCCAAATAATACTAGAGTAGGACAGTGAAGTAAAGAAGGAAAGCATAACTTCCGCTTTTAAATGACGCAATTTTCAAAAGAAAAACAGTCAAATATCATTGGTAAACTTGTAATTATGCATAAAATAGTAAATAAAGATAATCCCAATATAAATGAACGCCTGAAAAATTATTTAATTTTTTAACAATGATTGCTTTTATTAAAAATTACAAACGCAAAATTTGAGATTTGGAACTGTTATTTACAGCTTACAGCTGGACACTTTTGCAACTGTTCCCCCATATGAGAGTGTTCTCCTTAACTCTACCCTCCATAGTCATTGGGATGAAAATTTGTCATTCTGGTTCTTTGTTCTGTCATCGAATCTGCCGCTGACATTTCAAGTTGGAAATGTGGCCGGTTTACTCCAGTCCTTTTATTATTTTACTAGCAGCCCGTCCCGGCTACGCCCGGGTGGTATGAAATTATGGTTTGATAGCGGTTTTTAAGACCTACAATTTTTTCGTACATTATTTTGATGTATCTCTACAGATTTGGCAAGCGTTAGCCAAGTTAGCGTACGAAAACTGTTTTTTTTGACAAAACACCGTCCTAGTTCAGTCATTTTGTACAAAATATTTACAAATTATATACACAAACCTTCCTCGTTTATTGCTCTTTCTATTAGTGAAAACCGTTTCAAAATCCGTTGCGTGGTTTAGTAAGCGGAGAAACAGACAAAGGCAGATAGCGACTTCGTTTTATACTGTTTAGAGATTTCAATAAATTATTTACATGCAAATTAAAAATTAGTTTTTAATCACGCCAAAGAAGTATTACTTTATTATTTTCAGTATCTCAAATACGGCTAAACACTAGTTATGCGCGATACGAGATGTTTTAGTCGATTGTCCCGATTGTTCAAACATCTCGATGACTCTCTATGGTTGTCACTTGGACTCTATTGTTGTTGTTTCATAGTTCACCGAGACCGAGTCGCATAATACTGAATCGTACACTGTCGAGAGCCACATAATATACAATCGTTCATCACTCAACAACTGTGGTCGAGTCGATGGTCGATTGTGCAGTAATCGCATAATACGAATCCAATAGTGAAGAGATCACGAGTACCGACATTGAACAGTGAACAATCAACGAGTCGCGTGAACGTCAGTCGACTAGCATATAACCTTGAATCGCGATTATATGTATTCTCATTCGCTGCTATTGCTATAACTTATGTGGTAAATAATCGACTTGAACAATCGAACATTTCGATTGTAAAATCAAACTCCGAGTCGATTGTGAACTCGATTGTTATAATGAACGATTGCAATTGTTTCAATTGTAAAAACATTTCGCAATCGCCCATCACCACTCAACACTACTCGATGACATTTATACAGATTATAGAGAAATTATCATTGTCTGCCTTTTCTTTTGTAACGTCAAAATTTTAATTTTAAAAAATTACAAAATCTATAAGAAAGCGAATTTTCGTGGGATGAGACTTAGATCGAGTTTTGGCCCCCCAAAACTCATTTTCAGTTATTTTAATTCAAATCATTAGAGCCGTTTTATCCCTGCCAACGTTTCAATAATAATTTTTACTTCCCACCTCTACTATGGTAGGGAAGTAATGGATTTAGTCCGAAAAAAATATTTCGAGATTTTAACAGATCTTCACGTTTTGAGACCCTAGCAATCGTTTAAGATCATTTTCTGACTGATGTCTGTATGTGTGTGTGTATGTATGTATGTGTGTGTGTGTGTGTATGTGGTCAATTTTTCGCCTTCGATATCGTAAAAACGGAATAACATACGGCCATGCCGATTGTTCTATTGTGTTTATCAGCCTTTAACTTAGATCTGATAAGATTTTGAGTCAAATCGGTTCAGTGGATCCTGAGATTAAAAAAAAACGTTCTCAATGTCACGTATTAACATAGGTAAAAAAAATATAAATGAACTCTAGATGTTATAATATGAAAAAAATGTAAATATTTTTTTCTCTAAAATGTATAGTTTTCGAGAAAAAAAATATTTTACTAAAAAAAATAAAAATTGTAGTACGTAAATCAAGGTAACCATGATTTTTGCTATATTAAGCTAGCCATCAGTAGATCACTAAACAAAAAGAGGGCCATGCTTTTTTTCAAAGAATAAAAAAAGAGTGTTTATTTTTTGCAAATATTTACTAGGTGGGAAGTATAGGACTGGTCATCAGTCGAATTTTTTAGTCTGTTTTTAAGTCGGTATTTTTTGACTCGAGGTCATTCCAATCCTCTATACCCCCGCTAAAGAAGAAGTATAACTTCAAAAACTGGCAAAGTTAATCCTTTCAACTGTAGACAGTGAACAAGTTATCTGGGCAAAGTTGAAGTACAGTTACCATATAAATAACGCCCCCTCCCCTTTGCTAAGCGACACTACGCTAAATTCAATTAACAACTAAATTCAATTAACAAGTTTCAAATAAATTCAAATGAATTGTTTTAACTAATTGAAAGTAACTTTTTGAATTAATAAATATCACCTCTCTTTATTACTGTATTACATATTGTGTAATTTGATGTTATAAAAATATTAGTAAAAAAAAAACTTTTTAGAGACAGGCTTTTATTGAAATGTACTAGCAAAAATCATGGTTACCTTGATTTACGTACAATTTTCTTTTTTAGTAAAATATTTTTTTTCTCGAAAACTGGAGGTACATTTTAGAAGAAAAAAATATTTACATTTTTTTCATATTAAGTATAACATCTAGATTTCATTTATATTTTTTTTACCTATGTTAATACGTGACATTGAGAACGTTTTTTTTAATATCTCAGGATCCACTGAACCGATTTGATTCAAAATCTAATCAGATCTAAGTTAAAGGCTGATAAACACAATAGAACAGTCGGCATGGCCGTATGTTGTTCCGTTTTTACGATATCGAAGGCGAAAAATTGACCACACACACACATACAGACATCAGTCAGAAAATGATCTTAAACGATTGCTAGGGTCTCAAAACGTGAAATCTGTTAAAATCTCGAAATATTTTTTTCGGACTAAATCCATTACTTCCCTACCATAGTAGAGGTGGTAAGTAAAAAAAAGATTCATTCCAAACGCATGTCTTTTTCACTGAAACCGTATAAAAACGATATAATATTTTGGCCCAGCCTATACAATTAACTGGTTATTTATAATTCATGACATAATGTGTCCTGTTGAAATATATTGTTTATCTCGAATCGCTGCACGAAATGTCTATGGAAATGAAAAGTTTTACCTCCTTGGAGTCCGTAGAGCCTATTCACAGGTAACGTGTAACAAGTTGACTATCAATGCCCCTAACCCGTTCTAAATCAATCATCATTTCGTGATATTATGTCGGTTAACAGTGTTGCCAAGTGTTTTTAAAATCCCCCGTCAGTCTTGCCATACCGATCATGGGATTTTAACATGTAAAATAAAACTTTCGTAATTTTTTGCTTCCCTATAACTATTTTAGGCAACAAAACTTCAAGTAAAAGTTTTAGAGCATAAAATTCTGCATCGAAGCCAATAAACATCGACGATTATTATAAAATTAGGTCGCTAAAAGCAGTTGGTCGCTTAAACCGAAGTCGTACTATACGGATACGCTTTCATAGTACGTCTATATCAAACTTAACTTAAGTTTGCATTTATGTCGCTAAAAACGGTTAGTCGTTATAAACGAAGTCGTAATAGACGGACTCTACTGTATCTGTTCCGACCCGTTTACCTAGTCCTACTCTAACCGTCCTTCCTCCGCCGGTATTGAAAGTCGATTGACTTCCGGCTTGTCCAGAGCTACCGGTACCTATCCTGCAGCCAGTCGATGTTGGGGATAGATTTAACCCCCGGCCTGTTTAGGGGTCTTATTGCAAGGTATTTCTAATACTTCATAATATTCATATAGTGACTTGGAGACCCAACACTCTAAAAATGTATCATATATCTCTATATTATTATAGTGTTTGTAATTACGAGATGATTTTATTTGATGTACATAATGAAAAATACTTACTCATCGCACATTGCACTTTGAAGTAGATTATTGCCACTTACCTGAAACAAATGAAAAAAATGAGAAAATTATTATAACAGTAAACAGTCCGTCACTACCTGACCAACCGTTCCCCTACGACCCGGGTCCCCTGGCGACCGTTGCGGCATCAGTACGTTGTGCCATCGCCAGGTGTCCTACCGTTATTTCCCCCACCGTTTTAGACTGAAGGGGTACGCCCATCCGGTATAGTACCGTGTTTTGGAAACCAGGGCTTTTGTTTTATATCGAGTCACACCGTTGTGTATGTATTCCTGCTTATAAACAGGGTTTTTGGTTTTGTATCGAGTCATACCGTTGCTCTGAATGATTTAACATATATGTACATATTCTTTCTTTTTGTAAAGGGTATACCTAATTTTATTTTTGTTATCTTTGTTTCTAAATAAATATTATTATAGAAAATACACTGGTTATTCATTTCATAGACAGTATTCCGTTTCCACTGGCTTCGTACCCTGGATTCCGGCGAGCTATCCGCCCGACGCAAACCTGTGGACCTGTGTGACACATGTGCGCGAACACGTAAAAAGCCACGACGTTGCAAAAAGAAGGTTAGGTACCTACTCTATGGTACGACTGTGATATGTCAAACAAAATTATTCATTATTATTATTACTCTGCATACTATTTCAGGATGAATACTAAAAATTTAGTCACTTCTTTTATTATTGGGTGTACATTTCGAATGCAATGGTCCCATCTTCAGCAAAAATTTAACAAAGTCAAATGCGGTAAAAAAACGCCGGTATTCCGATAGACATATTACCTAGGGATTTTGTTCGTGATTTGGCAACACTGAATCAATCATCATTTCGTGACATGCCCGGTAGTACGCTGCCCGGTACGTTAACAGCGTTAACACGCTGAATGTTCGATTTAATATATTCTACCTGAGGTCCGTGTAACACGCGCGGTCTTTTAAAGCTCGCAAATTATGTCTGTCGACAGCGACATTTCTGTCTGGCACAAAAAAGAAATCAGTATCTAGTTAGCCCTGGGAATATTATTACATTTTCGTTTTATGACCTATAAATACCACTGCGGAAATCTCACATAACCATCGAGTTAAAATAATTTTAAGAGGGGCCTGCACTTCCCCTATTTCAAAAGATGGCGCCACCATATTATTAACTTCCCATTGGAAGTTATTGCAGTATAATGGGTCCGATTTTGCGATTGAAATATTTTGACAAATCTGGACGTTTTGAGGTCCCTAGAGTTCGAATCCACTGTTTTTTAACTTCCCAATGGAAGTTATTGTAATGAGTTCGAAAATTGAAATCAAAATGGAGAAAAAAATTTTATGTTTCAAGGTCACTACACTATTTTTCGAAATATGTCTGTGTGTGTGTACGTATGTACGTACGTATGTGTCCATTTCTTTCTAAGACGAAATCTCGAGAATGAAAAATGATATCGACTACGTTAGGGTGCCAATCGACGCGTATTAACGTAAATATGATCTGAAAGAAATTTTTTCAAAATCGGTTCAGCCGTTTTTTTTTTTTTAATTATTGTTAAAAATAAATAATAACTATGTTTTAATGATTAAAATGATTACTTTTCTGTGTAATATCTAATTTAATTATTATTATTAAATATTTATCAAACTGGGAAGTTCGTCGTGTGGACCTTAAGGGTCGCACATTAGTCCTAATAAACGACCCACCTCACGGCTTGTTGAGAGATGTCTTTGTGTGTGTGTGTGTGTGTACGTTTGTTCGTTCGTACGTACGTTGGTGAACTTTTTATCGGCTCGCATATCTCAAGAACAAATAATTATATCGACTCCGGATAAATTTCATTCGACGCATAATTGCATAATGAACACCTAATAAGGTTTGCAAAAAATTTGAATTGGCGGTTTTTTATACCAAAAAAAAAACATGTTAACCTGTATTGGTAAATAGTTTCTCTACGGTAGCCTGGTCTCGAATCTCTAAGGGCACCCAATGGGAAGTTAACAGTGTGGTTTTACCCACACAGCAAGCCTCTTTTTTCCGTTCGGATTACTGAAGGTACAGTTAAGCGTAGGTTCGGATTATAGATACTACACTGTATTCGGTTCCAACTCACTAGAGGAGTAATGTAAACTACAAAGAAAGTGATTACAAAGGTATTTCTTGATCTTTTGAAAATGCAAAGATCAAGTATCTAATCTGTTTTGATGATACGGTAGCTAACCACAATCAAAGGCCATTCTCCGACTACATCTTACGCAGCGCTGTTTCAGTTCCAGTTCCAGGTTGATACAGATCCATTGAACTATACGGTAACATTATAATATAATATTACTGCCATTGTATTCCAACCCAATTAAGGTGAAGATACAATAGGCGAGGACAGTGTGGTCCAGTGGTTAGCGTCGCGGCCTCTGGATCAGATTGTCGTGGGTTCGAATCCCGCCTCCGCTCATGGATGTTTTGTGATGTCATTTAATTTTAAGTGTGTTGTTATTTAATGTAATCAAGACGCTAATGACCTAAGTTGTCGACGCGTCTATAATTTACAATAAAAATAAATAGATACAATAGGCAACTTAAAAGCAATGTAATAGTAGTTATGTTTATCAGGTGCTTTAAAAGTAGATAATAATCACTTCATAATATTTAAAATATTTAAGTATTATAATTTTATTTGATTTTTTTTAAATTTTAGCAGCACATTTTAATCGTTACTATAAAGAGTTAAATTTTAATTTTGAAACGATTCTGAAATTTTTTTCGGTATCTTTGGGCTCAAAAACTTATTTCAACGCCTAAAAACCACCCTTAATATGGTCCAATTAACTCCAAAATCTAATCAGATCTAAGTATCAATAAACCCTTTCGAATGCCGCAAACCCGATCTCAATCGGTTGATTCATTCTAAAGAGACCGTACGATAAAAATTTGGTTACACACACACATACTGACGTCCGTCCAAAAATAGTCAGAATAGCTTCCTAGGAGCCCCAAACGTCGAGATCTGGTGAAAACTCGATTTTACAAAATCGGATCGAAACCAATAATTTCCGTTTTTTGAAAATTTTCAATAGCGGGAAGTTACAAACACTATAAAAGTGCCATACAGTCCTTTGGATGTAAATAAAAAAAAAACAGTCATGGACCCGACGAAATTTATATATTTTAATATTTTAAGCATATATTTCAATTTGAAGAACAAAATTTTGGTACTAACCCCCTTGCAGAACGATATAAATACCTAGGCGAGCAAGTTTCCCTCTAAGAAAGGGGGTTAATACCGACATTTTGTTCTGCAAATTGAAATATATGCTTAAAACAGTTGCCGTAACAACATATTAAAATTTGAACCTTGCACTAATAATATAAATTTCGTCAGGTACATGACACGTTTAGGGTGATCTGCCACCCCTTTAATACTGACCAATCGATCTCCAAATATTATAATGGCATTATTGGGTTCACCGACAAGCTATACAAACAACCTTGAAGCAATAATACTTGTGACCATTTTTTGTTACATGTTGGGGGCGGTCTGCATCCCTCCCATACCGCTATCATCAAAATCCCTTACTCAGGGCACTTTAATATGCCTCCCTCAACATCTTCACAAAAATAAGGCCTTGAATAAATAACACCAAAAAGTTGTCGCTAGTTCTCAGTCTATTGCATCAAGTATTGTTTATGTCTTACGAATAAAATGACATCCGAGTCACGTGAAACTTGTAAATGAATGAATTGTAAATTATAGACGCTCGACAAGTGAAGCTTGTGTGCGATAATCTTTAGCGTGTAGAAATTAGTTTGTTATGATTGTGAAGACGCTTGTATCACGAGGCAGACAATGCAATAGGCGTCGGCATTATCTTCCCGATTTACGTTCTGCAGACATCCAAGACATGATAATTAACTGAAACGCTATCGTCGTCCTCTTAGCGACACAGGGATGGGAAAACTTCATCCGGTGACTGTAAGTTGTAACAGAGCAATAGATCCGACTTATGCTGGGTTGCAGAAAGCATTATCTAGTTTGACAATGACGTTAGATTGTGACCGTACATAATTATCGATAAAAAAATATTAAGTATGGATTTTTCGATCTTGCTAAAAAAATAATTGGTCAATTTACTTTAGAATACGTAGTTTAGTGGCTTGTCAATAGATTCACTTACATAACTGACTTCTTTCGCTGTGTGATGTGTCAAAAAGTGACATTTACCTTAAAGGAATTACACGCCGTTTATACTCACTTTTATTAAACCGATATTCTTATCATCTTAACCTGTGTGAATTTTCCAAATCGGTTTTCAAATGACGCGGAGTTCTAAGGTAACAAACATAAAAATAAAATAAAACCGAATTGAGAACTTCCTCCTTTTTTGAAGTCAGTAAATGTATTTATCCGGGTTTGCAAGCTTTCACGGCCGGCATTGTTCCAAGTCTTCATGGTTTCCGGGCTTATAGGCGGTGGTCCGGTACGGTATTTCTACCTGACGTTTCGTCTACAACTGCGGTAGACATTCTCAAAGGCGATGTGGCAGCGGTCGAAGTTTCCTCCTTGGCGGCTCACAGGTGTGTCAGTGACTGGTGTCCTCCTTTCTTTTATGCCTAGTATCAGTGTGTTCTCTGTTCGGTCGTAGTCTGTCTCTCCGTAATTGGTCAACTGCGCAGTGTGTAGTGGTGGAGGTGAGTTCTCTACTCGGTCGTATTCCGTCGACTTAAACGAATGACACACTGATCTGTGAGCCGCCAAGGAGGACACTTCGACCGCTGCCACATCGCAGTTGTATCTACCGCAGTTGTAGACGAAACGTCCGGTAGAAATACCACCGGACCACGGAGTTCAAAAACCTCTACTGTTTGACTTAAAAAAGTTCATAGGCGCGTTTCCGCAAACCCTGAGAGGTTCAATAGGCATATTATTAACTACTGTTGAACACGTATATGTAGTGGTGGAGGTGAGTTCTCTACTCGGTCGTATTCCGTCGACTTAAACGATTGACACACTGATCTGTGAGCCGCCAAGGAGGACACTTCGACCGGTGCCACATCGCAGTTGTATCTACCGCAGTTGTAGACGAAACGTCAGGTAGAAATACCACCGGACCACGGAGTTCAAAAACCTCTACTGTTTGACTTAAAAAAGTTCATAGGCGCGTTTCCGCAAACCCTGAGAGGTTCAATAGGCATATTATTAACTACTGTTGAACACAACGTATAGTGGCGGGCGTCGGGTTAATATCTTGACGCATTAGATAATGTCAATTACAATTAACACAAGCAGCTTGCCATTGTAAACAGGTGACTTAGATCACAGATCGTCTACCGGCAAAGTTCAATAATTGCCGCCTACGTGCCTAACATACCAACCCACGAGATACGACTGTGCAGAATCAGAGAATTGGCAAACAAGGAATGTGACAGTTATGATAACCACAAGCGACTAGGCCCTGCAGACTGGGTCCATTCTAATTGGTCGAATACCCCATCTTGATGTCGTTTTATCCTTGTCAGCGTTACCTTAATTTTTGAGTCAAGGTCATTTCAATTCACTATCCTCGCTATAAAAAAGTATAACTACAAACAAGGCATGTGAATGAATGAATGAATTGTAAATTATAGACGCTCGATAACAGAGATTATTAGCGTCTGAAAAGAAAAAAATGTAAACAAAACAAAAGTAAAATCAATAAAACAAAAGCAAAATCAAAATTTGACACACAACAAAATAAAACCATTATAAGTATACAAAAAAAATGTGTCACATAATATGATGTAGCAAGATATAAAGAAAGTTAAAAAGGTATGTATAAAGGGGCCTAAATGTACACAAATAAATAAAATCAAATAAACCGGTCAAGACCGATTTCCTTTAAAAATCGAAACAGCAAATCAACATTGTCAGGATCATTTCCTAAAACAACCGACAGATCACCTGACAATCCGATCTGCTGTCGTGTGTCCCTAAACTGGACACACTCTATTAAAATATGCGAGACGGTAACACGAGTGTCACACGTCTCACAGAGAGGCGGTTCCTCACGAGCCATTAAAAACCATGATTTAATCTACAGTGACCGATGATAAGTTCTATTGTCTGCTTATTATATCGTCGTTTAATATGACTCAATATTGCCATTTCCCTTGAAGGTCATTATAAACGAACTCCACTGTACGTATATCTCAGTTCAACTACAAAGAACTCGCGAAAACCTGAGGAAGAAGAAGATGAAGAATACAAAGCATTTAAATGTAGGTTTCAAAGTTGTGCCATTAAAAAAGAGATTTGATCTAACATTTATTTCGCAAACTGCCAATTAAAGAAAATCGTCGATGATGGTGTAATGATATCTTTTATGTTGGTACTTCACGGTTATTGAAACGGCGTAATCGCACAATCATACCAACCTGCAGCTGCATAATAGTGTTGCGGTTGCATTTGTTTGTAAACAATGTTGCCAACGTGTGACTGTATAGATTTTAGGGGATTTTCCTTTTCCAGTCGAGTGTTTAATAAATATTCGATTTTTTAGACAAGTCGAGTCGACTAGTACGAGGAAAACATATTAAAAATATTTTTAACATTTTTTGAAGTGGAACTTCTTATGCAACGCCACTGTCTCGACGATTGTATGTTCGAATTTAACATTATGCATTATTAAAAAAACATTGTCTTATTACAATGTCAAAAACTGTTACTTAACAATTACAAAAACGTATTATTTAATAATTCAACACATATTAACGTTTTTTAAACAAATTATTGGTAAAATAATTATGCACAATAATTATGACAGTCTTTAAAAAACAATGTTACCAAACTAACTTCCAATGATTTCTCTTACAACTTTTTCGACATATTGTATAGCAGTTTTGGAAAATGAAAATAATTAAAAATATTATTATTACTTTTATGCCACATCTCGTCGAAGTTTACCCAACCCTCAAAATTGCGATATTCAAAAATCCTGTTTATAATACAGGACAATTAATAACAATATAATGTTAATTTACGTACAGCAACAAATAGTATAATAATTGTTAGTTCAGAGCCAGTTACAGCTTTTAAATCTAATTAAATCTAGTTCAACGAGTGCTGACTACACGGCCAACAGACGTCATGGGACTCTAGGACAGCCCCACTGAGTATAGATACGGACAACCGTTAAAATGTCCCAGCAATAGCTGTACGCAGTTTCGGACAGGGTCAAACATAAACAACGACACGAATCTATCGAAGACGAAAAAGAAATTTGAGCCGTATGAATATCATACCAAAATCAATCTGTCTGTCTGTTCCACCATATAATTTTTAAATCACTAATGTCATTTGCTAGCGCACTTGGGAACTACAAAATATATCTTTTAGTGTCATCTGTTAGCGCACTTGTGAACTACAAATGACTTTTTAATCGTATTTAGTTTTAGTGTCATCTATTAGCACACTTATGAACTACACACTATATTATCAGCATATTGCAAATACGTGTTCGTGTTTGAGCCGAGTAGCCCCGAATGTCACCGTCGGGTGCGTTTTACATCACTGTTGTTAACAGCCCAGGCAAAGAGCGCCTAAGGAAGTTTTCACTTCAAAAATATCCATGAACGGGGAACCCACGACAGTTTGATCCAATGGCCAATGCTAACCGTTACATCGAGCTGTCCTCAACTTTCAGTTACACCCTGTTTGTGTATTATGTAGGTTTTACGACCTAAGTGCTTCAAGAGCTTCGTTCAGATTAAATTCCATCAAAACAAGATTTCCACATATGTCTCAAGAAACTTTTTATTCAACCGATTTATCTCTTAAGTGTTTGTTTCATGTCTAAACAACATTTCTAGTTTTTATTTTCTTTCCTTTTTTTAAATTGAATATTTTATTTTCATTCTTATTTCTTTATTATTATTTATGATATTATCTGAAAAAAAATGTGAGCCATCGTGGGACGCCTGGCAGATGTGAAACAATTTCATAGTTTGAAACAATGGTTACGTTCTGTTACTATCGCACACGAATTACCTCCCCCCGCGAAAAATTTATCAAAATAAAATACAGCCTATATCTCTCAGGGATATAGCTTTCTATTAGTAAAAGAATTTTTAGAATCGGTTCAGTAATTCCAGAGATAAGAATTTATTCTCTCCCTGCAAAGGTATTAAGACAGCTCGGAACGCCGACACACTAACACACACATAAAGTGTATAGCCTAGGGAATTTAGACATTGAATTTCAGAAAAATTAGGGGAAAGCTGAATTTCGGTATGAACGTTGATATTGTAGTTCTAAAAAAAATGTGAAAAATCCCTATCGATCCGAGTGCCGCTAATAATTTTAGGGAGGATCAAAAGTCACGAGAAACAGTTTTTTGCGTATTTCTCGGTTCCGTTCCATTTTTAGTAAAAAATGATAATTATCAATCTCGTGAATAAAATTTTCTACAACTTTTGTATAAACATTTTTTTCTACGACTCATAATTTTATTTATTTAAGTACCCGCGGCTTCCTCCTCCTCGATTCGTACATAACGAAATTATGCTACTTTCTGATGACCTAAAATAATCATTTAATAAGTAGGTCAAAATTTAACACGTCCTAAGTATTTGAGCATCAACAATTTCATTAAAATATAATATCTATAATTTTAATGCATCACTTACGCTGTCGCTGAGCAATTTCCTTGACTAGGTACCTACTGAAATATCTCTACACCATGTTCAGAAATGGTTTTGATTTAAAAATTACCATATTGTAATGAATTATTCCATAATCATAAATTAAATTTATCAAGAGTAATTTGGAAAAAATCTCAGCAATCAATACATTAATAACAAGCCGTGAGGTGGGTCGTTTATTAGGACTAAAGTGCGACCCTTGAGGTCCACACGACGAACTTCCCAGTTTGATAAATATTTAATAATAATAATTAAATTAGATATTACACAGAAAAGTAATCATTTTAATCATTAAAACATCAATAATTAAAAAAAAAAAAAAAAAACGGCTGAACCGATTTTTATAAAATTTATGTCGAATCAAAATGACGTTAACACGCCTCGATTGACACCCTTACGAAGTCGATATAATTTTTTATTCGCGAGATATTGTGTAAAATCTACTTTTTTGGAGGTTATTTGGTTAAGAAAAAAGAACGGCTGAACCGATTTTAAAAAAATTCCTTTCAGATCATATATACGTTAATACGCGTCGATTGGCACCCCAACGAAGTCGATATCATTTTTCGTTCTCGAGATTTCGTCTTAGAAAGAAATGGACACATACATACGTACGTACGTACGTACGTATGTACATACGTACACACACACACAGACATCTTTCTAAAAGTAGTGTAAAAATAGTGTAGTGACCTTGAAACATAAAAAATTTTTTTCCTTTTTGATTTCGATTTTCGGACCCATTACAATAACTTCCAATGGGAAGTTAAAAACGGCCAAGTGCGTGTCGAGCCACGCCAAGAGTAGAGTTCCGTACTATGTAAGTTATGCTAAACCTGCAATTTTGATAAAATAAAAACACTTTCATAATCTACTCAAAAGACCCTTATTAAAAAAAAAACCTTTATTAAAAAATTTTAGTTTTCATTGCTCTTTTAAATGTATTGTAACATTGTACCTTTTCTGTACCTTTGCCTTGTTTCATACACCTTTCAGTGTCACCATGAAATAAAGACGGTTTATTATTATTATTACTACAAATACGTTTTCGTGTTTCAGCCGAGTAAACCTGATTCAGCGTCACCGACCCGAAGCGTGACGGTTCACTACTCAGGCAAAGTGTGCCTAAGGAAGTTTTCACTTCTATAAAATTGTAGGATAAACCCAGCAATACATTGATATAACAATAATAATTCACCCAGCGATGTAGCTTAGTGGTACAGCACTAGACTCGCATTGGGAAGGTAGGTACTGGGTTCGAATCCCGGCGGGGGCAGATGTGGCTAGGGCTTTTTCCTACTGCCTCACGCCGAGAAACGGAAATTCCTGTACCGGCCATCTTGTTTGAGGTTTTCCATGGTTTCCCCCAATAATTCCAGATGAATATCGAGATGGTTCTTTATTCAATGCCATGGCCGATTACCTGTCAAACTCCTATGCTCCCAAAGTTGCCTACCTTATCCTAATTTCCTATAATTCCTCCATTCGCACATTGCTAATAAAAAAAAGTTTAAGTTTAAAATATGTAGAAAACAACGGGAAGTGGTAAAAATGGAAAATAGTAATGGTGCGAATGGCGTCTGTTATGACATAATGTCGAGAAACGGACGTTAAACGCATTATTATTTATTTAATAGTAATTCCTGGCCACTTCGTACAAAATAAGCGAACAAATATTTAATAGGTTTATAATGGATCCGAGTAAATAGCAACTTACAGAGAGCTATAAATTATAAATAAAACCATACATTGTAATATTTTACACGGTGTTTACGTTTAGTTCAAATGCAGTTTTGCAATTGGCGCAGGCACTAATGTTGTTCTCTGTACAGTCATTACAGTATTTCTAGTGTTACTGGCATTAAATGTGTTGAATTAAGTATTATACAAACCATTGAGCTGATAACAGGCTCTCTAAAAAAAGTGGGCGTGTGCTAATGACTACACGATAGAAGTAAACACTTCAGATTTTCTAATTTTAAAATATAAATATATTTTTTTAATCACACAGTCTAATCATAAATATATTAAAATCGGCCTATACAATTAAATTTAATGAATATAATACCTAAAATGTTTAACCTTTGAATTGGATTTTGACAGCTGCGCTGTTTAACTAAAATTCATGGAGGATTCGATAATTTTGTATACACTTTAAATATTACACTGATCATATAAGCTTTGTTCCAACCACTCTGAATACCGTAATATTACCGTCACACTCATGCGCAGTGAATAGAATGCGTTCCAACCGAACTTGTGATCGTTTGTGGACGATTCTTAAAGCGTTCCAACCGAATTTGTGATAGTTTGTAAACGGTTTCCGAACGATCATTTCGGTACATGCTCTAGACATGAAACCAAAATGAAGCTGTAAAACTGACATGCGCATTAAGCACTTTGTTACGTTTGTCTCCGTTCAATACCAACTTGAGACAGTTGTTTATTCATTTGTAATTTGTTTTATTTTTGTTTTGTCTCGTCTCTAATCAAGAAGAGCACAAAAATCTATTTTTGGGTATATTATCAAGTGCTTCGAACTCAATAAAAATAGTGGGAAGTTCCAGGGATGGCCCGCAGGGTCAACCGATTTACAGATTTTTTTATCTATGTTAATACGTGCTTTTATTTAAAATCTCAGGACCGCTGAACTGATTTTGTAAGGATTCATATCTAAAACGGAAAGCAGCTAACAGAAGAAATTAAAGATGAAATCTTTGCATGTGACTGATTTGACTTAATGATTTAACGGATTATAGATAGTAATAATTTAATAAAATCAAATACACACGAAAGAAAATGTCATAATTCTTGTCGTCTTCTATTGTGTTGAAATTCATTTATGACATTACTATGAAGCTATGAATAAAATAGAGATCCTTAGTTAAAAAATCGGCCAAGCGCGAGTTGAGCACGCACATGTAGAGTTGCGTATTGGTCGTGTGCCGTACTTATTTATTTATTTAACTCCTAGAGAGACCTGCAATTTATAAAAATTTTATAAAACATTTCTCACAAAAAGTAACAACTTCTGCTCTTGTTGTCAAAAACGTAACTATGGAAACGAAATGATACACTTTCAATACACCTTGATACATTTTTACAAGCTTTTATTTAACTTGCAATGTTTGTATGTTTGTTTGTTTAGGTCAAATCTTGCAAGTCAATTTTGAACGACTTCCACGTATCCGATCGATTTGAAATTTTGTAGACATATGTATTTCCGATGACAATACATGAATAAATCGTTTTTAGAATTAAATTGAACCACTAAGGGGTTCAAACGAGGGTGTAGGGTTTTTTTGACTAATCAACGCCCAGGCCAAATCGCTGAAGCTAGAAACTTGAAAATTGGACAGTTGATTCCTCTTCTGACATAAGTATCCACTAAGAAGGGATTTCTCGAAATTCAGCCCCAAGGGAGATCAAAAGGGGGTAAAATTTTGAAAGACTGAAATGAACAAAATAAAGTATTAGTAAAAAAAAACTTTTTTGAGACAAGCTTTTATTGAAATGTACTAAAAAGGAAAAAATAATATAATTTTGGTTCATAATTATTACAAAAGCGGGGGTTGCGACTAATAAACTATCATAGAGATTACAATTGACGCTTTTACCAGCTCTCGGGCTAGAACCCGGGAACTGGGGACGTAGCTGTCAAAATTTAACATCGTGATCAAAATAACATCGCGATTAAAATGTACGATAAACCGGCTATATGACTCTTGTGACTGTCACTACGCGTCAGTAATATGCCTTATTATGCAACTAGATATACAATCTACTATTTTATTATTCCCGATTATTTCAGTGCAGTGTGGTGGCTTATAATTGTGCATTTATTCAATAAATATGCAAACAATTTTATCAGTCATGTCAACAATGTCAACAATTGGTAGGCCGACAATGACACGTGTCAATGACACCCTCGACGAATTGCATTGTTCCCCAGTGTAAGATAATGCTTACCAATGCATTTTCATTTCTGGTGTACATATCTACATAATATCGTTTTATTACTATTTACAACTGTGAATTATTGACGAACATAAACGAAATTAAACGAATGTGGCTTGTCAAATAGTTAGTCCAAGAGCTCATAAAAAGAACAAAATAAAACATAAGTAAAAAACTTTTGTGCCATACCCACTACAAAATAGCTATTTTCGAATTTATTTATTGTAGATTATAGACGCGTCGACATCTCAGGTCATTAGCGTCTTTCAACTACACTAAATAACAACTATCTTAAAACTAAATAACATCACAAAACATCCATGAGCGCAGGTGGGATTCGAACCCACGGCAGTCCAGTCCAGAGGTTGCGACACTAAGCACGCTAACCACTAGGCTATATTGCCCTCAGGCTAGCTATTTTCGATGTGTGTATAGCGGCCTTTAATGAGTCATTTAATAGGCAAGTGTGCGGAAAGTAACGGTTGCCATAGCAACTTCTGTTTATTCGCTCTATACGCCTGCGTGCGCCTGTCATTACTTACTTGCACGAACTCCGCGGCATACTGTGGAAGGAAAGATGGTGACTCAAATGAACTGTTAGAATTTTTTGAAAATGAAGTGAAAAGTAGGTATTTTGTAGTGGGTATGGTACCGCCCCGCTTTACTTAAGATGCGCTCTCATGGAGGTAACAATATGATCGGGGACTGATCACAGATTTAAATAAAATATTAGTAAAAAAACTTTTTAAAGACACGCTTTTATTTAAATGTACTAAAAAGAAAAAAATAAGTTTTGATAATTTAGTTTCATAATTATAAAAGCGTGGGTCGTGACTAATAAAATATTTTAAAGTTTACAACCCACGCTTTTATAATTATGAAACTAAATAATTAAAACTTATTTTTTCCTTTTTAGTACATTTAAATAAAAGCGTGTCTTTAAAAAGTTTTTTTTACTAATATTTTATTTAATTCTGCGATCATATTGTTACCTCCATGAGAGCGCATCTTAAGTAAAGCGGGGGCGGTAATCCCCGGTACTCTACACACAAACATGTTTGTGCATGCATATATGTCAAGTATGAATGTATGTTACATTGAAGAGCTACTAGAGTTGTACAACAGCAACTTTCTAGCAATGTCACTAATTTCAGAGAACCGTTAAATGACGTCATTAGCTTCCTGTTACAGTTGTGCCTGCTACTTACGTATTGTGTACGATGCGTGCGTCCTATATTATGCGTCCTTAGCGAATCTTATGTTAATTGTTCGCACATACAGTGTGTTTCTAAAACGTGTGCCATTGGTGGATCACAGCTGGTGTCTTACCTATAGCTTTAATCTTTTAGTTTTTTTACATCTTCTAAAGCGCTTCGAGACACTAGGTGTCCCAACCGCTGAGAGGGCAGTATAACCTAGTGGTTAGCATGCTTGGTGCCGCAACCTCTAATCCCACCTGCGCTCATGGATGTTTTGTGATGTTATTTAGTTTTAAGTTAGTTGTTATTTAGTGTAGTTGAAAGACGCTAATGACCTGAGATGTCGACGCGTCTATAATCTACAATAAATAAAATAAATCCCAACCGCTGACGTGCTAAATGTAGTATTTACACCCTAAATACTAGTTAATCTTAGTGATGGGCGGTTACGAGATGTTTTTATAGTCGAAACAATTCATAATAACAATCGAGTTCACAATCGACTCGGAGTTTGATTTTAAAATCGAAATGTTCGATTGTTCAAGTCGATTATTTGCCACATAGGTTATAGCAATAGCAGCGAATGAGAATACATACAATCGCGATTCAAGGTTATATGCTAGTCGACTGACGTTCACGCGACTCGTTGATTGTTCACTGTTCACACTGTTCAGTCGGTACTCACTACTCTGTGATCTCTTCACTATTGAATTTGTATTTACGTGATTACTGCACAATCGACCATCGACACGACCACAGTATTTGAGTGATGAACGATTGTATATTATGTGGCTCTCGACAGTGTACGATTCAGTACTATGCGACTCGGTCTCGGTGAACTATGAAACAACAACAGTTGGGTGGTCCAAGTGACAACCATCGAGATGTTTGAACAATTGAGACAATCGACTAAAACATCTCGTATTCGTGCATCACTAATTATCTCAAAATATTAGCATTTACAAAATCCATAGAATTTTCGACCGCGACCTCTTGGACTATTAGTGCGTCTCACTTGGTGTATCAAAAGTTGCATTAAGCTTGTTAGTTGTCACAATATCTGTAACAAAGCCATTAATCAAAAATGCCGTTTATTAAGACGTTATTATTTCGTGTGAACATTGAATACTGCGTCACGATAGGTAATTAAAATTGAAGCCTAAAGAGCAATTAAAAATAAATTACGGAAGACATTTCTCGCGCCCTGCCGTTTATGATTTTTGACAGTTCCTAAGTTTTTATACAAGTTTCAAAGCATGTAATTTACTTAATTATAAATTAATAGATTTTTTTATACGGTTTAATTGCAATTGAAATTTTTTTTGTTAGAAAGCAGCCAATTATATAATTGATTCAAAACATATCGGAAAAAATCATTTTACCAACCATAGTCACAGTATTTTTACTTAATTATTATTTGTCTAAGATATTATCGATTCTGAAGTACTTCCAAATTGTTCTTCAAATCTTTGTGTCTTCCAGCAAGCAGATATTAGACGCTAATGACCTCTGTTGTCGAGCGTCTATAATCTACAATTCAGCAAGCAGATAAATTCATTAAATAAATATAATTGGTATATGATAAAATCAATCGATTTAAAACCCCTTATATCCACAGCATATTATTCATATAACAATTAGAGGTGAAAATAATAAATATCTCAGGCAGCGAGGCTGTCATGATTTTTGAGCTATATCTAAGAAAAAATCAAATGACCACTGTCGGGACTTGAACCCGAAACTCCCAGGTTCCGGCTAGGCGAGTTACCGACTTCTCCACAGTGCCCGAGAGTGGAAACCGATCTTTTCTTTTATATAGCAATTTCAAGTTGAAAACACACTACATGCGAGAGTCGACTATTCAAAATAAACTAGCAAAGCATAAAACAATCGAATCACTATACATGCGAGAGTTAACATTTTATAAGTTTTATCAACTTAATAAACTCGTTAGGCTGGGACGCCTTAGGTTTTACCTATAAATAAACAATGTTTTGAGTTCCTGTGGACAGTAATTACTGTCCACAGGAACTCAAAACGTAATTACTGTCCACAGGAACTCAAAACGTTGTTTATTTATAGGTAAAAAAAAATAAATAAATATAATAAAATTTCAATAGAATTATCGTTAGGCAGTTTGTAGAACATTTAGTTTTAGTTTAACTGACATGCATTTAAAATCTTCGCCATAATATATTTTAGAATCATCGTGTATATTATAATATTTAGATTCTTAAAAGTATTTTCAACAGTTAGTAACTGCTACTAACAATTAATGTTGTGTATAATAAAAGTAAATTATTGCGCTTAAAATTGGAAACGTTATGTTAAAAAGGATAATTAAAAAAACAACGTTAATTGAAAGACAATTTTAATTAACTAAAAGAAACATCGATACAAAAGGCTTGCTTTCATTGGATTTGATTGCTTTTATACTTATAATTAATATCGGAAGTTTTAATTACTGTACCGGAAGCTCAATTAAAATTTAAAATAACTGCTTATACATATACAGTATGTAAACAAGACGTTTAACATTGGGAAAAAATGATTGGATCAGAATGAGCAATGATTCATAATTTAAGTATTTATATAGGGTTGCTATGGTAATTTTAGTGTTTTTTAAAAACCACCAACAGCTAAGGTTATTTGGGCCTAGCACCAATTTATAATTTCAAGTCATTATTTTTTTTTTAATAATAAATTGAAAATCGAATTGACACTTTTACCAGCTCTCGGGCTAGAACCCGGGAACTGAGGACGTGTAATAGAGGAACCATAGCAACGCCATGTAAACAACAGCATTGCTACACGCCTAAAATTATTTTTAGCATTGCGAAAAAGTGATTGGATCAGAATGAGCCATGATTCATAACTTACGTATTTATATAGGGTTGTTTTGGTAATTTTAGTGTTTTTAAAATTATTTTTGTTTTATTTGCCGTTTAAATGTCAAGGAAATAAATATAATTAGACATTATTCAAGTCAAAAAAAGAGTCCTCGAAATTGGCTCACGCATAACGAAATTTTAAGTGAACGCACCTAAAAAATACATACATTCAATTCGAATTGAGAACCTCCTCCTTTTTTAACTTCCCATTGGAAGCTATTGTAATGGGTCCGAAAATCGAAATCAAAATGTATAACGAATTTTTATGTTTCAAGGTCACTATTTTTACACTATTTTTAGAAAGATCTGTGTGTGTGTGTGTGTGTGTGTACGTACGTATATGTGTCCATTTCTTTCTCAGACGAAATCTCGAGAATGAAAAATGATATCGACTACGTTATAGGGTGCCAATCGACGCGTATTAACGTAAATATGATCTGACAGACATTTTTTCAATACGGTTCAGCCGTTCTTTTTTCTTGACCAAATAGACTCCAAAAAAGTAGATTTTATACAATATCTCGCGAATAAAAAATTATATCGACATCGTAAGGGTGTCAATCGAGGCGTGTTAACGTCATTTTGATCCGACATAAATTTTATAAAAATCGGTTCAGCCGTTTTTTTTTTAAATTATTGTTAAAATAAATAGTAATTATGTTTTAATGATTAAAATGATTACTTTTCTGTGTAATAATTTAATTATTGTTATTAAATATTTATCAAACTGGGAAGTTCGTCGTGTGGACCTCAAGGGTCGCACTTTAGTTCTAATAAACGACCCACCTCACGGCTTGTTGAAGTAAGAAATTGAAACGTAACTTAAATTTTCAGTAATGGCGTTGCAAACATAAATCATCTATACTTAAGCAGTAAGAATTAAGCCTTTTCTTCATCATTGCGGGTGGTGCTGATGCAAGAGCTATAAAACAGGTGCGATTGGGCTATTAGCAGTTGTCGGGTAATCAGTACCGACACCGACTGCGTCCCCACAGACCCCTGGTGCACGTGTCCCACTAGTCCCACTCACTATATATACCGTATGTCCTAACTATTCTCTGTACAAGCACCTTCGTACAACTGCTCAAGAAGGTGATTAGGCTTCTCTGAGAAAATACCCACATGTGATTGGGATACATCAAAAATCAACATCAAGATTCTACGAAATGGATGAAACAACCCATATCGTGTTCGAATGTGAGGCCCTAGCCTACAGGAGGAGTAAGTCTAAGAAGTACACTTAGGAAGGTGATTGGGCTTCCGACCGGTCACGATTTTCTCTAAGAAAACACCTGCATGTGATGGGGATACATAAGGAATCCCGTCACGCTCGGATTGGTAACGCTGAATCGGGTTTATTCGACTCCACTCGACATCAAGCGCGCTCGGGTCGGTGACCACGTTTACTGTCGAATAACAAGAATTAGGTATTTAAATTTTAAAAAAAATTATTAATTTTTTAATTTTTTCTGATAATTTAACATAAATAATGTTGAAAAACAAAAAGAAAAATTTGTTTAAAGCCATAGATAAATTACTAAAAATTAATTAAAATGTATAAAAATTTAAAAAATATCAGGTGACTTCAAAACGCGCCAGGAATGTTTGAGACGTCATTATAGTTAAAATTTGTGTGCATTTGTTGGAATTTGTGTATATGTGTATTACACATACTATCAAAAATAATACATTTTTAACTTGGTAACCATGGCTACAAAGACCATAGATAACATAATGACGTCACACGCGTTCGGATTCTTTATTTAAATATAAATATAAATATAAATTTTTTATTAGTAAGCAAAAAAAAATAAATAAAACCAGTTTTGCTATAAAACTTGTATGTGATCTTTCCATTTACGTAAAAAAAAAATTCATTCAAGAACCCAATTACGTTCTTATTATTTTATATATTAATAATGTTTAAATCTTATTTAAACTCAGCTGGCAAAAATAATAATATATCAAAGATCTGCGTCTTAATTTAAATGGGACACACGGTACGTATATAATATGTAGTGAAGTTAGTTATAAGCGTTACAAATAGCGTGATTTGTAACCATTACCGGGTAATTATACGGCAATAAACTATATATTATACGAGACGGCATGCCAACCAGGTATGTCTCATGAGTCACCGTGCATATACAAACTGTACAGTTGCTAAAAGACGCTAATGACCTCGGTTCTCTAGCGTCTATTAATTTTTTCTTCATTTCTCTATACTTATGCAAGTGTGAGAAGGTACATCTTGGGCTTGATAATAGCCGAGCGTGTAGCAGTGCTGTTGTTTACATGGCGTTGCTATGGTTCTTCTATTACAAGTCCCCAGTTCCCGGGTTCTAGCCCGAGAGCTGGTAAAAGTGTCAATTGGATTTTCAATTTATTATAAAAAAAAATAATGATTTGAAAATATGAATTGGTGCTAGGCCCAAATAACCTTAGCTGTTGGTGGTCTTTAGAACACAATTTTTTTTAAGGTACATCTTTTTTAAAACTCGTGCGAAGACTTTAAAATTTGTTTCCGGTGAGAGCACCTCCGGCGCACTCGCCTACAACTCGTTTCGAAATATCGCACTCGTTTTAAAAAAAATATATTCTTACACTTTTAGAACTGCAATTTCCAATTAAATTAAATTTTTGAAGTGAAAACTTCCTTAGGTGCACTTTGCTTTCTTTCTGAATAGTGAACGAAAGTGAACAGTCACGCTTCGGGTCGGTGACGCTGAATCGGGTTTACTCGGCTCCACTCCACATCAAACACGAAAAGGTATTTGTAGTAAACTGATAATAAGTGTTTTGTAGTTCATAAGTGCGCTAATAGATGACACTAAAACTTAATTGAAAAGGTATTTGTAGTATGTTGGTTATAAGTTATTTGTAGTTCATAGGTGCGCTAATAGATGACACTAAAACTTAATTGAAAAGGTATTTGTGGTATGTTGGTAATAAGTTTTTTGTAGTTCATAAGTGCGCTAATAGATGACACTAAAACTTAATTGAAAAGGTATTATTAGCATAGATAAAGGATTTCCTTCCCAACTTGGACAGAATAATTTAGATTTTGTGTTAAAACCTGTACCTGAACTCAGCACTATAGAGCACTATCTTTTTTCGAACACTCTGTATACACAACTACAAAATGTGCAACTGTAAAGGTTTGGTAACAAGAAGTGTCAGCGGAAGTTCTGTAAGTGGAAAGAAGAAACATTTCAAAATCCATAAGAGACAAAAAATAACAGAACACGCTAATAATTAATTGATACTTATTTTTAATTTCATAAAATTACCAACTCGATTATTTTATTATTTATATCACCGTATTTTTAAAATAATGTAAATGTAAATAAACTTTCCTGCCCTAATTGAATTGTAAATTATAGACGCTCGACAACTGAGGCCATTAGCGTCTGAAAACAATAAATGCGGAAATAAAACAAAAATAAAATAAAAATTTAACACCCAACAATATTAAACAGTTATAAGTACTACAAATTAAATGTATCATAAATAATATAATGTAGCAAAATATAGGTAAAGAAAAATCATAAGGACTGTAAAAGGGCCCAAATGTATATAAATAAATAAAATCAAATAAACCGGTCAACACCGGTTTCCTTCAAAAATCGCGGATTCCTTTAAAAATCGAAAAAAAAATTGTGTTTTAAAGACCACCAACAGCTAAGATTATTTGGGCCTAGCACCAATTCATATTTTTAATTCATTATTTTTTTTTTTTAATAATAAATTGAAAATCCAATTGACACTTTTACCAGCTCTCGGGCTAGAACCCGGAAACTGGGGACTTGTAATAGAGGAACCATAGCAACGTCATGTAAACAACACTCTCGGCTATTCTCAAGCCCTTTTCAAAATCGAAATAGCAGATCGACATTGTCAGGATCATTTCCTAAAACAACCGACAGATCACCTGACAATCCGAGCCGCTGTCCATTAAAATCGCGGGCACAGCTAGTATACAATAAAACAATAATTTGTGTATGAGAAGAATAGAAGGAAAGAAAGTTAGAGAAAACGATCGAAAGAGGCAGACAAAAGAGGGAACACGAATTTGAATTGCATAGTGACGATTTCCTGACGTAACAATTTGCCGCCGAATGGCTTGACGCCAAGTCGGTATCGACAGCTACTGGATACGAATATATCGATAGAACATAAAACAGAATGTCTCGACTGATTTAATGTCCTTTGCAAGAAATACAATTTCCAAAGGAAACAATGGATTCTTTTTACGTCGATCTTTGTGTCACATTATAGTGTCACAATTTATTTTGGTACCATCTGTATTTTTAACCGACTTCAAAAAAACTATGCATATTAAAATTATAATAAAAAAAAATATTAGTAAAAAAAAACTTTTCAGAGACAAGCTTTTATTTAAATACAGACGCTAATGACCCTTGTTGTTGAGCGTCTATAATTCACTATTCATTCATTTTATTTAAATGCACTATAAAAAGGAAAAAATAATTTTTAATAACTATAAGGTTCATAATTATAAAAGCGTGGGTCGTGAACTCTATGATAGTTAATATTAGTCACGACCCACGCTTTTATAATTATGAACCTAAATTATTAAGAAATATTTTTTCCTTTTTAGTGCATTTAAATAAAGCTTGCCTCTAAAAAGTTTTTTTTACTAATATTTATTTTGTTCTAAAATTAAGAAAAATCGCAGGATAGTGGACAAAATATTTGATTTATTTAATTAAATGTACGACGTTTCGTCTATATATTTAGACTTTTAAAGTCATTTAATAATTTTAATTAAATAAATCAAATATTTTGTCCACTATCCTGCGATTTTTCTTAATTTTATTATAATCACGATGGACACGATTTCTAATATTTATTTTGTTCATTTTAGTCTTTCAAAATTTTACCCCTCTTTGACAGCCGTTGGGGTTGAATTTCGAAAAATCCTTTCTTAGTGAATGCTTACGTCAGAAAAGGAACCAACTGTCCAAATGTCAAGTTGCTAGCTTCAGCGATTTGGCCTGGGCGTTGATTAGTCAAAAAACCCTACACCCCCGTTTAAACTTCTCATAATTGCATAATCTAAATCTGATAAGGTTTGCAAAAATTCTAACTGGCGGTTTTTTATGACAAAAAAAACATGTTAACTTGTGTTGCAAATAGTTTCTCTATGGTAGACTAGTCTCTAATCTCTAAGGGCACCCAATGGGAAATTAGCAGTGTGGTTTTACCCACACACCAAGCCTCATTTTTCCTTTATTTCTGAGATATTTTTCCGAATATCCTTCCGTCGAAATTCTACGGAGTCAGTCCAAGTAGTGAATTTAATCTTTGCGAGCAGAATGTAAGCACACAAACTCAATAAAAATTATTCACATGTATCATAAACCAGAATGGCAAAACTGAAAATGTTGGCAGAATAATCGCAGTATATCACAAATAATCCGCCTTTATTGCAGCTTTGTTCCTTAAATGTTTCTTGATTAAATGAGTAAATAATAGACTTTTGAAATAAAAGACCCTTAAAGTGCAAGTATAACTCGCGCGCTGAGGGTCCTGTACCTAATATATCAAATTACATTACATAAAGGTAGTTGTCTTGTGATAATAACATCCAAAAGTTTCGTTCATAATACGTTGTAAAACAATAAATAAGTATAGTGTTAAATGTAAAAAAAATTTGTTAGATTGTACCTAAACTGTTGTTCACATAGTTACACATATTTCACTTAGTTTGTTCTCATAAATTGTTGAACTTTGCGTTATCATATCGCAACAATAAAAAGGTCAAAAATTTTTGGATTTTCTTTCAAAGGAAAATAATAATATGATTAATGGTACGGAACCTTCGGCGCGCGAGCCTAACTCGCACATGTCCGGTTTTTATATTTATTAATTAAAAACTTGTTCTTTAAGAGCTGTTATTACTTAACAATGTAATTACAAGAACTATTATTTCTATAGAATCGATTCCTTTTCAGTATAACAGTATATAAAATATAACAGTTACTGTCATTTTGTTCTATCACTGTTTTAGAACGGTTCAAGAATTCTCATAAACCCGAGACGGTCTCGTCGTCTCAATGAATTTTTACTGTCAAGTGTAGTAAAGTGTCGTGTCGCCGACTGACAGACTACCAGAAGACAGAAAGTGAGGACGGGACAGGAATGCAAACAACAGCGAATATTATACAGTCACGTGACTGGGTATTCGACAAGGGAATGACACAACAACTTCGGAATTGCAGCACACAGATATCTCAAGGACGTATGGCACCTATCTCAAATCAGCGACAAAATGAATGAAATTTTGTAAACTTACTTCTTAATATATTTGACACAAGCACACAAAATTTCAGAACGGCTTACCGAATAGTTTAAAAAGATATATAATTATAAAATTAACATGAGCTCTTATGGAAAAATCGCTCTTTCATAGTTTAATACCGGTAAAACACATAGTTATATCACCGAGAAAAATTTGTAATTTTTAGAATATGCTCGTTACATATCTAACAAGCTTTGTTCAAAATTTTAGCTATGGTCACCGATGTCAATCATGAGAAAAAAATTATTGTAGAAAAGTATCAAACAAATGGCGTACTTTATAAAATGCGTGTTTAATGTTTATGCTTGACGACAGTGCTCTCGTACATAAACATTTTTAACATATTATTACCGCCCACTTTTGAAAACTTACCAGTGACATTGATAGATTCTTTGCCGTTCGATTTACAGTTTTTGAATACAACGCTGCCAAGATTTCTGGATGTAAGTATATGCAGTCATATATGTATTATAAATTATTTATATCTGTGTCGTCTCGATTGTTCAAACATCTCGATGACTCTCGATGGTTGTCACTTGGACTCGATTGTTGTTGTTTCATAGTTCACCGAGACCGAGTCGCATAGTACTGAATCGTACACTGTCGAGAGCCACATAATATGCAATTGTTCATCACTCAACAATTGTGGTCGAGTCGATGGTCGATTGTGCAGTAATCGCGTAATACGAATTCAATAGTGAAGAGATATCAGAGTAGTGAGTACCGACTGAACAGTGTGAACACAGAACAATCAACGAGTCGCGTGAACGTCAGTCGACTAGCATATAACCTTGAATCGTGATTATATGTATTCTCATTCGCTGCTATTGCTATAACCTATGTGGCAAATAATCGACTTGAACAATCGAACATTTCGATTGTAAAATCAAACTCCGAGTCGATTCTGGACTCGATTGTTATTATGAACGATTGCAATTATTTTGATTGTAAAAACATGTCGTATTCGCCCATCACTACCTTCCCCGACCTATAAAAAAGGGGTGTTATTTGTCATAGCTCCTAAGTTTTCTTGAATTTTATGCGATTTGCTTGATATGCGACAGAACATTTTTGAGGGAAGATTGTTTGATATAAAAAACTAATGGAACACAAAAAAGGGTGTGGGTCTCGGGACCCCCGACAGATGTGAAACATCAAAGAAAACGTTATTTAACTCGGTGGTATTCTCTATGTAGTAGCATATATTTTTACAAAAGCAGCAACTAACTGTTATGCTGACATAATCCTATAATATACTGCACTGTAACACACGCGGTTGCGGCGTTTGAGCACGTCTGAGCCAGAAACGCAACTAAATACACAGCGAAGTATCTATATTACATACCTACACGTGTATACATATACTTTTGCTTTACAGTACGTTCGTTTGTATACTCTCTCTCTCTCTCTTCCCGTGCCCGAGCGCGCGGAAGCCGAGAGAGAGAGTACCGCAGTGGTGGGGAGAACAGCAGCGAAGGAGCGGACCAGAAATTTCGTTGCATATTTTCCCTCACGCGGCTGTTCACTGCCCGACATAAGATGTTTTCCATCAAAAAAAAAAAATGAAATAAAAATAACATCTTGATGGGACCCTTTTGAGTCTGAAGGCTCCTGGCATTTTGCCAGCCCAGCCGCCCTATAGTTACTCTATTGAGGAAAGCACAAGCTGCGGTATTTACATTATACATAGAATAGTTATATATTCATAAATAACACAAATAGCTCAGCTGAACATAATGCGGTGCCGAGCTGACCCCCAGTCTCAGACGACCCCCGGTCTTCCCTTTTCCACATTCAATCTTACATACATCACACAAGCAGACTTCAACACCATAATATACAAACACAGCGGCATTGTTGTATGGCCGGGATAGCTTGTCCTGGAATGCCGGGACACTAGAATAAGGAATTCATACACGGATATATTAGGTACGTATCTATACTATATGTCGCAGCAAAATTGTAAATTTAACCGACTTGCAAAGAGGCTGAACCAACATCCGCCGGATTGAATGTCATTTTACAATACGACTGGTCCAAAGATTAGCCGTTTAGCAAAGCGGCTAGCCATTTAACAAAACAGCGCTGTTTTGTAATAAAGCTAACATGATCAGTCGCTGAGATATTAAAAAAACGTTCTCAATGTCACGTATTAACATAGGTTAAAAAAAAATATAAATGAATTCTAGATGTTATAATATGAACAAAATGTAAATATTTTTTTTCTCTAAAATGTACAGTTTTCGAGAAAAAAAATATTTTACTAAAAAAAGTAAAAATTGTACGTATAAATCAAGGTAACCATGATTTTTGCTACATTAAGCTAGCCATCAGTTGATCACTAAACAAAAAAAAAGAGGGCCATGCTTTTTTTCAAAGAATAAAAAAAAGAGTGTTCAAATATTGACTAGGTGGGAAGTATAGGACTGGTCATCAGTCGAATTTTTTCAAAAAGGTTTGAAGCTATGAGATATGTCTATCGGAATTTGAAGGAAGGGGCACGCTCGAACAATGAACGAATATTTCGGTTTGTAAATACATAAAACGGACAAAAGATTATGGGACACTGTGTGCACACGCACACAAAAAAAATGTAAATTGGCCTTATTGAAGACATATTCGATAGTTCAGCAATATTTTCAACGGTTTGCGAATCGGACAGCTGGCCATCTTATACAATGGCGATGTGAGCAGGTCACGAGATCATTCACCTAACGACCTGACTATATAAGCACTTTCAACTTTGATCTCAACCGATACAAGGTGTATAGAAAAATGTGAATCGGTCGAAAGTTAATCATTTCATTGTCGATACGCCTATTGCATATCGTCGGTGGCGCAGGGCCGTAGCTAGAGCTGAATTCAAGATAGGGCACTGAAAGTTTAAAGTAGGGCTGAAGCAAAAGACTACAATTTTTTAATTGGATTGCCCACCTCATCTGGTGATATCAAATTACAAAAGACAAAAACATGGTAGGTAACAAATTATGTTGACTATAAATTTTAACAATCAATAATAATAATAATACAAATGTTAGTATAATTTCATAACATAATTGTACTGACTACTTAAAGAGTCAAATTGGAAGAAACGCAATATCAGTGAAATGTATTTTATTAGAAAAAACAATTCAATCAATTATAGAACAGACACTCAAAATTTAAGTAGTCAGTACAATTATGTTATGAAATTACACTAACATCATTGATTAACATATTATATGGGAAGATAGTGATTTCATGTACTGAAAAATATACTATAGCTGCCCGCTTACGTTTCATTCCCCTGGCCCACAAACTCAATGTTGACTTGTGCTTCCACCTATATTATTGTTGAACTAACAGCTCAGATATTGTCAATGCTACCTCTAACTGATCCTAAATAATGATATAAGATATTTACATCACTGCCGCAGCTGACATTATTTTAATGTTTTGAAATTTGTTGAGACTGTATAAAACTTATATAAAGTGAACTTGTTTAGTTACAAAATTTATCTGTAAACGCTATCTGATTTTATATTTCTTTGTCTCTGAATAAAAATTGTTCAAACACTCGTAAAATATATTTTAATGTATTCATAGGCTAAGAGCTGATAACACTTTTTTCATGTGTTTTTATAAGACTTGGAACTTTTTTAAAAGATGAATTTTATATATCTCTACAAGGGGTATATAGTCTGTCATTCCAAACGCGGGGAAAAACCACCCCATATTTTTTTGTTCACTCTTGCGAAAAAAGACTTATGTGTGTTTATCATTAGTAAAGTCTAGAAAAAGTTTTGCCCCGCGTTTGGAATGACAGACTATTTACCCCTTGTAGAGATATTTAAAAGTTATCTTTTAAAAAAAGTTCCAAGTCTTCTAAAAACACATAAAAAAGTGTTATCCGCTCTTAGTCTATCATAGCAACTTATACTAATTAGTTAAGAAAAGCAAGCAGTTTAAGAGAATTAGATAATCAAATTCATTAAGATTGTAAAATTTGTTGTTAAATAAAAGAATTTAAAATAAATCTTTCACAATTTTTCCAATCGTTAGGGGCCTACACACGATCAGTTTAACTTCGCAGTTTATCTGTGCAGTCAAACTGCACAGTTGTGTGAACTGTACGGTGTGTGGGCTATTTCAGATTGCTCCTCAATTGTTCTCAGTTTGAAGAGCTGACGTGCGTGGCTAGACACGACTAGAAAGGGAAGTTCGGTTTTGCGCTCAGATTGATCTGAGCGCAAAACCGAACTTACCCAAAGACTACACATGATTGTGCCAACTGTTCAATTAACTGAGCTGACTTCGCAGTTTATCGGTGCAAAGTAGAGTCAAATGCGCAGGCCAAAAGCCTGCGTTAAAATTTGTCGGAACTATGCAGTTATCTCAGTTTATCGCTCAGACATGACGCCACAAGGGTTAAACTGCGCAGTTAAACTGATCGTGTGTAGGCCCCTTTAATGAATTTGATTATCTAATTTTCTTATGTATGAATATTTTTAGTTTGACATAATAATGATTAACATTATTAAGTTTAAAATTAAATAAAATATCAGAATGGTCCAAAAGTCTTGCCCTAATGTTAAATCCAATTAAATTCAATATAATGTCTATAGAAAGCCGGAATCAGTTGGCTAAAGTGCCGTAACGCTGTCTGGTCATCAAACTAATTCTGTAGACTACTGCAAAAATTTAGGATTATACATAGACAAATACTTAGTGGAATCGCTCATTTTATCATCTTTTAATTATTGTGATATTGTGTACGGACCATGTATAAACCAGTCAACATCGCAGCTTATCCAAAAATTTTAAAATATATGCTTCAGATATATTGTATACAACATAAATTTACATATCGCATACTTCGTAGACAACTTGATCACAACCGGGCAGCCAGATTATCTAAATTGCAATTTAAAATATTTATCAGATTATCATAATAATAATAAAAATACAATGTCACAGGATACAACATTGTCAATAAACTTGCATGAAACAAATTTTTATAAAAAATCTTTTACTTATGGTTCTGCCTCTATATACTTATAATAATATTCCTCGTGAATATAAACATCTCAAAAAAGAGGCGTTTCGAAAGAACGTTAGGGGTTGTCTATTAATAGTCACCGCGAAATATTATGCAATATGAACCAATGACGCAAGATTGTCTTAAATAAAATTAAGATGCTAGTCACCAGATGGCCTAACGATTGTCAACACAACTCACTTCTGTAAACTCTACAATTATTCTGTACTCAAAGATTAAATAATAAAACTTAGGATGCTAGTCAACAGATGGCCAATAGTGCGACGTCTAGCTGCCTCTATTAAAAGTGGCCTCATTTACGCTCATAAGGATCAAAATCTTCTAGTAATATGTTAAACAATGCTAACATTTGTATTATTATTATTATTGATTGTTAAAATTTATAGTCAACATAATTTGTTACCATGTTACCATGTTTTTGTCTTATGTACCCTATCTTATGTTAATTACTATGGTTAGTAATTAATATTAATTTTCATAAATATTGTTATTTTTATGTACTTGCAAAAGTCTAAATATATAGACGAAACGTCGTACATTTAATTAAATAAATCAAATATTTTGTCCACTATCCTGCGATTTTTCTTAATTTTATTATAATCACGATGGACACGATTTCTAATATAAGTTAAACATTATTATCGTTAAGGAATTAATTATTATATAACCACTACTTCAAAGTAGCCGAGTAAGTACACCAGATAACCCTGTATAAGAGTGAAAGAAAATACAGTATAGCAAGGTCTTCTGCTTGATGACACAAAAGATAGGGTTAAACTGTGATGCAATTACGTTTACTGACCTATTTCATCCCTCAATAGCAACCCCTTTACTCGTTCAATTGTTACCCGTTTTATGTTTCCCTAAAATGAATTTATTCTTGAGAAAGGTAAATAAGAAATTGAATTTGAAATTAGCGACCTCTTGGGAACGAAAAATGTAATTGCAGACCACGCCCAACATGTAACAAAAAAACGGTCACAATTATTATTGCTTCAAGGCTGAAATTGTTTGTATAGCTTGTCGTAAACCCAATAATGCCATTATAATATTTGCAGATCGATTGGTCAGTATTAAAGAGGTGGCAGATCACCCTTAACGTGTTATGTACCCGACGAAATTTATATTATTTGTTCCTAATAAATATTGAGATATTTAGAAATTAAATTACAAATTTAATTTGTCAATTCGGTTCTTTTATGAATTGAATTCAAGCCAAGAAGGCCGGTGCGTAATATCATGGCTATCTGCTATGCCATAATTTATCTAATTGTCGTTCATTTTGGCTGTTATTTAATTTCTAAATATCTCCATATTTATTAACTTTAGCTCATATGTACTTTAATAATTTACTGTTCACTATTAAATACTGTATCGTATTCTGGAATAAAAATGCACTGTTACGATTAAAAAATCGAAGCTGACCTCCGCCTGACCTTCACAGCACCACCTATGTTAAATTTGATATCACAGTCTTCTGTTTCCCTTGACACTCTATAACTTTTGTGCAAAACATTTTTTTATAGTTTGTACCGTTTACGAGATATTTCACTGCATTGTTTAAGATATGCCATCCTGACAATTTTAATTTTCCTAACCTATGGGTATTTATTTATTCATCGCACATCCCGGATCCACATTTAGCTGCAGGTGGAGCCTCGTCTGATTAATTAGACTGGTAATAAAGCAGAGAAAAGAATTGTTATAAAAGAAGTAGCCAAGCTTATAAACGATTTTTGAATTGTTGAAAATGTACCTATGTTTTAGCTCAACATATGTAAGTCAACATGTCAAATGTCAACATATTACAAAACATTTTATATCCTGCACCCAAGGGTTGGACAAAATATGTGCTCTGCAATATAATATAATTTTTTTTCTTGAAATCTGGACATTTTGAAAAAAACTAAGATTTTATTCATATTTTAACATCTATATTCTAGAACGTACTTATATTTTAACCGACTTCAAAAAAAGGAGGTGGTTCTCAATTCGGTTGTATTTTTTTTTTATGTTTGTTACTTCAGAACTCCGTTATTTATAAAGCGATTTGGAAAATTCTTTTTTTATTTGAAAGGATATACTTTCAGATTGATCCCATAGAAATTTCATCAAAATCGGTTCAGTAGTTCGGCTGATTTTAATAAAAGTTGGTAACGGCGTGTGATTCCTTTAAGGTAAATGTCACTTTTTGACACTAAAAAGTAAAAAATAAAAAACTTTTTAACAAAAAAATACCTTCAAAAAGCCACCAAAAAGAGGAAAATAAGGAAATTTTGAGGTCTGCGCCAATTTAATAAAATATGAAGTCGGTTAAAAAGAACGATCTAATCAGTAATCACTATATACTATACTTTTTAAGCGACTTCATATTTTGTTAAATTGGCACATACCTCAAAATTTCATTATTTTCCTCTTTTTGGTGGATTTTTGAAGAAAGTTTTTTATTTAACTAATATGTTAATACGTGACACTGAGAACATTTTTTTGAATATCTCAGGGATCACTGAACCAATTTGTCACAAAATCGAATCAGACATAAGTTAAGTGCTGACAAATACTACCAAACAAACTGCATAATCCTATGTCGTTCCGTTTTTGAGATAACGAAGGTGGAAAAAATTTCAACCCCCCCCCCTCACACACAGAGTGAGAGAGGGAGATTATCAGTCAGAAAATGGTCTCAAATGATTCCTACGGTGTCAAAACGTTAAGATATATTATAATATCCCGAAATTTTTTTTCGGACTGAATGTAATAGTTATAAAAAAAGAATTTTACAAATCGGTTTATAAATGACGGAGTTCTGAGGTAACAAACATAAAAAAAAGAAAAACAAGCCGTGAGGTGGGTCGTTTATTAGGACTAAAGTGGGACCCTTGAGGTCCACACGACGAAATTCCCAGTTTGATAAATATTTAATAATAATAATTAGATTAGATATTACACAGAAAAGTTATCATTTTAATCATTAAAACATAATTATTATTTATTTTTAACAATAATTAAAAAAAAAAAAACGGCTGAACCGATTTTTATAAAATTTATGTCGGATTAAAATGACGTTAACACGCCTCGATTGACACCCTTACGAAGTCGATATAATTTTTTATTCGTGAGATATTGTGTAAAATCTACTTTTTTGGAGTCTATTTGGTTAAGAAAAAAGAACGGCTGAACCGATTTTGAAAAAATTTCTTTCAGATCATATTTACGTTAATACGCGTCGATTGGCTCCCTAACGTAGTCGATATCATTTTTCATTCTCGTGATTTCGTCTTAGAAAGAAATGGACACATATGTACGTACGTACGTACGCACACACAGACATCTTTCTAAAAATAGTGTAAAAATAGTGTAGTGACCTTGAAACATAAAAATTTGTTATACATTTTGATTTCGATTTTCGGATCCATTACAATAACTTCCAATGGGAAGTTAAAAATACAATCGAATTGAGAACCACCTCCTTTTTTGAAGTCGGTTAAAAATTGTGCAACCATGAGTTAAATGGGCGTTTGTGCGACAATATCGGTCGAGTGGTGTCCGCCACTTTCTATTGTTAAAGAGTTCTTTTCATTCTCCGTTAAATTGTCCTCCATTATACTGACGATACGATAGTTGCTACAATTCAGTCGGTCGCGCCGCTTGCATTCTAGTCCACAGGTGGCGTTGAGGCGGGTATATATGGTGGGAGAACGGGTATGTGATGTGGAAAAGCACAGTATGGAATTTCATATGTGAAAAAAGAGATATGTTACAGTTAAAACACGATTCATAGAATGCAGATGGGCACTGCCAAACTTGACCGCTAGAGGCGCCAGCTATATAACTACCGTTGTCTGTAAGCAGTTCATAGCACTTGTGTACAGAAAGGCTTGAGAATAGCCGAGCGTGTAGCAATGCTGATGTTTACATGGCGTTGCTGTGGTTCCTCTGTTACAAGTCCCCAGTTCCCGGGCTCTAACCCGAGTGCTGGTAAAAGTGTCAATTGGATTTTCAATTTATTATTAATAAAAAAATGAATTGAAAATATGAATTGGTGCTAGGCCCAAATAACCTTAGCTGTTGGTGGTCTTTAAAACACAATTCAAATCGGCTCCGTACTTTACCCGCGACAAAACTTTTCTCTTTACAATACAGATACGATAGATGTGGAAAAGGCTTCAACATTTTAGGTTTTGTCTATAACAGTTATATACGTGTGTACTGTAGGTATGTACCTAAATCGGTTTTATACATTTTCCTGTTCCCCATTTACACGAGCAATAATGGGTATATCAATTGAGAGAACACCATTTTCCACTCTCTTTAAAAATGGCGGCTGCCTCTTACGGATAATCATTTTTCAATTAAAATTACGTCAACAGATGAACTTTAAGGGTAATAGGTACCGAGTTACAATACTATTCAAGCAGTGGTGCTATGGAACACTGACCATAAAAATGTAAAAATGTTTATGTAAAATTTTATGATATGACAATAAAATCTTATCTATCATGGCTTATTCTGATCCAATCATTTTGTCCCAATGCTAAATTCCCTATGTATACTGTATACATCAATCTGGGACACAATTGAATTGTGGATTATAGACGCTCGACAACAGAAGTCATTAGCGTCTGAAAAGAAAAAAAGGTGTACCTAAAGCGAGGTAAAAACGTAAAATATGCCTTTGCATAAATATACAAATTATTTAATTAGGATAGACGTTGGGTTATAAGTAATAAGTATGTCTATAAGGATAATGGAAAACAGTTTGTGATCCACTGGATTTAGCCAGAGTGAGCTGTTGCTTTAGTAAATATGACAACAGAAACATTATGAGATGGTTTCTTATTTCACAAATGGAAGGTCTCCCACACTACCAAAGCTGACTGTATGTTGTTTTTTGTTGTTGTAATTTAAAACAAAAATAAACGATGTATACGCAGTGCTTCCGACCTTTCCCTGTTGCATTTTAATTTCATGACAAATTAACAAACATTTTTTAACTGGAATTTGCACAGCGGAAGGTTTCATTTTGTCTCGTCTTACTCATGTAACATTTTTTATGAAACAAGTAAAATCGTTACAACTTTGTAAAAAATCATTTTAAAAAAACCTTCTTCAAAAAAGCCACTTAAAGAGGAAAATGATAAAATTTTGAGGTCGCCGCCAATTTAATAAAATATGAAGTCGGTTAAAAATTGTCAATTTAATTAATATCTACTTTTTAACCGACTTCATATTTTATTAAATTGGCGCCGACCTCAAAATTTTTTTATTTTCCTCTTTTTAGTGGCTTTTTGAAGGAGGTTTTTTTTGTCAAAGTTTTTTATTTTTTACTTTTTAATGGCTTTACAATACGTAGTTTGCACGTTATAAACCGACTTCTGTTTTGAAAACTGACATTTACCTTAACGGTGTTACAGTCCGTTGCTTACTTTTTTTTTCAATCGAACTACTGAAGCGATTTAAGTAAAATTTATATGGGACCACCCCGAAGGTATGCCCTATAAAATAAAACATTAATCATCAAAATCGCGTCACAAATTACAGGAGAAACACACCTATTACCTAGTGATGTGAGTCGATCATAGTCATGACGTAGTCATGTCCAAAATGAGCGTCACGTCATATTGGTTGTGACGGTCATTTTTGCAAAAATGCATCAGATTGGTTGTGACGGTCATTTTGCAAAAATGACACTATAAATGACCTGTCATTTTCATAACTGATGGTCACATACTTGTTGAAACTGGTAAACACGCATGTGTTCTGTGTTATGTATAATGATCAATAATTTTAAAATGACCGAAAATGACCAAAATTACCGTCATAATGATCGTGACGCGGTCACGATTTTAAATGACCGTCATTTTACATATACCTACATAAAAAAAACATAACTGCCGAATACCTATACTAGAACCCTTTTTCGAAGTCGGTTAAAAAACGTGAACATATTTTATGAAAAGCACAGCTACGAAATTCTTATTTATGCGCGTTCGACACGCCCATGACCGGTTTTTTTAAAGTCGGTTAAAAAGCTGGCAGGTGAGTGGTCAAGAACTGGTACCTTTACCCTACTTTAATGCACGTTAAGTAACTGATGTGTTATGTTATTTATAACAATGTTTTGATTAGTTTTATATTATGTGATCTACATAAATATTATACACGTCAATCCATTGTAATAATATGCATGTTTTGATATGCTATGAAAATGTCAATATTGAGAACATTTTGATGAATTATTTAATCACATAATAATATATAGCCTGTCTTTTAACAAGCTTTTATTTAACTTGCAATGTTTGTTTGTTTAGGTCAAAACTTGAAAGTCTATTTTGAACGACTTCCACGTATCCGATCGATTTGAAATTTTGTACACAAATGTATTCCCGATGACAATACATGAATAAATCGTTTTTAGAAATAAATTCAACCCCTAAATGCTTCCAAAGGGTTTTTTGACTAATCAACGCCCAGGCCAAATCACTGAAGAGAAACTTGAAATTTGGACAGTTGGTTCCTTTTCTGACGTAAGCATCCACTAAGAAAGGATTTTTCGAAATTCAGAATCGCTTCAAGGCTAAAATTGTTTGTATAGCTTGTCGGTGACCCAATAATGCCATTATAATATTTGCAGATCGATTGGTCAGTATTAAAGGGGTGGCAGATCACCCTAAACGTGTCATGTATCCGACGAAATTTATATTATTAGTTCAAGGTTCAAATTTTAATATGTTATTACGGCGACTGTTTTAAGCATATATTTCAATTTGCAGAACAAAATGTCGGTATTAACCCCCTCTCTTAGAGGGAAACTTGCTCGCCTAGGTGTTTATAGCGTTCTGGAAGAGGGTTAATGCCGACATTTTGTTCTGCAAATCCAAAATTGCAAGTACGTCACCCATAAACGCGTTACGAAAATACGAGTGACAAATTTTATTTTGAGACAACCTGTATTTTATGTGTACGATTCGATCCATTAAATTCGAATATCATGTCAAAATATTATATCTCTATTCTACTGTCTGTTTTGATGAATAGTCAGTACTTTTATGATTGAGTGTAATATTATAAAAACATTAAGTAAAAAAGTAACGAGGATTGTGTTGTATTGAGTATCGAATGACATATTATTAAAAACACATTTTTTTATCAAAATTGGAGAACACCACGCAATGGCCAAGATACAGGTCCGGTAACATAGCTACAGCCATGAGCTGCGCAGAAGAGAATTTTATTTTTAACTTCCCATTGGAAGTTATTGTAATGGGTCCGAAAATCGAAATCAAAATGTATAACAAATTTTTATGTTTCAAGGTCACTACACTATTTTTAGAAAGATGTCCGTGTGTGTGTACGTACGTACGTATGTATTCATTTCTTTCTAAGACGAAATCTCGAGAATGAAAAATGATATCGACTACGTTAGGGTGCCAATCGACGGCCGACGCGTATTAACGTAAATATGATCTGAAAGAAATTTTTTCAAAATCGGTTCAGCCGTTCTTTTTTCTTAATCAAATAGACTCCAAAAAAGTAGATTTTACACAATATCTCGCGAATAAAAATTATATCGACTTCGTAAGGGTATCAATCGAGCCGTGTTAACGTCATTTTGATCGGACATAAATTTTACAAAAATCGGTTCAGCCGTTTTTTTTTTTTTAATTATTGTTAAAAATAAATAATAATTATAAGAAAGATTTTTTCGTTGGAGAGCAGCCAATTATATAATTGTTTCGAAACATATAGGAAAAAATCATTTTACCAACCAGTGGTCACAATCAGGATTCTAACCTGAACCTTTCCACTTTCGCGGCGGAATGAGCTTACAATACTCAATCGTGACAAGATTGCTAAATTAACATTCTTCTTATATGCTTCAGAATCAATAGATTTTCACTACATGCGAGTGTCAATTCATATCTGCTAATTCAATAGCTATATGATATGAAGTGAATCCTCGAGGATTCACTTCAAGTGTCAAGCTACATTTTACGACCTGTACTATGTGTTGGACATATCAATTTTTTATCGATTAATATATAATCAATCAGTATTTACTTTTGATATATATATGTACAATTATTTTACGAAAACAATATACAAAAAATTCCTTCGGGAGTTTTAATTGTATATTTACGAGAATAGATTTATTTTTAGACACTATTAGCTTGTTTAAAAACCTTGTTCGATAATGACCATTGTCCAGAGCGTCACTATACAGGGTGTTTCATAAGACGTCAAATGAGGGACCTTGAATCACACTACAGTCTACAGATCCCTCATGCAAATTTTTTGAAATACAGTTTTGGCTACGTGTAAAATATTACGTAATTTTAAAAAGTTTTAAATTTTTCAAGGACATTTTTTTTGTCATTTTTCGCCTGAGAGATCTATAATGAGATTCTTGCTCCTTCATTTAGTGTTTACCTGAACCCTCTGGATTTAACAATAGCGTCGGAAGAGCTATAACCGTTTTTAGACGAGGGGGAAGAATTTGAGATGAAGAGTGCACGGGGTGACTTCCGGTATCGAATACTCAAAATAATTATGGGTCACTAATCTGGGACTTTGATCAGACTAAATAAAAATCGGGGGGGGGGGGCATTTAGTAAAAAACTTTCGTTTTTTGGAGCTCGGATTTTCGCCTGTCTTCTTTGACCTTAATATTGTAGTCAAATCGTTTATTATACTAAATGCGCCCCAAGATTTTATTTTAGTCTGATCAAAGTCCCAGATTGGTGAGATAACCCATAATTATTTTCTAACTTTTAGTACATCATCGATTGTACAATAAAACCGTTTAACTTACAGTTTTTTTATTCTTAACGTTTTATAGAGTGCTTTATTTTCTTAGTCTGATTTTATTACATTTATCCGATCTACTGAAACATTACGAGAGCTCAACCTTTTCCCTGTGAAAGTGCAATTTACACCCGGACGAACCCGGCCGGTCAACTAGTTATCATAATATTGTATTGTCATCGGAACTACACAAGTTTGCAAAGTTTCAAGTCAATCGGTCAACAGGAAGTGGGTGAAAAATTCAAAAGTTCGATTTGCACCCGGACTAAAGCCGGGCCGGTCAACTAGTTACCATAATATTGTTTTGTCATCGGAACTACACAAGTTTGCAAAATTTCAACTTAATCGGTTACCGGGAAGCAAGATTAAAAAAAAAGCCAACAGCCAGTCAATCTAAAATAAAACCGTTTAAAAACATTTGAATTTCTTTACGAATCCATTCAATTTTACCGACAATCCAGTAAATCAATTTTGTGACAGCTTGTATACTTATATCAACAATCGAACATCGGCGATAGCTATTTGTTTATTCACACAGCGCATTTGTTCATAACAATCGGTGTCATTGTTATTATTATTGTCCAGCAGCGTTCACGAATTCTGAACGTATAAAATGCAATAAATACCTATCATCATTTTGTGAATTGATTTTATAGCTCTCCGGGTGCCCATTTTTACATAGCTCTACAGTGATTGGTGATCTGTTATGCTCATCACATCGCATCACCATTGTTATGTCGTCGATAACTATTAGACCGAGAGCTAGTAACAATTTTTTGGTGTTATTTATTCAAGGCCTTATTTTTGTGAAGATGTTGAGGGAGGCATATTAAAGTGCCCTGAGTAAGGGATTTCGCTAGATAGCGGTATGGAAGGGATGCAGACCGCCCCCAACATGTAACAAAAAATAATAGTCACAATTATTATTGCTTCAAGGCTGAAATTGTTTGTATAGCTTGTCGGTGACCCAATAATGCCATTATAATATTTTCAGATCGATTGGTCAGTATTAAAGGGGTGGCAGATCATCTTAAACGTACTCGACGAAATTTATGTTATTAATTCAAGGTTCAAATTTTAATATGTTGTTACGGCGACTGTTTTAAGCATATATTTTTCAATTTGCAGAACATGTCGGTATTAACCCCCTTTTACGAACGAACGAACGTATGAACGCACACGCATCTCTAAAAAGAGTAGATTCGGACTCTAGGGACCTCAAAACGTGCAGATATGTCCATTTTTTTTATTCGCAAAATCGAACCCATTACAATAACTTTCAATTGGAAGTTAAAATGTACTTTCCACGTAAAAATAGGTACAAAATATTAAAAAAATATTGTAGAATCGACAACTAAAAAAATGATAGGGTAGTGGATTTAATAGATGCTGAGATACTAAATTGAAATATTTTGACACCAAGCAATTTTAATTCCGCCCCTGTAAAATGGATACATGAATGAATGAATTGTAAATTATAGACGCTCGACAACTGAGGTCATTAGCGTCTGAAAACAATAAATAAAATGGATGCACTGTACCAAACATCTTGTATAATAACCGAATCCCTGATGACAGATAACTCATTTGCATTTGGTTGTTATATCTTCGTGTTTTCAATTATTCTATTAGAGACTATTCCATTCTATAGAATAGACATAGACTTAACTACAGACCTACAAAAGAGATAATAATAATACGTATACACCTCTGTATGCATATACAAGGTGTACAAATAGAATACATTTATTATTCATTACAGCAGTGAGCAGGATTCGTCATTATAAAAAGCATTACATTAATTAAATTAATCAAATAAAATTCATTAACTGAATATAAACAGACTTTAAATAGTAAAGATTTTATTATACAAAGCGTCTCAAGGCAAGATATACATAGGAAATTTAGCATTGGGACAAAATGAATGGATCAGAATAAGCCATTAATAAATTAATAGTTCATAAGTGTGCTAATACTGCTAATAGATGACACTAAAAACTTAAGACGAGTAAAAAGTGATTTATAGTTCACAAGTGCGCTAGCAGATGACACTAAAACATATATTTTGTAGTTCACAAGTGCGCTAACAGATGACATTAAAACTTAATATTATCGTTAAGGTATTATATTCATTAAATTTAATTGTATAGACCGATTTTAATATATTTATGATTTAACTGTGTGATTAAAAAATTATATATACATTTTAAAATTAGAAAATCTGAAGTTTTCACTTCTGTCGTGTGGTCATAAGCACACACCCATTTTTTGTTAATGGCTAATAATAATTTCTTTCATTAATTAAATGTATTTAGAAGAAAGCGTACTCACGTTTATTGAAATAGTCGCTCTATTATCGAAAATCCGAGGTGAAAACCTTTTCCAAACTAACTGAACCTGTAGTCACTTAAAGTATTTTTACTGCAAGTTGTATAGTTTCAAAATGGACGCAAAATTAAGAAAAACTGATACACAAAACTTAGGAAACTTTATTAAACATTTCAGTTCACAAATTCACAAACTCACTAATGTTGCACAGTTTTATTAAAAGTGCGTGCTTCAGGGACACGACGCCCGGGAAAACGGTTATAATACTGTCTGCGTGCTTCTACAGAATTTCCTCTAGCTTCACCGTGTAATAAAATATTCGTAAATTAATATGCCATACTGTTTTATGAACATCACGGCAGAGCAACCGATAATAACTGATTATAAAATTATGCATTTTATCCAAATTTTATGACAGTTACATAATTAGTGAGAAAGGTTTGTATATTAATTAGTAGTTACGAGTGCATACTATGAAATATGATTCGTCAGTGGCGGGTACAATTTTTTTAATTCAACTTTCTCATTTTTTTTCTCTCGAAAATTTCATATTTTAGGATAGTGATTATTTAAGCCTGTTGGATTTGTGGAATTTGTTCCGCTTCTATTTTTGAATCAGCCTGTATATATAGGCGAAGTTTAAGATCATACAAACTTTAATTAAATACTGTTTCAGTTTCTTTTTGAACAATGTTTTAGAAGTGAATTTGTTTATATATGCGTGATTGTGAACTGTCAAAAATTTTGAAAATAATGAAAATGAAGTAAAAAGCAGTTATTTTATAATGGGTATGACAAAAATACCATATATATCTGATGCGTAATGATTTTATCACTCGTGTGATTGTTAAAACTTGTTATTGCTCGTTTTAACATAATGTCACTTACTCGTGTGTAAAATACTTCATTACGACACTAGGAATACAAGCTACTATTTCTTTTTTAACCGACTTCAAAAAAAGGAGGTCGAATTGAAACGACCGTATATATTTTTAACCGACTTAAAAAAAAAAGGTTTTTATGTTTTGTGTGTGTTCGCGGATAACTTCGTCGTTTATATGAACCGATTTTGAAAAATATTTTATTTGAAAGGATATGCTTTCAGATTGGTCCCATAGAAATTTCATCAAAATCGGTTCAGTAGTTCGGCTGATTTTAATAAAAATAAGTAACGGCGTGTGATTTTTTAAGGTAAATGTTACTTTTTGACACTAAAAAGTAAAAAATAAAAAACTTTTTAACAAAAAAAAACCTCCTTCAAAAAGGCACTAAAAAGAGGAAAATAATGAAATTTTGAAGTCTGTGCCAATTAAAATATGAAGTCGGTTAAAAAGTATAGTATAGTGATTAATATCTTCTTTTTAACCAACTTCATATTTTAATTGGCACAGACCTCAAAATTTCATTATTTTCCTCTTTTTAGTGCTTTTTTGAAGGAGGTTTTTTTTTTTGTTAAAAAGTTTTTTATTTTTTACTTTTTAGTGTCAAAAAGTGACATTTACCTTAAGGAATCGCACGCCGTTACTAACTTTTATTAAAATCAGCCGAACTACTGAACCGATTTTGATGAAATTTCTATGGGACCAATCTGAAAGTATATCCTTTCAAATAAAAAAATATTTTTCATTATTTTCCTCTTTTTAGTGCTTTTTTGAAGGAGGTTTTTTTTTTGTTAAAAAGTTTTTTATTAAATGAAGTTTCACGGGCGAACGGTTGAAATTCTGATTAGACACCAAGAGATTATACGTTTCTGAAATTCGGTAATGAGTCGTTTTGATTTACGTAAAATAACTGTACACCCTGTATATACGGATATATACACGGTTGATAGGAGACTGTTAGCGGGGACAAGTTAGTTACCCAATCTTACACTATGCAAATTTACGCGCCGAATTCATTTCAATATATGAATACCGTAGTACTCTAATGTTGATCTCTGTATCTTGATGTAAACGCCTTGTTTCCAGCTCGTATTCGGTAAACCCCCGACAAAAAGACAATCGAAAATATTCTTGGATATTCCGTTTGTAAGAAATAGCTTAAGTTTTCCAAGTAATTTATTTATTCAATGTCAAACTTTTTATATAAAATATTAGTATAAAGAAACAAATTATTAATCTGAACAGAAACTCCTCGAATTTGAAATTGTATTTTAAAGACCAGCAACAGCTAAGGTTATTTGGGCCTAGCACCAATTCATATTTTCAATTCATTATTTTTTTTTCAATAATAAATTGACAATCCAATTGACACTTTTACCAGCTCTCAGGATAGAACCCGGGAACTGGGGAGAAACTGCTCGAAGTACCGAACTTCATGAGGCATGAATCAGGTTTCACCTAACAATTCAAACAAGCATTTTAAAAAGGAGCGTTCAAAATTCTTTTTTTATAAATATAAAAAATATTAGTAAAAAAAAACTTTTTAGAGACAAGTTTTTATTGAAATGTACTAAAAAGGAAAAAATAATATTTAATAATTTTGGTTCATAATATTATTATAAAATCGGGGGTTGTAATCTCTATGATAACCCCCGCTTTTATAATAATTATGAACCAAAATTATTAAATATTATTTTTTCCTTTTTAGTACATTTTAATAAAAGCTTGTCTCTAAAAAGTTTTTTTTACTAATATTTTATTTTGTTCTTTTTAGTCTTTCAAAATTTTACCGCTTTTTGACACCCGTATAGGGGCAGAATTTTGAATAATTCTTTTTTTAGTGGATGCTTACGTCAGAAAAGGAACCAGCTGTCCAAATTTCAAGTTTCCAGCTTCAGCGATTTGGCCTGGGCGTTGATTAGTCAAAAAAACCTACATCCCCGTTTGAACCCCTTAGGGGTTGAATTTATTTTTAAAAACGATTTATTCATGTATTGTCATCGAGAATACATAATATGTGTACAAAATTTCAAATCGGTCGGATACGTGGAAGTCGTTCAAAATTGACTTGCAAGTTTTGACCTGAACAAACAAACACACAAACTAACATACATTGCAAGTTAAATAAAAGCTTGTAAAAATAGTAATAATGACATATCTACAGTCAAAAAACTTCAATAAACAAAAATTATATCAATCAGTTTAGTATGGAGCACTAGCGGACGTCTGTCGAAGGAAAACGGCTTGTACCTATTTTAAAAATGATGATTATGATATATTATTTTCTAATTATTCTATTGTGATATCGATATTGTATTTTTCGATTATTTCAAGAGTTCGTTCCCATTTTGATATCGATGTTGTTTTTTCGATTTTTTCAAGAGTCCTACCACATAAGACTGTACAATGCAGTGCTTATATATGCATTAATCTGCATTTCATTTGAGAGAACACTGGAACATGATTATTTTTACAATGGGATCAACGCTATTTTTAATTTTACACAAAGAATAGACGCCTCAATCAGCAACACGGCTGAACGCGACATGATATTAAAAATGCACTTCGTGTATTCTTTAATCCTTAGTCTAAGGATACACTAGAACCGTATCAGGCCAGATCCGATCAGACAAGAAATTATAAATAACATAAATTCTTAAGAAAATTCCAAGTCTTCATGGTTTCCGGGCTTGTAGGCCGTGGTCCGGTGGTATTTCTACCTGACGTTTCGTCTCCAACTGCGGTAGACATTCTCAAAGGCAATGTGGCAGCGATCGAAGTGTCCTCCTTGGCGGCTCACACTGACCTGTGAGCCGCCAAGGAGGACACTTCGACCGCTACCACATCGCCTTTGAGAATGTCTACCGCAGTTGTAGACGAAACGTCAGGTAGAAATACCACCGGACCACGGCCTACAAGCCCGGAAACCATGAAGACTTGGAAAAATGCCGGCCGTGAAAGCTTGCACATCTTAAGAAAATTTTTGTTGGAAAGCAGCTAATTATATAATTGATTCCAAACACATCGGAAAAAATCACTTTACCAACCATAGTCACAATCAGGATTCTAACCTAAACCTTTCCACTTTCGCGGCAGAATGAGTTAACATTACTCAACCGTGACATGATTACTAATCTAACATTCTCATTATATGCTTCGGAATAAATTGATTTTCACTACATGCGAGAATTAATTTATTATAGCTAAGTAGTAGGTGTGAATCTTCGTTCTAGCGAGAGCTCATCATAAAAGTGAAAATTATGAGCTCTCGCTAGTACGCAAAAGTGGAAAGGTTCAGGTTAGAATCCTGACTGTGACTATGGTTGGTAAAATGATTTTTTCCGATATGTTTGGAATCAATTATATAATTGGCTGCTTTCCAACAAACATTTTCAATTTCGTATCAGCCGTAGGTACAAATCTATTAATTTATCATGAATTCTTAAAATTAAAAGCAGGTAACTTTGTGTTAAACTTAAAAACACATTAGGATTTTAGGAATTTATGTTATTTATAATTATGATTGAACAGTGTATAGGTTGCTTGAAAAGGGTCTCTTATAACAGACCGAAACAATCCGCCGCGATAGTGGAAAGTTTAGGGTTAGAATCCCTACGGTGACTAGGTTTGAATTACCTAATGAATTTTTCCTGATTACAGCATTGTGTTACGTCATTGTTATTACAATAGGTGTTTCATATACTGTTGCAGTCATTATGCATTCATTTAATTGTGTGTTTAGTCACGACGTCCGTGTTAAAAATTGTATATATACTTAAAAATAAAGTTGTACAGTTATAGTCAGTTTTTGTATGTTTTATTTATTAAAGATATATTATGATCAGTTTAAAGTTTGTATAATTTCACAAGACGTAGCCGTAATTGCATAAATTATTATTGAAAAAAAGATGACAGTTTAAATATATATTTCTCTAGAATCTTCACAAATGTTGATTTATTTTATTGAAACTTCTTATACACAGAATTTGAAAATATCTTTCTGACGTTACATGTACTTAAGATACGTTCACACTGAGAGAAATTCAGCACAGCATTGTGCATATACTTTAAACCAGCGTTTCCTAAAGTTTTTCGCCTACGGACTCCTTAGAGATTAACAAACTTGTCGTGGGCCCCCATTTATATAAATATTTAGAATATTTATTAAACCAGAAAATAAATTATACAGTAAAACATATCTGTACCTACTCTATAGAGACAAAGTAAACTTTTACGCACGGAAGAGTGAATTGGATTCATCCACTGATCTCTTTACTTACTAGCTGAATAGCTGATTCCTTTTTAGTGCATTTAAATAAAAGCTTGTCTCTAAAAAGTTTTTTTTACTAATATTTATTTTTACAGATATCATTGTACTCTAGGTGTATATTAATCAATATCCATTTTTGGTAGGAATTTTGAAGCGTTTACTAATTTTTTTTAAATAATTTAATTTTACAGTAATTTAAAATTGCCGCCAGTTAAAGGGCAAACCAGAAGACGCGCGCTATTCAACTGGCGACATATGGCTGAAACAGCGTTGTCGTGTTATGATATCAAATGTTAAATTCCGTAATTAATTAATTCCGCATTAATTTCTCAGCAAAAACGTTTGAAAATAATGTGTAAAAATAACACTTTAGATATTTGAACGTATAAAGTAACAAAAACACTAAAACACGCTTCTTGACGCTTGACAGTTGCCCTGACAATAGTGTATTTTCATTTCTGCCGGTTTTACTCGTATTGGCTGTTAGAATGCAACCACGAACGTGGTCCTATATGACGTCATCCAACCAACAATTTTGTACTTTATTATTTTTAAGGCCTTTCCGATTCCGTAAGAAATCCGAAAAAAATTTGATAGCCCTAAATTCAAAAACACTGCCGATTTAAAAAAAAATACGTGGATCAATCCCATTGGCTGCAGTCTGACTACATCTTTATTCACAAAAGAAAAAATACGATGGGGCAATAAATCACTCCCCACTGAAAACGCCGCTGAGGTAGGCAATGGAAGACGTATATTTTGTACGTGTATTGAAGTTGTTTGAAACAAGCAACTTATATAAAATAGCAATCCTCCCTTCACTTACGATCTGTTAAGTTTCATGAATTTTATTACCCGAAATTTAAAATATTTTTGAATAATCAATTTATGCTTACTTTTTTTAACTTCCCGCTAGGAAAATTGAAAATTTTCAAAAATAGGGAAGTTATTGATTTCACCCCGATTTTCGAAAATCGAGTTTTCATCAGATCTCGACGTTTTGTGATCCTAGGAAGCTATTCTGACTATTTTTACAATGATGTCAGTCTCTCTCTCTCTCTCTCTCTCTCTGTGTGTGTATGTAAACCTCTCATAACTTTTGAACAGTTTGACCGATCGAATCGCGATTTGCGGCATTCGAAAGGGTTTTACTGAACTTAGATTTCCTGAAAATTTGAACTGATTCGGCCCAATAGATTTTGAGAAATTCCAAAAAAACCGAAAAAAAAGTTGTTAAAACGATGTTTTTTCAAAATAATTTCTAGAATATTGTACCGATTGATTTCATAATCTAATCAGCTCTTCTCCTCAGAAAACTGCGTCGAATGCCGCTAAGCGGTTCAAAATCGGTTAATCCGTTCGAGAGATATCGTCGTCAACAGATTTAGAAAAAGTGTTTTTTCAAAATAACTTCGAGATTTCTCAACCAATCGATTTTGTATTTCTTACAATATTTTTAGAGCTTAAAAAACTGCATCGAATGCCGTTTTAAAGATCAAAATCGAATAAAGCGTTCAAAATTTATAGCTTTTCAAAAATTAAAATAGTGTTGTTATCAGCAATTTTCAGATTTTTTGAGCTCGAAGAGCTCAAAAATCTACTTTTGGGTATATTATTAAGTGCTTCGAACTTTATCCCAAAAAAATTCCCCGGAACTTTATACCAAAAAAATTCCCCGGAACTTTATCCTAAAAAAAATTCCCCGGAACTTTATCCCAAAAAAAAATCCCCGGAACTTTATCCCAAAAAAAAATTCCCCGAAACTTTATCCCAAAAAAAATTCCCCAAAACGTTATCCCAAAAAAAATTCCCCGGAACTTTATCCCAAAAAAAATTCCCGGAACTTTATCCCAAAAAAAAATTCCCCGGAGCTTTATCCCAAAAAAAAAATTCCCCGGAACTTTATCCCAAAAAAAAATTCTCCGAAACTTTATCTCAAAAAAAATGCCCCGGAACTTTATCCAAAAAAAAAAAATTCCCCGAAACTTTATCCCAAAAAAAAATTCCCCGAAACTTTATCCCAAAAAAAATTCCCCGGAACTATATCCCAAAAAAAATTCCCCGGAATTTTATCCCAAAAAAATTCCCGAAAATAGCGGGAAGTTCCAGGGATGGCCTTCAGGCTCAACCGATTTACAGATTTTTTTATTACCAGATACCCACTATTCGCATAGCCAAAAATAAAAATAAGTAAATAGGTAAAAATAAAAATTCCAAAAGCTTCAACGGAACGTGTTCTAATGAAAAATGTATAACTTCGACCGTGTGCTTATGTGGCTGAGGCACACAGTTAATTTTTTTTTCATCGAGCCAGCAGTTAACCCTTAAAGTCGTCGAAGTAGTAGCACCGCACAAGAAGTTTCACTTAAATAAAAGTAAAATCGAACTAGAATGCGAAATGAAGTATGCGAAGTAAATTGATAGAGAAAGTAGCAGCAAGTAGCAGTGTATATAGCTGTAATGTTAGGTAGCAGAACATGGTTGTAATGTTGTATGTTGAAGAAAGTCACATGAAGTTTGGAATTGGCATCGTTCCTTGAGGAATTTTGTATTGCAGATTCAATAGGCTATATATTACAACGTACAGATTCTGTTCGGGGAATTCCCTGACGGTAGTCGAACTCAGAACACTACATTCGACGGTATAACAGCTGCAGTGGGTTCAAACTCCAATTCGAAATGTCGAATATGTTCAACGCTTTGGAGTTTAGACTAGGTTTGGAAAAACTATTATACAGGTTCCGTAACAAAAAGTAAGAATGGAAAAGCACAAACACTTTTTTGACAGACTGTAAATATTGTAACAAAACTGTTTTCTTACGTGGGTGGAATAAATTATTCTTATTTAACTCGTAACTGTGGCAATATCTTATTACCTAAATTTAATCTCTCTCTCTTTAAAAACAGTCCGCATTATGCTGCTTTGAAGCTTTTTAATGATTGGCCTAATGACTTTAAAGACTTGCCTTTTAATTCATTTCAAAAGAAACTTAAGAAATCATTGATTGCACAATGTTTGTATATCGTTGATGACTTTACTATGAAATAATTTATTGTATTGTTTATTTTCATATCTGCTATTGTTTTAATATTTATCATGTCTGACAAATTCGACTCCTTGTAGTCTTTTGAATGAAATAAAATAATAATAATTTATTTACAATAATTAAAAATGTAACAACAATTCAAATACAATAACTGTATTTCAATGCTAATAATCAAACGATAATAATAACGAACAGTAATTCTTAAACAAAGTGAAGCACTTTAATAACACTGAACAATTTATATGCTGTATTTATTTCAAATCGACACTGTCTCACGACTAACTGCTACGGTAACTGCCCCTGCTTATATAGAGCTACGTGGCCCAAACACGGCGAGTTCTAGCATTTTCTAGACGTCTAGCAGGTACGCGTATCTTCGACATCATTCCATGCCTCACCACTGTGACCTATTCTAGATGCTTCTATTGTTGCCAGCGGCGTATCATCTTGGGGTTTTCTACAATATTATACGAACACTCCGGTAGCTCTCCATGAAATGGTAAAGAAATATCAACTGGAATATGGAATAGTTAAACAAAAACAAACTATAATTAATGTTGCTACACGGAGATTCGAACCCGGAACGTACTGCGTATGAAGCGGCCGTTCTAACCACTATGCCACGCAGACCTTGCAGCAAGGTGCCTATATTTATGGTATAGCTAGTGGACGGTTTAATACACACCAATAGGGTATAATAATGGAAGAGGTGATGGTAACGGGTGACGCATGACGATCACGTCTCAGTTAAGTCCCCTGCGGCCAAGCGCACAACGCCCGTAAAAGTGGTATAACTTCAAAAATAAGTCTATCGTTGGTTTCTAACCATTTATATGTTCCAAGTCTTCATGGTTTCTGGGCTTGTAGGCCGTGGTCCGGTGGTATTTCTACCTGACGTTTCGTCTACAACTGCGGTAGACATTCTCAAAGGCGATGTGGCAGCGGTCGAAGTGTCCTCCTTGACGGCTCACAGGTCAGTGTGTCGGTGACTATAGTGTTCTCCCTTCTTTTATACCTAGTGCCAGTGTGTTTTCTGTTCGGTCGTAGTCCGTCTCTCTGCCATTGGTCAACTGCGTAGTGTGTAGTGATGGTGAGTTCTCTACTCGGTCGTATCCCGTCCTTGTACGATTGGTCATTGGTTTTGTATGTCGGAGTGCTGGTGTCCAGGTTTTACTGAGATTGAGGCCTTCATCTTTTCGGTTGAAATTCTGTGTGTGTTTATGTATTTCTATGGCCTCTCTGTATATTCTTGGGTAATAGCTCAACGTTCTGTCTATGGCTTGGGTTTCTTCGAAGAGGATCTTATGATTGTCCAGAGTCAAAGTGTGTTCGGCTATGGCAGATTTTTCCGTTTGCCCCAGTTTACAGCTTCTCTTGTGCTCTGCTATATGTGCTTGGAAACTGGTGACTCATTAAAGATTAACGTATTCAAAGTCAATCTGAGACTACGTCTTTGTGTAAACACCGCTTTACTCTTAGCTATATGAGAGAAAGTTCACATACTCTCTCGAATGTGTTTGCACTCGTGTAATGAATTGCAGCATCGCGGTTTGGCGGTTTTGCAAACACTATTTTTTTGTGTGAACAAGTGCAAAAAAAATAGACTGCATTCACATCATGTCTAGTTGGTACAAACTTATATAGACTCGTTGCAGTGTTGTAGCTAGGGAAAAAATTGAGAATTTTCATTTTAAGGATGTATTGTCTGTGTTTTAAAGACCACCAACAGCTAAGGTTATTTGGGCTAATTCATATTTTCAATTCATAATTTTTTTTGATGTGAAACATCTTATGTCGGGCTGTGAACAGCCGCGTGAGGGGAAATATGCAACGAAATGTTTGGTCCGCTCCTTCGCTGCTGTTCTCCCCACCACTGCGGCACTGGCTCAGGCGTGCACTGTAGCACACGCGGTGTTACAGTGCAATATATAGGATTGCGCCAGCATAACAGGTTGCTGCTTTTGAGAGTGCGTATAAATATGACACGAGGCGAGGCTCTGTCTTAATCTTACAGTCACATGTAATATATACCAAATATATACCACTACATAGAGAATACTACCGAGATCAATAACGTTTCACATCTGTCGGGGGTCCCGAGAGCCACACCCTTTTTTTTAATAATAAATTGAGAATCCATTTGACACTTTTACCAGTTCTCGGGCTAGAACTCGGGAACTGGGGACTTGTAATAGAGGAACCATAACAACGCCATGTAAACAACAGCATTGCTACACGCTCGGCTATTTTCAAGCCCTTTAAAGTTCTATGGCACCTATCTCAAATCATCGAGAAATGAATGAAATTTTGTAAACTTACTTCTTAATTTATCTGAAATAAGTACACTAAATTTCAGAACGGCTTACCGACTTGTTTAAAAAGATAAATTAACATGAGCTCTTAGGGAAAAATCACGCTTTCATAGTTTAATACCGGCAAAACACATAGTAAATATCACCGAGCAAAATTTATAATTTTTAGAATATGTTCGTTACATATCTAACAAGCTTTGGTCAAAATTTTATCTATGATCGCCGACGTCAATCACGAAAAAAAAATTAAAGCTAAAAAGTATCAAACAAATGGCGTACTTTATAAAATGCGTAATTATACTTGGCAACGGCGCTTTTATTATTAACATTTTTAACATATTATTACAGCCCACTTTTGAGAACTAACCAATGAAATTGATAGATTTTTTCCTTTCCAATGCGACGGTGTCTATATATCTGCTATATTAGTATGCAGTCATATGTATTATAATTTATATCTGTGTGTTGGTGTGACAACCTGTACTGGGGTCAAAGTTTTAGCTAAAAATCCAGTAGGCTGGTATCTTTTAGCATAGTTACTTAGATACATATTTGTGTCTGTGACCAGACATGCCATACATCCCTAAATGAAACAAACAGTAAATGTTATCTCAAACATTACTGAAAACCACATCCAAATTGGTTCAGCCATTGCGGAGATTAGCGTGCGCAAACACACATACAAAAAAAGCATCTACGATTTTATTATATTGTTACGGATCACCCTGTATATAAAAGGCAGGCAAGAGTTCTGAGAAACGGGGTACGCTTACTGTAACAACTGGTACCTGCACGAAAGTTCTAGAGAAAGCGAGAACACATTAGGCTTATGCCACGCAGCCTATATAAAAATCAGTGCGAGTGAGTGAGGGTGTCAGTCAACGGTGAGTCACGCATTCAAGTCTACGTTGGATCAGTAATATAAATAGTGCCGTGATATAAATAACCAAATTGATAAATAAATACTAGTGTAGTGGTAATAATTACGAATTATTGTATATAGTTGTTTTGTTTTGCTTTGTAATTACTGTTTAGTTATTGTTTATACTTGTGTTGATTGTTAGTATTGACTTTTCGTTGTTGCGTTCATTATTATTGTGTTTTTAATTATTGTAAATAAATATTTATTCCGCCAACTCAGAAAACAGTTTCGTAACAATATGTATAGATATTTTGATGTTTTAAATTCCTAAATAGGCGGTAGAGGTGTTGTTTTTTTCAAAATGACTATAATTAAATTTGAATACCTATTAGTTCAAATTATAATTGGCAGATGGACTCACCTGAAACAAAGAAAAAGTATTGAATTAATTAAGGATCATTTACATTTCTATATTTTTTAAAGTGAAACTTTTTTATAATAATAATTAATAATTCAACAATGATCTCAATCCACAAGCATTCACGTAACCCATAGATAGTGAATAATATCTCTTAAGATTATCAATCAGCAGATTATGCTATCATGATTGTTAAACGTCAATAATTGTTATAGGATTTAAAAGGAAAAAAATATTTTCCGCGCAATTTTTTAGAAAACATTCACGTTAGCAAAGTACGTACTACACCACTGGACGTAGGTACTATATTAGTACTCCAGTACTTTAAAGTACTGATAGAACAAGGGAAACTAATAAAAGAACACAGCTGTTTGTTTTGGATTTGTTTATGTACTTGCTCTGTTTACAAAAATCCCTGAAACAAACAACAAATATATAAAATTTATTTACGTAGCGCCAAGCGGAAAACTTCTCAACTATTTAACTGTAAATTTTTCCGATACCATCAGTACAATCAATTGACTACGTCAATTGAATAAAAAAAGTGTTGATTTATTGAACTATTTTGAAATAATGTAGAGCAGGGATGGCGAACCTTTTAATCTCTGTCACAGGACTGTATCTCACAAACGGTAAGAGGTAGCTGAATCCTGGCAAACAATAATTATAATTAAATAAATAATCAATTAATTTGAATAAATTAATGTTGTTGATAGTATAGAGCAGAGGTTCCCAAAATGTGCATCGCGATGCCCTGGGGCATCTGAGAGATTTTTGAGTTTTCTTAAAAATGCCAAAAGTAAGAAGACCCCCCTCTTTGTAGAAATTTGCGAAATTTTTGAAAAATAAATTCGATCCGATTCGTTTCATATTAAGTATATTCAAAGAAAAAATAACGCTGATCGACTCCAACACTCCGCATTTTTAGTTTCAAAGATATAAACAGCATCTGAGAGATTTTTGAGTTTTCTTAAAAATGCCAAAAGTAAGAAGACCCCCCTCTTTGTAGAAATTTGCGAAATTTTTGAAAAATAAATTCGATCCGATTCGTTTCATATTAAGTATATTTAAAGAAAAAATAACGCTGATCGACTCCAACACTCCGCACTTTTAGTTTCAAAGATATAAACAGCATCTGAGAGATTTTTGAGTTTTCTTAAAAATGCCAAAAGTAAGAACAACTATCTCTCCATATCCATAGTGAACTCTATATTATAGAGTTCAATATAGTTAGTTGTTACGTTCGTTTAGGTATGTGTCTTAAACGATATCAAGATGGGGTATTCGACCAATCAGAGTGGACCTTAGTTGCTTGTGCTAGCCAGGGGGATTGATCTTGTTTATAAAAAATAACAATGTTAACAATTATTACTAATCATCTCCTGATGCTACCAACTTTGTTAACGAAACGTACGTCGAGAATTTTTTATGAATTGTAAATTATAGACGCTCAACAACTGAGGTCATTAGCGTCTAAGAGAATTTTTAAACGGTTTGGTATTTTGTGGTTATTTTTAACATTTTGTCCATCAGTTTTTATATCAAAATATATTTTCTTAAAAAAACTAAACATTTTGGCAGCGTTTCGATATACGTTTAGTAAACAACAATGTTTACAATAATTAAGGAAATCGATAGCTCGTTAGAGAAGAAAAAAATGAGCAAAAGAGACAGACAACGATGTAATATTTAGGATAAACATAGCCGCATATGATACACAAACAGTGTGCAGCAGCTCGCCCGGTAATCAAAAGGGTAAATAAACGGGCCGTGCTGAACAAACAGCAAGAAACGGAAAGAAAACTACCAAGGTAAATATTACAAACTGCAAGTTATATACACTTATACAGTCTAGCACCTTGGCTACAGAAGAGAGAGGGGAGGGGACTAGGGTTGCCAGATCAAAAACCAAGATTTTCGAGACATTTCTAAGGCGAAGGTAATTTATTTCAGGGGGGGAGTTATTGTGAAAAAAAAATGTTTATTATTTTACTATTTTTTTTTAAATTTTGTACACATATGTATTCCCTATGACAATACATGAATATATCGTTTTTAGAAATAAATTCAACCCTTCAGGGGTTCAAACGGGGATGTAGGGTTTTTTTGACTAATCAACGCCCAGGCCAAATCGCTGAAGCTATAGAAACTTGAAATTTGGACAGTTGGTTCCTTTTCTGACGTAAGCATCCACTAAAAAAGGATTTTTCGAAATTCAACCCCTACGGGTAAAATTTTGAAAGACTAAAATGAACAAAATAAAATATTAGTAAAAAAACTTTTATTTAAATGCACTAAAAAGGAAAAAATAATTTTTAATAAAATAGGTTCACAATTAATAAAAGCGTGGGCCGTGACTAATAAACTATCATAAAGTTCACTACCCACGCTTTTATTAATTATGAACCTAAATTATTAAAAACTATTTTTTCCTTTTTAGTGCATTTAAATAAAAGCTTGTCTCTAAAAAGTTTTTTTTACTACTGTTTTATTTTCAAGATAGAGTGACATATAGTTTTTATAGGCATATCTGTTCTGAGGAGAAAACAATGCATGACTCACTATTTTAAATTTTGGCAGGTAAGAAAATTAAAACCGATATCAAAGCGTAGTAAACCGCGAGTTAAGGCTAGTAGCTTTGATGACCGGACTGTCATTGTATACAATTTTGCATCAATGAGTCGGAAAATTCAATTTCCAATTTAATAAATTCAACACAGAAGAAGAAAATTGTAGTTGCGCATATCGCGATGATTTTATTTTCTTTTTCGTTATCCAATTCAAAAGGAGATTTTCCAATAACATCTAATTAAGTGTGCAACGCTGTACGTATTATATAGTTGTGCTACACTTCTTTGGTCTATTTAAATCAGGGGTGGGATTATTATTAGGGTTCCGTACTGAAATGGTAAAAAACGGAACCCTTAAGGTCAGCCCAACAACTCGACGCATCAAACAAATCGTATCAAGAAAAATGGATTCTATGGATCACAAAACGTACGTCTTATATTTTTGTGGTCCGAAATTGAGGATATGGACACTATATTTTTTGTCCTACACCCAATAAAATAGCGGTTTGAATTTTAAATTAATCAATACATAGGTTATCCAGGTGTGCAAACTTTCACGGCCGGCATTGTTCCAAGTCTTCATGGTTTCCGGGCTTGTAGGCCGTGGTCCGGTGGTATTTCTACCTGACGTTTCGTCTACAACTGCGGTAGACATTCTCAAAGGCGATGTGGCAGCGGTCGAAGTGTCCTCCTTGGCGGCTAAGGAGGACACTTCGACCGCTGCCACATCGCCTTTGAGAATGTCTACCGCAGTTGTAGACGAAACGTCAGATAGAAATACTACCGGATCACGGCCTACAAGCCTGGAAACCATGAAGACTTGGAATACATAGGTTATTTTGACACTGAAACCTCTTTCTCGCTCGAAACATTGTCAGAAAGTCGGTATCATAAATCCCCGGAACGAAATGAATCGATTTACGTTTAATCAACGTTGGAAAATATAGAAAACTTATTTCCAAAGTAAGTGCTGTGTAGCCCAAACAGTACATGTCAGAGGCATGCTAACCGACTTTTTGTGGCCAGAAATTAAGGACATAGACTTGAACGACCTTTAGTTTCAACAGGATGGCACGACATATGTCATAAAACCCATCAAACAATCGATCTTTTGGCAACTAAGCTCGGTAATCGTGTCATCAGCCGTCTTGGCGATGCCAATTGGCTGTCTCGGAGCTGCGATTTGGCGCCGTTGGACTTCTTTTTGTGGAGTACCTACCGTGAAAGATCGATGTTATGCGGACAATCCACAAACGATTCAGGCCCTTAAGTTGAATATTGGCAAAGCCATTCGTCAGATAGATACCTCGAAACCATCAACGTCTTGGAAAATTGGGCTGACAGGTTACGGTATTGCGAAGCCTACCGAGGCAGCCAGATGAATGAAGTCGTGTTTCATAAATAATGGGAATGTTTGCTCTTTCCAATCATCATGGTCGTCGTCCTCCCCTCTTCCCGTTACGCGGGGTCGACTTTCCTATAATCCTGAGACGCCATTGGACTTCTTTTTGTGAAGTACCGTGAAAGATCGATATTATGCGGACAATCCACGAACGACTCAGGTCCTTAAGTTGAATATTGGCCGAGCCATTCGTCAGATAGATACCCCGAAACCATCAACGTCTTGGAAAATTGGGCTGACAGGTTGCGGTATTGCGAAGCCTACCGAGGCAGCCAGATGAATGAAGTCGTGTTTCATAAATAATGGGAATGTTTGCTCTTTCCAATCATCATCGTCGTCGTCTTCGCCTCTTCCCGTTACGCGGGGTTCAGCTTTCCCAATCCTGAGACGCCATTCACTTCGCTGATAAGACGCCATTGGACTTTTTTTTGTGAAGTACCGTGAAAGATCGATGTTATGCGAACAGTCCACAAACGATTCAGGCCCTTAAGTTGAATATTGGCAAAGCCATTCGTCAGATAGATACCTCGAAACCATCAACGTCTTGGAAAATTGGGCTGACAGGTTACGGTATTGCGAAGCCTACCGAGGCAGCCAGATGAATGAAGTCGTGTTTCATAAATAATGGGAATGTTTGCTCTTTCCAATCATCATGGTCGTCGTCCTCCCCTCTTCCCGTTACGCGGGGTCGACTTTCCTATAATCCTGAGACGCCATTGGACTTCTTTTTGTGAAGTACCGTGAAAGATCGATATTATGCGGACAATCCACAAGCGATTCAGGGCCTTAAGTTGAATATTGGCCGAGCCATTCGTCAGATAGATACCCCGAAACCATCAACAACGTCTTAGAAAATTGGGCTGACAGGATGCGGTACTGCGAAGCCTGCCGAGGCAGGCACATGAATGAAGTCGTGTTTCATAAATAATGGGAATGTTTGCTCTTTCCAATCATTATCGTCGTCGTCCTCGCTTCTTCCCGTTACGCGGAGTCGTCTTTCCTATAATCCTGAGACGTGATTCACTTCGCTGACAAGCATCGTCATTAGACAGACCTAACACCTTCACATCTCTGTGGACATTCGTCATCCAAGTAGTTTTCGGCCTACCCCCCTTTCTTTTGTGTCAGAATATAGCATCATTTTTGGAGTTGGACATTTTTGGAGTTGGAAAAAATTGTGTTTTAAAGACCACCACCAGCTAAGGTTATTTGGGCCTAGCACCAATTCATATTTTCAATTCATTATTTTTGATGTGAAACATCTTATGTCGGGCTGTGAACAGCCGCGTGAGGGGAAATATGCAACGAAATTTATGGTCCGCTCCATCGCTGCTGTTCTCCCTACCACTGCGGCACTCTCTCTCTCACTCTCTCGGCTTCCGCGAGCTCGGGCACGGGAAGACAACCGCGTGTGTTACAGTGCAGTATATAGGATTACGTCAGCATAACAGTTTGTTGCTGCTTTTGAAAAAATATATACTACTACATAGAGAATACCACCGAGTTCAATAACGTTTTCTTTGATGTTTCACATCTGTCGGGGGTCCCGAGACCCACACTCTTTTTTTTCTTTAATAACAAATTGAAAATCCAATTGACACTTTTACCAGCTTTCGGGTTAGAACCCGGGGACTGGGGACTTGTAATAGAGGAACCATAGCAACGTCATGTAAACAATAGCATTGCTACACTCTCGGCCATTCTCAAACCCTTTTTGGAGTTGGAATGGTTCCATCGTCCAATAAGCTTGAATTTTTATTATCGTCCAGCCCTAAAATAGAAACTTAAGATTGGGATTCTATAGCAAGAGCCAACGTTGCATCCAAGCGAGAGGGTCACTGCGTTATACATTATATAAAGCCTGATCCACACATACAGTTCAAAGAACAAAAACAACATAAACCCCTTTTTTCAAAATAACGGTTATTTACTTTCTATATTATTAAAAGACTATACAAAAATTCCAGTCAATTAAACTCCGAAAGTAATAAATATTTATAATAATTTTCTTTTCGTTTACTAATGGTTTCACATGTAAAAACTAACCAAAACCCGCTTATCAGCTAACTCGTATCTTTTTGACGGATTTTTTTTTTCAGACGCTAATGACCTCTGTTGTCGAGCGTCTATAATCCACAATTCATTCATTTTTGACGGATATCAATTATTTTTTCACATGTAAAAACTAACCAAAACACGCTTATCAGCTAACTCGTATCTTTTTGACGGATTTTTTTTCAGACGTTAATGACCTCTGTTGTCGAGTGTCTATAATCCATTCATTCATATAATTCATTCATTTTTGACGGATATCAATTATTTCAAAACAAAAGAAGAGCTTTTTAGCACATTTCTCTTCTATTTGCATCCGCCGATTTACCCCAAAAAAAATAGGGCTCTTCCTATTTACGTGTCAAACATTCTACCGAAATTTGGTATCGATCCGCTATCGTTTGACAGACATTGTTTTTAGAAAAAAATTATTAAGATTTTATTTATATTTGACATCTAGAATGCATTTGTATTTTTTACCTATGTTAATACGTGACATTGAAAATATTTTTCTTTAATATCACAGAAAACTCTGAACGGATTTGACTCAAAATCTAATCAGATCTGAGTTATAATGATGATTTTTATTTGTTTAGCCATTGATATTGATACAAAGCATCATTAAAAATTTTGAATGAGCCCATTAAAAACTCAGACACTCGTGTTAAAAAAATCATCTATTTTATAAAAAGTATGTTCATTAAAAATAGTTTTAAATGTTTTTTGAAATTGTGTATATTTTATGTGCTGTAATAGTTTGAGGTAATTTTTTCCCACATTGTTGGGCGATTTTTGTGAAATTTTTAAACGTGTGAAAGGAATTCCAAGTGCTGACAAATACAACAAGACAAACTGCATGAATCTATGTCCTTCCGTTTTTGAGATATCGAAGGAGAAAAAATTTCATCACATACACACATAGACATCAGTCAGAAAATGGTTTTAATAATTCCTAGGGTGACAAAACGTGAAGATCTGAATCAAATACTTTCCTTTATCGGTGGGATGTAAAAAAATATCGTTCCAATCGATCAAATATTTTTCGAGGAGAATAAAATTAAGGTCAATGTCAAATCAGATTTTCTGAAAATGCTTTCTGCAACCCAGCATAAATCTGTCAGGATTGCGATAAAGAAAAATTTACAGTGTAGATGAAACACATTTTCAAAAACATCTAAGCTCAGTTATTGTTGTATCTATTTGAAGGTAAACAATGCAATCACAAGATGTAAACTCATTCTAGCGCATGAGCCGATTGTGCCGAGAGAAACAACTAACGTCCAAATCTCACAACCTACTTAAATACTAATGCCCATAAAAAAACCTTATCCCTAGCCTGCACTGCTCTCGACTCCATTCTCTCCAAAATTACTGTATGACCTGACAAAAGCTTCTAGAGAACATTAGACCGAGAGCTAGTGACAATTTTTTGGTGTTATTTATTCAAGGTCTTATTTTTGTGAAGACGTTGAGGGAGGCATATTAAAGTGCCCTGAGCAAGGGATTTTGCTAGATAGCGGTATGGGAGGGATGCAGACCGCCCCCCAACATGTAACAAAAAAATGGTCACAATTATTATTGCTTCAAGGCTAAAATTGTTTGTATAGCTTGTCGGTGACCCAATAATGTCATTATAATATATAAAATTTGAACCCTGAACTAATAATATAAATTTCGTCGGGTACATGACACGTTTAGGGTGATCTGCCACCCCTTTAATACTGACCAATCGATCTGCAAATTATATAATGGCATTGTTAGGTCACCGACAACCTATACAAACAATTTCAGCCTTGCAGCAATAATAATTGTGACCATTTTTTTTTTGTTACATGTTGGGGGCGGTCTGCATCCCTCCCATACCGCTATCTAGCAAAATCACTTACTCAGGGCACTTTAATATGCCTCCCTCAACATCTTCACAAAAATAAGGCCTTGAATAAATAACACCAAAAAATTGTCACTATAAGCTCGTGATCTATTATTTTTGGTTTAGGAATCACCCCACAAGCGATTGCACATGTTTTTTGAAACACCCTGTATAGATATTTGTATAAAGGCTTTCACAGAAATGTTTCATTTTGAATTAAAATTATTTTCAGAAATGATTTTGGAACACAGAAGACACAAATGGTTCTTCATATTTTATTTCCTATACTGACGTTTTTCGTCAACAATATTTAAAACATGTAAAAAATTACAAAACCGATACTTTAAATTCAATTGGCATTTTCTAATTTAAATGCCATTAAAAGACAAATTATTCAAGTGAAGCAATTTAACATTTCTCCGTAAGTACTAATGAAATGCACGTAGGTACTTCTATACTGCTAGTTATACACATTAGCAGACGTCTGACGCTTTTCAATTAGAAAGAAACATTGACTTAAAGAAAAAGAAAACCAATTTTACTTTATCTTGATATAGATGTATAAAATAAGGTTGAGTTAGTGCCATTTCCAGCTTTGCGTGTCGCACATTTCCAATGGCGTTATACGACGCGTATGGCCGGCGTACCGGCCGAGACACGTCCGACCGGTCGAAATATTAATAGGCGCACGAGCGTGCATCAGTCTACAAGCGCGAGCTAGAACAAGTTAGGGTACGTGCAGTATGGAGCTGGGAATCTAGATCTTACTTGCCACTAGCGTCACCTGACGAATAATAAATATAAACGTTTGACACATACCTTACTTGCCACTAGCGCTATCTGTGGAAAAAAATGGTAGCTCTCATTATTTTCGTAACATTTCTATTTCAATTTCATCAAGACCTAAATAGCCAAATTTTAAATGAAGCGATGTTAGCGCCTCACAGTGGGGCCGGAATGTATTAAATTAAAATTTTGATCCAACCCTTACACAAGAACGCCATTAGTTCTTCTTCGTATACATTCTTCTACCTCTTTTTATTTAATTTTTATCATTTCTTTTTCCGTGAAATTGTTCTTTTTCATTTGATTAATATTCAGAATGATTGTGCTGAAATCTTTTTAAATCCACTTTGCGTTGGCTTCAGAAAATGTTAGTTGTACATAAATTTAATTTCAGTTAAAGTGACTGAAAGCCAATAAACCTGTTTATTTGAAAATTCGATGAGACAACGCTTAATAAAATTTTCAAAGCAACAAAATGTTTACATACCGTGTAGATAAACGTCGCAAATCTATACTAATATTATAAAGCTGAAGAGTTTCTTTGTTTGGTTGAACGCGCTTATCTCAGGAACTACTGGTTCGAATTGAAAAATTATTTTTGTGTTGGATAGTTCATTTATCGAAGAAGGCTATAGGCTATATAATATCACGCTACGACCAATAGGAGCGGAGCATCAATGAAAAATGTTGCAAAAACAGGAAAAATTATTCATTTGAGAGCTTCCGTTGCGTGCGCTGCGTAAACGGTTAAAGTTACGCAAAAATCATGTATGACGGAATTGTTCCCGGAAGGTTTATATAATATATAGCGAACGAGCGAAGCGAGTGAGTAATGTAATTCCTAAATCACGCAACGGATTTTGATGCGGTTTTCACCATCAGTTAGATAATTTTTCACGGAAGGTTTATATACAGTGTGTGCTTCACTTTACATGAGGACACCTAAATAACTTTTTCATTTTAAAAGCAATCATTATAAAATTTTCAGCAGTTATGCAGGCCATTAAGATGCATCTTTTTTGTAGGAACAAAATTTTTCAAAAGTCAAAATCTAGCCAACTACGATTAAAATAAAAAGTAGGGTTTCAAGTAAACTCATAATATGTGCGATCAAGATAGAGCAAAATTTTATTAAAAAATTCGACTGATGACCAGTCCTATATTTCCCACCTAGTAAATATTTGCAAAAAATAAGCACTCTTTTTTTTTATTCTTTGACTAGGCCCAAATAATCTTAGCTGTTGGTGGTCTTTAAAACACAATTTAATTTTTATTCTTTGAAAAAAGCATGGCCCTCTTTTTTGTTTGGTGATCTACTTATGGCTAGCTTAGTATAGCAAAAATCATGGTTACCTTGATTTAGGTACGTACAATTTTTATTTTTTTTAGTAAAATATTTTTTTTCTCGAAAATTATACATTTTAGAGAAAAAAATATTTACATTTTTTTCATATTATAACATCTAGAATTCATTTATATTTTTTTTTACCTATGTTAATACGTGACATTGAGGACGTTTTTTTGAATATCTCAGGATCCACTGAACCGATTTGACTCAAAATCTAATCAGATCTAAGTTAAAGGCTGATAAACACAATAGAACAATCGGCATGCCCGTATGTTGTCCCGTTCTTAAGATATCGAAGGCGAAAAATTGACCACATACACACACACACACATACAGACATCAGTCAGAAAATGATCTTAAACGATTGCTAGGGTCTCAAAACGTGAAAATCTGTTAAAATCTTGAAATACTTCCCTACCATAGTAGAGGTGGGAAGTAAAAAATATAAATGAATTCTAGATGTTATAATATGAAAAAAATATTTTACTAAAAAAAATAAAAATTGTACGTAAATCAAGGTAACCATGATTTTTGCTATATTAAGTTAGCCATCAGTAGATCACCAAACAAAAAAGAGTGCCATGCTTTTTTCAAAGAATAAAAATTAAATTGTGTTTTAAAGACCACCAACAGCTAAGGTTATTTGGGCCTAGTCAAAGAATAAAAAAAAAAATTCGACTGATGACCAGTCCTATACTTCCCACCTAGTAAATATTTGCAAAAAATAAACACTCTTTTTTTTATTCTTTGACTAGGCCCAAATAACCTTAGCTGTTGGTGGTCTTTAAAACACAATTTAATTTTTATTCTTTGAAAAAAGCATGGCCCTCTTTTTTGTTTGGTGATCTATTGATGGCTAGCTTAATATAGCAAAAATCACTGGTTACCTTGATTTACGTACAATTTTTATTTTTTTTAGTAAAATATTTTTTTTCTCGAAAACTATACATTTTAGAGAAAAAAAATATTTACATTTTTTTCATATTATAACATCTAGAATTCATTTATATTTTTTTTTACCTATGTTAATACGTGACATTGAGGACGTTTTTTTGAATATCTCAGGATCCACTGAACCGATTTGACTCAAAATCTAATCAGATCTAAGTTAAAGGCTGATAAACACAATAGAACAATCGGCATGCCCGTATGTTGTTCCGTTCTTAAGATATCGAAGGCGAAAAATTGACCACATACACACACACACACATACACACATACACACACACATACAGACATCAGTCAGAAAATGATCTTAAACGATTGCTAGGGTCTCAAAACGTGAAAATCTGTTAAAATCTCGAAATATTGTTTTCGGACTGAATCCATTACTTCCCTACCATAGTAGAGGTGGGAAGTAAAAAGTGTTTATTTTTTGCAAATATTTACTAGGTGGGAAGTATAGGACTGGTCATCAGTCGAATTTTTCTTGTAAAATATGATGATGTCAAAAATGTTTTAGTTTAAAACAAGCTTACCAAGTTCAAACTTTAAAATAAAACCTAAACACAATCGAAATCTCCGTCGACTGCAAAAATAAAAAAAAATCTTTTATAGTCTTTTTTTTAACCTTAATAAAATGCATTCAAGCTGAGAGCCGTTTTAACAAAATGTAGCTACTGTAGTTCCATCTATTGTTGAATGTATATAACTCAAGAGCCTTACGTCTTATTATTAGTCTACTTGAATGATTTATTCTGAAACTATTTCAAAAGTTTCTTTCACATTACATTCAAACGTTCTTTTTACTTTAACCCCCCCCCCCCCCCAGGGGAGACATTGGAATGTGGTTGCTATCTCAACTTGCATTCCAATATTCTTAGGGAATTAGCGCTCCCAGGGATGCGAGCTCGTACCAGTCGGTTTGTGTATGCCGACTGACGGATTCTCTTACACAAATGAACTATTTGTTGTGTTGAAAAGACGCTAATGACCTGAGTTGTCGACGCGTCTAATTAATTAATTTAAGAACTTTCAACATGTATTTTTGATCATATTTTACATTTTTTATGAACACCGCAAACATCATTCCACAGTGGACTCGTACTTTTCTGCACGGCCACCTGGCTTAGTGTGTTTGAGACCTTAACATACATATACCTATAGTTAAATACATGCTGTGTTTTATTTCACATGTCAACCACTTCCGACTATTTCCGTTTCATCTAATAATTCTGAAATGCATCCCAGTATGTGACATTAGACGTCATTAACGTCAAAAAAAATTCATGTAAATCGTATCAGTCGTTCTCGAGTTATAAGCGTACTAACGGACAGACAGACAGACGTTGCGTTTTATAATATTTATATAATATAGAAGCCATACTTGTGTGCCTCAATTTTTCAGTCTGTGATTTCGGAGCATATGAGGTTATATAAATAAAACGTATGCTAGTAGTGCAGATAACTGTAAATCACGAAGCATGTAGTAATTTTTCAGCAGGGCACAAGTGTGACACGGGCAGATGACAGAAGCCCCAGATAGAGTTAATAAGAGGACAGAAGAACCCACACGATGCGGTGGGGAGGCACAGCATTGTACAGTGATCACGTTGAATAACCACCGAAATATATACAGAGTGTACCAGAAATTAGAATATAATGTAATATTTAAAAATATTAGTAAAAAAACTTTTTGGAGACAAGCTTTTATTGAAATGTACTTGTTAAAAAAAATTCGACTGATGCCCTATACTTCCCACCTAGTAAATATTTGCAAAAAATAAACACTCTTTTTTATTCTTTGAAAAAAGCATAGCCCTCTTTTTTGTTTGGTGATCTTCTGATGGCTAGTAATATAGCAAAAATCATGGTTACCTTGACTTACGTACAATTTTCTTTTTTTAGTAAAATATTTTTTTTCTCGAAAATTACATTTTAGAGAAAAATAAATATTTACATTTTTTTCATATTATAACATCCAGAATTCATTTATATTTTTTACTTCCCACTTCTACTATGGTAGGGAAGTAATGGATTTAGTCCGAAAAAAATATTTCGAGATTTTAACAGATCTTCACGTTTTGAGACCCTAGCAATCGTTTAAGATCATCTTCTGACTGATGTCTGTATGTGTGTGTGTGTGTGTGTATGTGGTCAATTTTTCGCCTTCGATATCGTAATAACAATAGGAACAACATACGGACATGCCGATTGTTCTATTGTGTTTATCAACCTTTAACTTATATCTGATTAGATTTTGAGTCAAATCGGTTCAGTGGATCCTGAGATATTAAAAAAAACGTTCTCAATGTCACGTATTAACATAGGTAAAAAAAATATAAATGAATTTTAGATGTTATAATATGAAAAAAATATTTCCTAAAAAAAATAAAAATTGTACGTAAATCAAGGTAACCATGATTTTTGCTTTATTAAGCTAGCCATCAGTAGATCACTAAACAAAAAAGAGGGCCATGCTTTTTTTCAAAGAATAAAAAAAGAGTGTTTATTTTTTGCAAATATTTACTAGGTGGGAAGTATAGGACTGGTCATCAGTCGAATTTTTTTTTACCTATGTTAATACGAGACATTGAGAACGCTTTTTTTAATATCTCAGGATCCACTGAACCGATTTGACTCAAAATCTATTCAAATCTAAGTTAAGGCTGATAAACACAATAGAACAATCGGCATGGCCGTATATTGTTCCGTTTTTACGATATCGAAGGCGGAAAATTGACCACATGGAAAAACAATGTTCAATATTTACACGTAAATCGTATGTATACATCAAAATTGGACACCTGTAGACGATTCTGATTTTCACTCAAGTATTCACTCAAAATCCTGGGCGTTACTTTTGGGACAACCTATATATAATATATCTCTGTTTCTGTACCAAATCCCTAGTTGACTACGTGCGATACGAACAACTGGCATACCGACTGTTCAGTTAGTTAGGTCAGGCACAAATGTACATACACAATAATTATTTAAAATAAATTAATAGATTTATACGGCTGTATTGCAATTGAAAATTTTTTTTCGTTGGAAAGCAGCCAATTATATAATTGATTCGAAACATATTGGAAAAAATCATTTTACCAACCATAGTCACAGTCAGGATTCTAACCTGAACCTTTCCACTTTCGCGGCGGAATGAGCTTACATTTACTCAACCGTGACAAGATTACTAATCTAAGATTCTCCTTATATGCTTCGGAATCAATTGATTTTCACTACATGCGCATGTAGTAAAAATCAATTGAATTCAACATACTAACTCTTCTTTAAAAATAAGCAAACCCATATTCGAATTATTGAATTGTAAATTATAGACGCTCGACAACAGAAGTCAAACCCATATTCGAGCATTTTGGTAAAATGGGAGCGTAGGTTTTTTTTTAACTAATTAACTCCCAGGCCAAACCGCTGAAACTAGAAACTTGGACAGTAGGTTCCTTTTGTGACGTAAACACCAACTAGGAAGGGATTTTTCGAATTTCAACCCCTAATGGGAGGAGGAGTATTGTTTTTATTGTTTAAATCCGTATCCTAAGGAGTGAAAACGGGGGTGGAAACCTTCATGAAGGACACGCTGTAATAATAAAAAAGGGTGTGGGTCTCGGGACCCCCGACAGATGTGAAACATCAAAGAAAACGTTATTGAACTCGGTGGTATTCTCTATGTAGTAGTATATATTTTTTCAAAAGCAGCATCTAACTGTTATGCTGACGTTATCCTATATACTGCACTGTAACACCGCGTTTGTTACAGTGCACGCCTGAGCCAAGAGAGAGAGTGCCGCAGTGGTAGGGAGAACAGCAGCGAAGGAGCGGACCAAACATTTCGTTGCATATTTCCCTTCACGCGGCTGTTCACAGCCCGACATAAGATGTTTCACATCAATAATTGGGATTATAGACGCACGACAACAGAGGTCATTAGCGTCTGAAAAGAAGACTCGCTGTATCTCTGAAATTGCTCAAACTAAAAACGTGTGACTAATCATAAATTCATAGCACCAGGGCGAAGCCGGACGGGACCGCTAGTATTTTCATAAATGCAAGCTTTTTTCTAAACTTTAACAGAAACACAAAACGAACAAAATTTATTATTTAAGTTAATTGCTGCGTAATTTGAGAAACTAATGATTCGTGTTAAGAAATCCATGGTGAATGGAAGCCTTGAGTTGAACCGGAGTGTCGACTGGGAGTTGACACAATTCTGACGCATGCGTACAGTACTGTACAAAAGAAACTTTCGTAATAACAACATAATATAGACCGAGAGCTAGTGACATTTTTTTGGTGCTATTTATTCAAGGCCTTATTTTTGTGAAGATGTTGAGAGAGGCATATTAAGGTGTTCTGAGTAAGAGATTTTGCTAGATAGCGGTATGGGAGGGATGCAGACCGACCTCAACATGTGACAAAAAAAATTCGACTGATGACCAGTCCTATACTTCCCACCTAGTAAGTAGGTGCGTTTGGTATCAAGGTGTAGTGTAAAAAGTGTAAACACTTTTGACACTATTACGTTTGTTATACAAAAGTGTAAAATAACTGACCTGTTTGTTATTTCAGTGTGGGACTAAAGGTGTAACAACTATTAGTACCGGCTCGTGAGCAAGTGCACGTAGTGTAGTAGAGGTCACGTGATATATGTCTGAATTGACAATCGCTTTGACAGATTTGATACCTTTTTCGTACTCTGTTTTTTACAATTTTTGTCTCTTAAAAATGAATGAACTTCAAAATGTAATGGTACAAGACAAATATGGCAGTGAGTTTAACATTTTTACGACCAAAAAAACTGTAAAAACTAGAAATAATGAACTCAGTCAATCTGTCATTTATTACTTCCCACCTCTACTATGGTAGGGAAGTAATGGATTCAGTCCGAAAACAATATTTCGAGATTTTAACAGATTTTCACGTTTTGAGACCCTAGCAATCGTTTAAGATCATTTTCTGACTGATGTCTGTATGTGTGTGTGTGTGTATGTGTGTGTGTGTGGTCAATTTTTCGCCTTCGATATCTTAAGAACGGAACAACATACGGGCATGCCGATTGTTCTATTGTGTTTATCAGCCTTTAACTTAGATCTGATTAGATTTTGAGTCAAATCGGTTCAGTGGATCCTGAGATATTCAAAAAAACGTCCTCAATGTCGTGTATTAACATAGGTAAAAAAAAATATAAATGAATTCTAGATGTTATAATATGAAAAAAATGTAAATATTTTTTTTCTCTAAAATGTATAGTTTTCGAGAAAAAAAATATTTTACTAAAAAAAATAAAAATTGTACGTAAATCAAGGTAACCATGATTTTTGCTATATTAAGCTAGCCATCAATAGATCACCAAACAAAAAAGAGGGCCATGCTTTTTTCAAAGAATAAAAATTAAATTGTGTTTTAAAGACCACCAACAGCTAAGGTTATTTGGGCCGAGTCAAAGAATAAAAAAAAGAGTGTTTATTTTTTGCAAATATTTACTAGGTGGGAAGTATAGGACTGGTCATCAGTCGAATTTTTTATTTTGTAATGCGCATGTACAATCTACTCAGAATGTACACTTACCCGTTTGTTACAAGTGTACATTTAGTTTACACTTTTGCTGAACTTTTTACACTTTTCAGTGAAAAGTTATCTACACTACACTACACTACACCGCGATACCAAACACACCTAATATTTGCAAAAAAAAACACTCTTTTTTTATTCTTTGAGAAAAAGCATGGCCCTCTTTTTTGTTTGGTGATCTACTGATGGTTAGCTTAATATAGCAAAAATCATGGTTACCTTGATTTACGTATAATTTTTATTTTTTTTAGTAAAATATTTTTTTTCTCGAAAACTATACATTTTAGAGAGAAAAAATATTTACATTTTTTTCATATTATAACATCTAGAATTCATTTATATTTTTTTTTACCTATGTTAATACGTGACATTGAGAACGTTTTTTTTTAATATCTCAGGATCCACTGAAGCGATTTGACTCAAAATCTAATCAGATCTAAGTTAAAGGCTGATAAACACAATAGAACAATCGGCATGGCCGTATGTTGTTCCGTTTTTAAGATATCGAAGGCGAAAAATTGACCACATACACACACACGCACATACAGACATCAGTCAGAAACTGATTTTAAATGATTGCTAGGGTCTCAAAACGTGAAGATCTGTTAAAATATAGAAATATTTTTTTCGGACCAAATCCATTACTTCCCTACCATAGTAGAGGTGGGAAGTAAAAATGATCACAATTATTATTGCTTCAAGGCTAAAATTGTTTGTATAGCTTGTCGGTGACCCAATAATGCCATTATAATATTTAATGATCGATTAGTCAGTATTAAAGGGGTGGCAGATCACCCCAAACGTGCCATGTACCCGACGAAATTTATATATTATTAGTTCAAGGTTCAAATTTTAATATGTCGTTACGGCGACTTTTTTAAGTATATATTTCAATTTGCAGAACAAATGTCGGTTTCCACCCCCTCTCTTAGAGGAAAACTTGTAGGTGTTTATATCGTTCTGCAAGGGGGTTAATACCGATCCTGGGGGGCCTCCAAATCTCGAGAAGTCCTTCTTAATCAAATCCCAAATATGTTTAGTAAGTAAGAGGCAGTTTAGAGTTGGAGGCCCCGTACGTATACAAAATATAAACGTAGGTAGGTTGTTTATTATAAATATTTGATTTTTTTGTCAGCCATTACATCTATATTAGCTTTGTTCCAACCACTCTGAATACTGTAATATTACCGTCACGCTCATGCGCAGTGTATAGAACGCGTTCCAACCGAACTTGTGATCGTTTGTGGATGATTCTTAAAGCGTTCCAACCGAATTTGTGATAGTTTGTGAACGGTTTCCGAACGACCATTTCGGTACATGCTCTAGACATGAAACCAAAATGAAACTGTAAAACTGACATGCGCATTAAGCACTTTGTTACGTTTGTCTCTGTTCAATACCAACTTGAAACAGTTGTTTATTCATTTGTAATTTGTTTTATTTTTGTTTTGTCTCGTCTCTAATCTAATATCTCTTTATTCTTCATTTGAGATTTGTTTTGTTTTTGTTTGTTTTTGCAAGATTATTAATTTAAATATTTATATTTGAATTCTTAGTTAATAAAATTTAATTATATTTATATTCGTGTAATTCTAAAAATGTTTTTAACTACAAAAAAAGCCTGAAATTAGGAATTTACATTTGACAAATGACAATTGATATATATTGATCATATGCATGGTGATGGAGGCCATAATTTGATGCCCAAAACGGTCACAAAAGCGTTCTAACCAATGTCTACGTTTGTAGCGTCACAGAACCGTGCAAGGTTGACGCATGCGGACAAAACCGATAAAAACAGTTTCGTTACCGTTTCAAAACGATCCATTTATGGCAGGTTGGAACATAGCTATTATTCATTTTTTACGAAATTTACACTACAAATACATCAATTGCTAAGCAGACCGGGGGCCTCATTTAGTTCTGCCGCCCCGGGCCTCCGACGGGCTTACTCCGCCACTGTGTAGAATGCTTCTCAAATTTAAAATTTCTAAAAAGAAAAGCTTTCGAGTGGGAATTTTCATTTGCACATTTCCATTCGTGCAGCAATAGCAAACATCAGTACGGCAACATTCGCGTGTATGCGGAGGCAGCAGGACGGAGTATGTAGCAGCAGGAACACAGTGGCAGGAACGTTAATGGCGCGCGACTTACGTGCGGTTGTCGTTACTACACGACAGACAGACCGACATCCGTAATGTCCCTCTACACATTGTGCGAATACAGTCAGTACAAAATAATTGAGCAACGACCTTTGGAAAGAAACAAAATGGACGAATTCGAGAAAACAATCTATAAAGAATAAAATCGATTTTGAAACACTCGACCAGGCAGTGTAGCCTAGTGGATAGCGATCCTGCTACCGATGAGACAAAAATTCTACCATGACCAAAGATCTTAAAATAACTCAGCAGGAATACCATCTATAAGTCAAATTAATCCTGCTACAGATGTAGGTATTATGGTCAGGGTAAATTAAATAAGTGAATCACTCAACCAGTACATTACGAAGTCAAGTCGATCCTGCTATCGATGAGACAAAAATCCTACCATCATCAAAGATCTTAAAATGACTCAGCAGGAATACGATCTATAAGTCAACTCAATCCTGCTACAGATGTAGGTATTATGGCCAGGTTAAACCAAATAAGTGAGTCACTCAACCAGAACATTACGAAGTCAAGTCGATCCTGCTATCGATGAGACAAAAATCCTAACATCATCAAAGATCTTAAAATGACTCAGCAGGAATACCATTTATAAGTCAAATCAATCCTGCTACAGATGTAGGTATTATGAATTGAATTGTGGATTATAGACGCTCGTAGGTATTATGGTTTGGTTCAACCAAATACCTAAATGAATTACTCAACTATCTGCTAAGATATTCATCTGGAATTATTGAGGGAAACCATGGAAAACCTCAAACAAGATGGCCGGTACAGGAATTACCGTTTCTCGGCGTGAGACAGTAGGAAAAAGTCCAAGCCACATTTGCCCCTGCCGGGATTCGAACCCAGTACCTTCCCAATGCGAGTCTAGTGCTGTACCACTAAGCTACATCGCTGGGTAAAATAATTATATAAAATAATTATATCCTACGAATCAATTACCATGGAAGCAGGAAGAATAGAAGTTTTGCTGCTATCGATTGTAGGATATTAATCATGTTAGACTTGTTATGTTTGAAGCTAAATGGGATTTAAAGGATCAGTCGGCAGGAAAAGCATCGACAAGTCGAAGTAATCCTGCTGTAGACACGGAGCAAACCGGCGTGTCGGGTTCACGCCATCATCTCCGGTGTCACACAAACCGTGTAAATGCTCACTGCATCACCTAGCGTAGATATAATGTACCTTCATACATTTTAAGCTACCTAACCTAAAACATTGACGGTCTTCAAATGATAAAACAGTTTAGCTACACTGGTTTTAAGTATATTTTATGTTGGCACAAATAATTGTGGATAAAGGAAAATATACAACGTTTAAACAAGGCGTAGAAAATGCGTTTTCATAATTTTTTGACGGGAATATCGTAAGTTTATTGCGCGTTTAGTAATAAACTGTACTGGCATTAGGTAAGATGAAGATATCAAGAAAAAGAGGACAGTGTTATTATTATGAATCACATAAATAAAGTTCAGATATTTTGCATAGTTTAGGCGCTATAATAAAAAAAGTGGATTTTCGATTTTTTTATTTTTGCCGATGGCTGATTTATTAACAGAGTCAAATCTACACTGTAAAAAATGAATGTAAAAATACTTTGAAAGTTAAGGTAGAATTCGCTCGATTTTCTAAGTGATTTTACATTATTATTTATTTTTACACAGAAAACTTCATAAAATCTTGGACTTTTACTGTAAAGTTAAAGATTTTTACATAAAGTAAATTAAAATTACATAATTTGTGTCATATTCCAATAAAGTGTGTAAAAATTACAGAATAAAATGTATAGTTACATATTATATAAAATGAATGAATACAAAACAAATTAATGTAAAATTAGTAACCACGCATGCACAATGTGTTTTTATGGAATCTACGCGATGTGCAGGCGATACCTGTTTGCGACGCCATTGTATCTTTGTGTGCCTATTACCAGATTAATCGCTGGCTACAAATGGACCATCGATAATCTATGTAATTGGCCTTCTCATTTCTTACAGTGTAGTTTGCACTTTCTTAAGGCAGTTTTTTAATACCGATTTCGTGGTGTAAGATTTTTTAATTTAACCAAATTTCTATCTGTCATAATAACGGAGATCCCCATGTTGAGAATGAGTTTGTGGACGCATTGTATAGTATTTTGAAAATTCTCAGTTAATGTCAAGTTCCGTAGCTTTCTGAACGTCTCTCGTATAATAACAGAATAGATTTCAATATCCCAAACCGATCAAGTTTGGAAATAAGACAATAAGACACATCGTTTGCACCCAGCCAACAGAGAGTATTCAAATTTCAAACTTATCGGCTAAATTCAATAACAACTATGCTTAATCAACTTATATCTAACTTTATTACAACAATGCAGTGTTTCAGCTAGACAACAATATTATTATTATTATGTGTTATTGTTTTCGTGAATGTAAACAACAAAGGGACGAAATAACATATCGCTTATAATATTATGAATAGCTAAAATAAACAAGCCCACTGACTTAGTGTCTAGGGAGTTGGTTCAAAATAATTATTGCTTAAATGTATATCTAGGGCCACGGCAGTGGCCCCCGCCAAGTCGAGCAAACAACAGACGGCAGCACCCGTGTATACCTTTTCTCGAAGCAACTCAAGGCACTTTTCAACTTTCTATATCTCTGTTACAAATGCAAGCAGAAGGCTGAAAATTTCGCTAGAGATTGTACCTAACGGTCTTAACTAATTCCCCAAATTACAACTTTCTAATAAATATAGTTCAAAAAATTTCAACCCTCAAAATTTGTCTATTTTGTCACTCACTCACTGACATAGCGATCATCAAAAAGCTATAGGGCACTTCAAGTAGTCCTAGAAAGCTGAAATTTGGTATGCAGGCTGGGTTTCACGTACAAGTAACGAGAAAATTCCAATATCTGTGTTTTCCCCCTCCAACCCCTAAAAGGAGGTGTTGCAGATTTACATAGGTCCTTACTCAGAGAAAGCTGAAATTTGGTATGCATGCTGAGTTTCACGTACAAGTAACGAGAAAATTCAAATATTTGTGATTTTCTCTTTCCAACCTTACAAAAAGAACTGAGATCCCATCAAAAATATTCTTGTAAAGAAAAAAAAAACTCGGGTCGCAGTGACAAAACCCTGCCGACAATATAGTGTATTTGCTAATACTGGCATTGTGGCTTTATTATGTGAACTTAAGTTTGTTTTTGAGCAAAATAAAAAATTTAAGCCCTTAATACATCCCTTAAAATAATATTTTTTTTCTTAATTTCAATATTTTTATCAACCTTGGTACCAAATTAAATACACCCTTCAGTAAGTAAAGCACTATCCGTTAACTAGTATTTTCATAAAATTTGTAAATTCGGTCCTGTCGGGCCGATTTTATTAAAATTTTAGAAGCACATTTTAATCGTTACTAAAGGGTTAAACTTCAATTTTGAAACGATTCTGAGAATTTTTTCGGCATTTTTGGGCCCAAAAACATTTTTCAACCCCTAAAAACTACCCTTAAAATGGTCCGATGGGACCCATTTTAAATAGGCTTCGTGCGGTGATGGATTTCAACGTGCCTACCAAATTTCGTCAAAATCAATTAACTCTTTCGAAAGTTATTGCCCGTACACATATATATGTATATATATATATATAAATATATATATACATATATAAACAGACATTTCCAAAAATGGTACCAAAGTGTTCAGGAGGTTATGAAACGTCGAGAAATTTTGGTCCGACCCCTAGGTCCCGCCATCCGACCGACGCCAATAGTGTATGTGCCATATTCTATGGCAAATACACTAAAAATGCCAAGTCTCGCAACACTTTCGCCGTAAAAAGTTTTGAGATCCTGAAAAGTACCAAGTCAGCCATTCTATTACCTTTGACTATGAAGGTAGCAAATTACTCGATAGTTGTCTTAAAACTACACAGGTAAAATAAAGAATAATTTATAAAAAATATTTTATAAACTTGTAGTACCTTTTGAACTTGGCAATCACGTGGCATCAGGATAGATGATACCGTGCGATAAAGTTTTAATAAAAGCAATCATCACAGTACACCTATGCCAGGTGATTGCCAAGTTCAAAAGGTACTACAAGTTTACAATCATAAAATATTATTTATAAATTATTCTTTATTTTACCTGTGTAGTTTTAAGACAACTATCGAGTAATTTGCTAACTTCATAGTCAAAGGTAATAGAATGGCTGATTTGGTACTTTTCGGGATCTCAAAACTTTTTACGGCGAAAGTGTTGCGAGACTTGGCATTTTTTTTCTTTACAAAAATATTTTTGATGGGATCAACTATATCGTAACTACAACTCACCTGATGATTATGGCCAGGGCCCAGGGATGTACCAGTTCAGTTAAAGATTACCAAGATACGTACAAGCGAGAATTTTTAGAAAAATTAATGATTTGGTATGAAAAATAGGTACCTATACCTTAAATACCTAGGACGTTACTTTATTACGCACGTGTGTTATAACTAAAGTGACCAAATCCTGAATATCAAAAAGCGGCACAAGGTCTATAAAAACCCGGCGCAGGCAACCGTTGGGTTCCACGCCCAAAAAAGCCTTAAACGCGCTATAAACCCCCAAAAACTCGCTAAAAAAAACCCAAAAATTCGCTAGAAATCCCCAAAAACTCGCTAGAAACCCCTAAAAACTTGCTAGAAGCCCCCAAAAACTCACTGGAAACCTCCAAAAACTCGCTAGAAACCCTCAAAAACTCGCTAGAAACCCCCTAAAACTCGCTAGAAACCCCCAAAAACTCGCTAAAAACCCCCAAAAACTCACTAGAAACCCCCAAAAACTCGCTGAAAACCCCCAAAAACTTGCTAGAAATCCCCAAAAACTCGCTAGAAATCCCCAAAAACTCGCTAGAAACCCCCAAAAACTCGCTGAAAACCCCCAAAAACTTGCTAGAAATCCCCAAAAACTCGCTAGAAATCCCCAAAAACTCGCTAGAAATCCCCAAAAACTCGCTAGAAACCCCCAAAAACTCGATAGAAACCCCCAAAAAAACGCTAGAAACCCCCAAAAACTCGCTGAAAACCCCCAAAAACTTGCTAGAAATCCCCAAAAACTCGCTAGAAATCCCCAAAAACTCGCTAGAAACCCCCAAAAACTCGCTTGTTTTTGGGGGTTTCTAGCGAGTTTTTGGGGGTTTTTAGCGAGTTTTTGGGGGTTTCTAGCGAGTTTTTAAGGGTTTTTAGCGAGTTTTTATTTTAGATATTATTTATTTTTTAAGGTAGGTATCAATTATATAATTATTGATAAATAAAATACTTTGAGTGGGTAAAAATATCTAATGACAAAAAATAAACATTCTTAATGCACGTGATTTAATGAAAACGGGACAAAAGCGGGACGCTTGTTGAATCGGGACTCGTGGCTCAAAATCGGGACTGTCCCGCCTAAATCGGGACGGATGGTCACTTTAGTTATAACGTAAAACAAAACAGTATTACTTTATAGAACGGAGTGCGTTAAAATTTACTTTAAACACTACCGTTCGAATGCAGTAGAAGCTTCCATAAAGAATCACTTTTCAAACGGTACACAGCCATCTAAAATTGTACTTTTGATGCAAGTGTTGCAAAAAATATAATAATATAATATTTACCTTGTATAAATAAATTGTGAAATAAATAATAAAAAAAATAAATTATAATTTAAAAAAACTAAAAAACGCTTTAATGAACTAAAAAGTAAAAAATAATTAATTTTATTGTAAAAAAGCGTGGGGTAGTATGAAAATATGATACAAACACGCTTTTTTACAATAAAATTAATTATTTTTTACTTTTTAGTTCATTAAAGCGTGTTTTTTAGTTTTTTTAAATTATAATTTATTTTTGCTTTTTAGTCCTGGAGATCCTGGTCAGGATAATGGGACAAACTTATGGAATTATTGTATTGTAATCGGTCCTTGATAAGTGTGCAAAGTTTCAGTTCAATCTGAAGTTTTTTGCTTTTTTTTTAGTCCTGGAGATCCTGGTCAGGATAATGGGACAAACTTATGGAATTATTGTATTGTCGTCGGTCTTTGATAAGTGTGCAAAGTTTAAACTAAATCTGACCGTTCAAAGTTGGTCAAAATCAAGTTCAAAGAAGTCGGTTACAAACTGACAAGCAAGCACGCAAGCCCGCAAACATACAGGTGAAGCTAATATAAGCGTGTTAAAAAAACAAACGTTTTAATTAATTGAATATAATAATTTATTAAGCAACATTGTGTTTGACAATAATTACAGACAAATCGGTGTTTTTCTAAGAATTTAATGTTCTTTCAATGCACTTATTACAAAAAGTACTGTGTCTTCGGGCAGAAAGTTGGCGTTTGCGATTCCGGCGAACTTCAGTCGCAAAAACCAACTTTCTGCCCTAGTAACACAATATAGGTACCATTGTTTGCAGATTTATGTGTGAGATTTGATTAATTAAATAAAGTAATAATCATTATATTGTTCAATAAATAAAAAGGTTCAATTTTTTGCCGAAGGTGGCCAAAGCCGAAACAGAATCTTTGATGGAACTCTAAAACTAAACTAAATAAGACCAATAATTGGGTCATGCTAGATTTCTTAGCCTAAGGATCCATATTTAAGATCATTTTCACTTTGATATTTATTGGAAATGACTATTTCTAAAACAGTTGGGAAAAGATGCAGTACAGAAAAATTACTTAGTGTGACCTTTAAAAAAACATAACCGTAGTGATGGGCGAATACGAGATATTTTTACAATCGAAACAATTGTAATAGTCCATAATAACAATCGAGTCCACAATCGACTCGGCGTTTGATTTTACAATCAAAATGTTCGATTGTTGAAGTCGATTATTTGCCACATAGGTTATAGCAATAGCAGCGAATGAGAATACATATAATCGCGATTCAAGTTTATATGCTAGTCGACTGACGTTCACGCGACTCGTTGATTGTTCACACTGTTCAGTCGGTACTCGCTACTCTGTGATCTCACTATTGAATTCGTATCATCCGATTACTGTTTAATCGACTCGACCAGTTGTTGATTGATGAACGATTGTATATTGTGGCTGTCGACAGTGTACGATTCAGTACTATACGACTCGGTCTCGGTGAACTATAAAACAACAACACTCGAGTTCAAGTGACAACCATCGAGAGTCATCGAGATGTGTGAACAATCGAGACAAACGATTAAAACATCTCGTAACCGCGCATCACTACATAACTGCTTTCGGAATTCTTGATAACGACCTTAATTTCAGAGTTAACTACCGTATTTGAGTAGTATTACATGCATAGCTGTATACAGGGTGTCCCAAAATTGCGGGGACACAGAGCTATTACGTGTAGTAGAGGTCAAAATAAATCGATTGGATCCAATTTATTTATATACCAAAATGTACCGTTTGCCCGTGAGAAGAGTTCAAAGTTTACATAAAATTTGATGTTTAATTAAATTGTAAATTATAGACGCTCGACAACAGAGCTCATTAGCGTCAAGATTTGATCTTACCAATACATCACCTTATAGGAATAATGACAAAAAAGTTGAAAGATTGAGTTACTATGATCGGGTCCTCGGGTTTCACTAATCTCATCTTTTAGGCTAAGAAGACGTTTAAGATAATCTTCACTTAGAGATTTATTGGCAATGACTATTTCTAAAATAGTTGGGAAAAGATGTAGTACCGAAATATGACTTAGGGCGACCTTTAAAAAATCAGTACTGGTTGCGGAGTCCTTGGTAACGGCCTTAATTTGTGAGTAACTACCGTATTTGAGTAGTAATAAAATCATACCTCTATTTACTTGAGGTCCATCAAAAAATCTTGATTCATTTTTTCGATTAATAAATCGATCTATGATTTGCTCTAAAATCTTTTTTTTTTTTTTGTTACAGTCAAGTTTACTGAAAACATATTCACAATGGAACCACTCATACTTCCTCAAATGTTTGTAAATATTTCTTTTTATTATAGCTACACTTCTGGATTTATTGGCCTTATATTTTCTTCTCCAGGTTTCTATACCAGAATTGAGTTCGTTCAATTTTTTCTGAAATTTTTCAGAAAAAATTGAATCACACTGACTGCACCCAAAATATTGCGAAGTTGACAGTTTTTTGGAAAATATGAAATCTTCCCTCAAATACAATCTTTCTATAGTTTTTTCCATATTAATTTCACCATTAGATTTCCAATACACTGGACTAAAACCACTTAGAAGAAATTTGTTTACTGTTTGATATTCAAATATAAAATTGAAACTTGAAATTAACATAATATTCACTGTTAATGTTAATTCTTTTTTGATTGGTTTAGGAAATTGTAATTTAAGAATATTTTCCCCTGCTAAGTCCGTAAAAATACTGAATCCTTCAATATTATACAATACGGTTTTGCATTTCCTTGCAAACACACGTGAATTTAGCAATTCCCCGGCTATCACATTCATCGTTAAATTCTTCAAACTAAGTACCTCCCTCATTGTTTCTAGTAAAAAGACGTTTTCAATAAAGATATTTTTCTTCCAAAAGTCTTTCTTTTTATTTCGACTGTTACTTTTTAAAAAAGTTTTCAACAATATGATATTTATCTTCAAAAACGATTTCTTTTATTTCGATTATTACTTAAAAAAACGCTGTTATTCGTTTTCAATAATTTCAAAATACGAGTATTTATTTTCAAAAACACTTCATTTTTAAATTGATCACTTTAAAGATATTTTTCTTCCAAAAGTCTTTCTTTTTATTTCGACTGTTACTTTTTAAAAAAGTTTTCAACAATACGATATTTATCTTCAAAAACGATTTCTTTTATTTCGGTTATTACTTAAAAAAACGCTGTTATTCGTTTTCAAAAATTTCAAAATACGAGTATTTATTTTCAAAAACACTTCATTTTTAAATTGATCACTTTTCCAAAATATTTATATTTTCAATTGTGCCTATCTGCACTTTCGAGTTTCGATTATAAATAAATATAAAAAAATATTCAAGAACGTTACGTTTAAAGAAACTTTGAATTCACACTAAAATATATAACGTAGGTACTAGGTACCAAGACTCGTATATGCAAGAACTTTTAAGGATACCGTTTTTGTCTCGCCGCTCTCGGATCCATTCGGAGATGTTCGCTGTCGACCGGCCACATATGTCATATATTACAGCTCAATCAATTTTCTATATCATTTTAGTAAGGCATAGCTCAATTGATTTTCTATATCATTTTAGTAAGGTATAGCATACGAAGTAAAAAAAAAGCATTGTACATTTTTGACGCCACAACACGTTATTCCAGTAATATCAACCAATAATGTGATAAAAATATAATAATAAATAGTCTTTATTTAAAAATAAATACAATAAAATAATATAAATATTGCAGACAAAAAAACAAATTGTATAGGTTTGAAAAAAATCTAAATGTCCCTTTTTCTTTTTCTGCCATCTGGGAAATATGACTGCTTTGTGAATTTGCGCTTTGTTGAAATCATGTTTAAATCCTTATTATTTTTATTAGCAAAGGATTCAAAATTCTTCGCAAAAACTGAAAATGAAATATAATAATTATAATTTATTAGAATAATATTATTATAATTTAGGTGCACGCTAACTCATTAGTGTTTTCGATACTGGATGAGTCCCTGACAGAAATATTAGACCTTGAGTATAGACATGTAATAAGTAATAACAGTAGTTAATTCCCAAAACCAACTTGCCTTTAAATGAATCATTATCCAGATTGAACATCTGGCTCATGTAATCGGAAGCATGTTGAATTATGAATTCTTTTTCATGTTCTTCGTCAACTTTCTGAGATACAGTATTTCTCTCAATAAGAAAATTATGCCAATAGTAATTTATAACAAACAAAACTTCGGTTAAGTCTTTTTACCTTTCCATATTGTATAAATTTTATTAACACTGTTTAAATAGGAAACACTTTTTACAAACTGGAAGTATTCTTCTTCTCGTCAAATGTCAAATAAAAGCGCCAAACGAGGAAGCATGTTAAAAACAAATCACATCGTGGATCCGAAGTGTGCCGAGAGTGGCCGAGGTAGCATGTTAAAAACAAATCAGCATCGTCGATCAGAGAGTGACCGAGAGCGGCGAGACAAAAACGGTATCCTGAACTTTTAGTATGGCATGAAAAGCAGGTAGGTACCTTAAATACTAGTCCGAGAGCTAGTGGCAATTTTTTGGTCTTATTTTTGTGAAGATGTTGAGGGAGGCATATTAAAGTGCCCTGAGTAAGGGATTTTGCTAGATAGGGGTATGGAAGGGATGCAGACCGTCCCCAACATGTAACAAAAAGAAATGGTCACAATTATTATTGCTTCAAGGCTGAAATTGTTTGTATAGCTTGTCGGTGATCCAATAATGCCATTATAATATTTGCAGATCGATTGGTCAGTATTAAAGGTGTGGCAGATCACCCTAAACGTGTCATGTACCCAACGAAATTTATATTATTAGTTCAAGGTTCAAATTTTAATATGTTGTTACGGCGACTGTTTTAAGCATATATTTCTATTTGCAGAACAAAATGTCGGTATTAACCTCCTTGCAGAACGATATAAACACCTAAGCGAGTATGTTTCCCTCTAAGAGACGCGGTTAATACCGACATTAGCTATCGCTATCGCTGTCCGATCCGGTTTCGCCCGTAGACTGTCACACCTTTCTCCCTTGGTAAAAATGGTTGTTAGTGGTTATCAAAGCATATTAGGCCGAGAGCAAATTTTAATATGTTGTTACAGCGACTGTTTTAAGCATATATTTCAATTTGCAGAACAATATGTCGGTATTAACCCCATTGCAGAACGATATAAACACCTAGGCGAGCAAGTTTCCCTCTAAGAGACGGGGTTAATACCGACAATTTGTTCTGCAAATTGAAATATATCCTTAAAACAATCGCCGTAATAACATATTAAAATTTGAACCTTGAACTAATCCACGCCTCTAATACTGACCAATTGATCTGCAAATATTATAATGGCATTATTGGGTCACCAACAAGCTATGCAAACAATTTCAGCCTTGAAGCAATAATAATTGTGACCATTTTTTTTGTTATATGTTGGGGGCGGTCTGCATCCCTCCCATACCGCTATCTAGCAAAATCCCTTACTCAGAACACTTTAATATGTCTCCATCAACATCTTCACAAAAATAAGGCCTTGAATAAATAACACCAAAAAATTGTCACTAGCTCTCGGCTATACCTAGGACGTTATAAATTATTACAGGTCACAAAAGGAATATTACCTGACGTCTATTAATAGAATTTTCGGATCGTTAATTAGGGGTTTAGAAGAGCCGGCATCAATCGCTTAGGACGGTATGCACACAGTGACGCCGGAACGGGGGAGGGGGGTAGGCTTCTCCCCCACATTTGAATGATATCAAAACAGATTCGATTTTGATGATTTTTTTTATTACACAATTAAATGAATGCATAACAACTGCAACGTATAATTTTTGACGTATTTTTTTTCTAAATTCTACATGATATTTATTTATATATTTTTTAATTTATGACAATATATTATAATTTTTTTGAAACCAAGGTGGAATTAATACAATTTTAGTATTTTAATAATAAATTATTTTTAGTTCATAAATGCACTATAATAGATGACACCAAAAATTAGAAAATCTGAAGTTTTCACTTCTGTCGTGAGGTCATAAGCACACAACCATTTTTTTTACTGAATTGAGATTATCTTAATTTATTGTCGATATCTGCCTACCAAAATTTAAAAGAAAGAGACTGCAATTTAAAATAAGAGTAAAAAACCTTTATTAGAAATATTTCAAACAATGTTATTGTGCACAAATGATAATTATAATGTTATAAACTTTGATAGTAAGAACAAAAAGACAATGAAGAAAAAACAAAATTCGATTCGTATTTTAATGAAAACAATTCAAAATATTAAATTTTTAAAAAAAGATACTCATGCTGACTTTATCGGACAATTTTATTTTTATCCAAGTGTGCAAGCTTTCACGGCCGGCATTGTTCCAAGTCTTCATGGTTTCCGGGCTTGAAGGCCGTGGTCCGGTGGTATTTCTACCTGACGTTTCGTCTACAACTGCGGTAGACATTCTCAAAGACGATGTGGCAGCGGTCGAAGTGTCCTCCTTGGCGGCTCACAGATAAGTGTGTCGGTGACTGACGTTCTCCCTTCTTTTATACCTAGTGCCAGTGTGTTCTCTGTTCGGTCGTAGTCCGTCTCTCTGCCATTGGTCAACTGCGCAGTGTGTAGTGATGGTGAGTTCTCTACTCGGTCGTATCCCGTCCTTGTACGATTGGTCATTGGTTTTGTATGTCGGAGTGCTGGTGTCCAGGTTTTACTGAGATCGAGGCCTTCATCTTTTCGGTTGAAATTCTGTGTGTGTTTATGTATTTCTATGGCCTCTCTGTATATTCTTGGGTAATAGCTCAACGTTCTGTCAAGGAGGACACTTCGACCGCTGCCACATCGCCTTTGAGAATGTCTACCGCAGTTGTAGACGAAACGTCAGGTAGAAATACCACCGGACCACGGCCTTCAAGCCCGGAAACCATGAAGACTTGGAATTTTATTTTTTAATCACGCTGTTAAATGACGGTTGCTATGGCAACGATCAACAATTTGCCAAAATGGAAACGCAGCAACCAATGAACACTTAGCAATCAAAAATTAACAGCGTGATTAAAAACAGCCTGTTAAAATTGTACAATAAACTGGACGATAGTCATTCTTACAAGATAAATAAATCTACATTTTGTTTAGTTACTTACAAGATTTTTATAAAGCTTGGCTAATTTCTTTGCATGCATTTTCTTTAATTGAATTATTGAAATAATTTATTTTCTGCAAACTCACTGTACAGCACTCGATATTGGGCTTGAGAATAGCCGAGAGTGTAGCGACGCTGTTGTTTACATGGCGTTGCTATGGTTCCTCTTATACAAGTCCCCAGTTCCCGAGTTCTAGCCCGAGAGCTGGTAAAAGTGTCAATTGGATTTTCAATTTATTATTAAAAAAAATAATGAATTGAAAATATGAATTGGTGCTAGGCCCAAATAACCTTAATAATAATAATATATTCTTTATTTGTATTAGCTGTTGGTGGTCTTTAAAATACAATACAATACAGCACTCGATATTGCCTAACCGCTTACCTCAACGAGAAATTGATTGCTCCTCTGAAAAACTTGCTAATAATAATAATTGTAAATTATAGACGCTCGACAACTGAGGTCATTAGCGTCTGAAAACAATAATGAGAAACTTGCTGATGTGTTAATTAAAAATTAATTAAATTAAATTGTGTTTTAACTTTTAATGACCATCAACAGCTAAGGTTATTTGGGCCCAGCACCAATTCATATTTTCAATTCATTATTTTTTTTTTTAATAATAAATTGAAAATCCGATTGACACTTTACCAGTTCTCGGGCTAGAACCCGGGAACTGGGGACTTGTAATAGAGGAACCATAGCAACACCAGCATCGTTTCATGCTGTTAACAAAAATGTATGTTTTAAAGAGAAAAGGACCAATTTTCAAAATTTAACTTCGCGTTAGAGAAACAGTAAAAAATTACTTAAAGAAGTTGTTAACAATTAAAAAAAATTCAACTGATGACCAGTCCTATACTTCCCACCTTGTAAATATTTGCAAAAAATAAACACTCTTTTTTTATTCTTTGAAGAAAAGCATGCAGGCCCTCTTTTTTTGTTTAGTGATCTACTGATGGCTAACTTAATATAGCAAAAATCATGGTTACCTTGATTTACGTACAATTTTTATTTTTTTTAGTAAAATATTTTTTTCATATTATAACATCTAGAATTCATTTATATTTTTTTACCTATGTTAATACGTGACATTGAGAACGTTTTTTTTTTAATATCTCAGAATCCACTGAACCGATTTGACTCAAAATCTAATCAGATTTAAGTTAAAGGCTGATAAACACAATAGAATAATCGGCATGGCCGTATGTTGTTCCGTTTTTACGATATCGAAGGCGAAAAATTGACCACATACACACACACACATACAGACATCAGTCAGAAAATGATCTTAAGCGATTACATTACTTCCCTACCATAGTAGAGGTGGGAAGTAAAAATTACTGCCGGATTGAGAAACCGATTTCCCTTAAAGCATCCAAAAATGCGAATCTGTTACTGAATTAGACCAAAATTTGGGTCCTGTGGGATCACTCATCTCATCTCTCAGTATAAGAACAGGTGTAAGGTCATCTTCATTTAGAGATTTATTGGCAATGACCATTTCTAAAACAACTGGGAAAAGATGCAGTACAGAAATATGACTTAGGGCGGCCATTAAAAAATCACAACTGTTTTCATAGTTATTGATAACGGCCTTAATTTGTGAGTAAGTACCGTACTTAAGTAGTATTGCATGTATACCTCTATCTACAAAATGTCTGTTGCCTCTAATTCGATCTAAGATTGTCTTTAAAATCTTGTTTTTTTGGTTCCAATCAAGTTTACTGAAAACAAGTTCACAATGAAACCAACCGTATTCCCCTAAATGATGGTGAATATTTTCTTTTAATGAAACTTCGCTTTGGAATTTCATGGCCCCATATTTTCTTGTCCAGTTTATTTGTAAAGCCCTACTAAATTTGTTCCATATTTCAGAAAACAATGATTCACAACCAAAATATTGCGCAGTAAAAAGTTGTTTTATGGAACATATTAATCCTTGCTTCAAAAACAATCTTTTTATAGTTTTTTCAATGTTAATTTCACCATTGGATTTCCAATACACTGGATTATAACCCTTTGTAACACACTGGCTTACTCTATCAAATTCTGATATAAAATTACGATTATTAAATAACATAACATTTGTGGTTAATGTTAATTCTTGTTGGATTGATATAGGAAATTGTAATTTAAGAATATTTGCCCCCGCTGCCTCAATATAACGTTTGTAGACTGGATGAACGGATTTACAAGATACTTGTTTCTGCCACAATTCGGTGCATTCGTCTACAAATACACGTGAATTTATCAATTCCCCGGCTACCACATTTATCACAAAATTCTTCAAAGTTGGCACCTTGTAATCTACACTCATTGTTACAAAATTATATTTATCTTCCAAAAGTGTTGCTTTTTATTTCGATTGTTACTTTTTAAAAATGCTTATTATTTTCAAGAATACGATTTCCTTTTATTTCGATTGTTACTTTAAAAAACGGTTATTCGTTTTCAATAATTACAATATATTTATTTTCAAAAACACTTTCTTTTTAAATTATCACTTTTCTAAAATATTTAAATTTTCGTATCTGCACTTTTGATTATAAATAAACATAAAAAAATATTCACGAACACGTTTAAAGAGACCTGACTTCACACTAAAATATTTATGTAGTATGTACTTAGGTAGGTATATACCTAGAATCGAGATACGTAAATGCTAGAATGTTATGAAAAGTAGGTACCTATGGGCGTTGTAAATTACAAATCACAAAAGGAATATTACCTGTTAACAGGGACGGATTTGTTTTTCGAGGCCTAGGGCTTATTGAAGTCCAATGGGACCCATTTAAAATTAATGGTGCCGTCTAAACATGACAAGCCTTTCAAAGTCTTGTCTTGACTTGAAATATCAAGACTTCACTAAGTCTAAGTCTAGATTAAAAAACTCTTGTCTTGTCTATTATCATGACTCTAGATCAGTGGTTCCCAAAATTCACTGGACCGCGACCCACCTAAGTCTAACAATAACAATATAAAGATAGTTACTTCTTACCACAACAGTTTTATTGATGGATATACATTTCGAAAGCTATGCTTTCGTCTTCAGCAAACACTATACATGTATAGTGTTTGCTGAAGATGAAAGCATAGCTTTCGAAATGTACATCCATCAATAAAATTGTTGTGGTAAGAAGTAACTATCTTTATATTGTTATTGTAACTATCTTTATTTTTGTTTTTATTCCAACCAGTGCGCTAATATATTTTTAAAAACCACAAAGGCTGTAAAGGGGCCTAATTGTACACAAATAAATAAAATTAAATAAACCTGTCAAGACCGGTTTCCTTAAAAAATTGAAACAACAGATCGACATTGTCAGGATCATTTCCTAAAACAACCGACAGATCCTACAGGCGAATTTTTTGAAAAAAAGTTTCCCTCAGGGGAAACATTGGAATGTAGTTTGCATTCCAATGTTTTGTGGGGATTAGCACTCCCAAGGACCCGAGCTCGTGCCAGTCGGTTTGTGTATGCCGGCTGGCGGATTCTAATACACAAATAGATTTTTTTTTGTGTTGAAGACGCTAATGACCTGCGTTGTCGACGCGCCTATATCTACAATAAATAAAAATAAATGAAAAGTTTTGGCTACGTGAAAAAGATTACGTAATTTTTAAAAAGTTGTAGGTTTTTCCACGAAAATGTTTTTCAATTTTTTGCCTGAAGCGACCTGCAGTGTGAATTTTGATCCTTCATTTGGCGTTCACCCGAACCCTTTAGCTTTAAAAATAGCGTCGGGAGTGCTTTAACCGTTTCTAGGCGAGGAGAAAATATTTGATGATTAAGAGTGCAGGAGGTAACTTCCTGGAGAGAATTCTCTTAATAGTACATCTTTGGTTCAGTGTGTATAATATTTTGATCCATAATATTAAACCTTGGTAGGTTTCAAAGGAACATAATACGCAGAAAAAAAGGAAAGGAAAGTAGGTAAACATACAACGATTTTATCAAGCTATAATATATTCCTTTTATTTTTTGCGATCAATAAAAAATAAAATCTCTTCTGGATATAAAAACAAAATAAATGTATTTTCTTTAATCTTTGCCCTTAAGGACCTTTATGCCGTTTCCTTCAACTACCTTAAAAGTATTCGATAGCAGCAGTGCAGTTATCCCGTGAACTCTTCATCTCAAATCCTTTCCTCTTGACTATAAAACGGTTCCCGCTCTCCCGACGCTATTTTTAAAACTAAAGGGTTCGGGTAGACGCCAAATGAAAAAGCAACAATCACACTACAGGTTCAATACGCGAATTTTTTTAAAAAAGGTTTGGCTGTAGGATCTGTAGTATGATTCTCGGTCCTCAATTGGCGTTTACCCGAACCCTTTAGCTTTAAAAATAGCGTTGGCAGAGCGGGAACAGTTTTTAAGCAAGAAGAAAGACAGACAGACAGAAAGAGTGCAGGGGGTTACTGTTTTAAGCATATATTTCAATTTGCAGTACAAAATGTTGGTATTAACCCCCTCTCTTAGAGGGAAACTTGCTCGCCTAGGGGTTTATATCGTTCTGCAAGGAGGTTAATACCGACATTTTGTTCTGCAAATCGAAATATATGCTTAAAACAGTTGCCGTAACAACATATTAAAATTTGAACCTTGAACTAATATTATAAATTTCGTCGGGTACATGACACGTTCAGGGTGATCTGCCACCCCTTTAATACTGACCAATCGATCTGCAAATATTATAATGGCATTATTGGGTCACCGACAAGCTATACAAACAATTTCAGCCTTGAAGCAATAATAATTGTGACCATTTTTTTTTTGTTACATGTTGGGGGCGGTCTACATCGCTCCCATAGCGCTGTCTAGCAAAATCCCCTACTTAGGGCACTTTAATATGCCTCCCTCAACATCTTCACAAAAATAAGGCCTTGAATAAATAACACCAAAAAATTGTCACTAGCTCTCAGCTAATATGCTTTGATGACCACTTTTACCAAGGGAGAAAGGTGTGACAGTCTACGGGCGAAGCCGGATCGGATAGTGTTTTAATAATTAGACAAAGTGGAGCCACAAACTTTTATAACGGGAGGTTTTGAAGGAATTTCACTGTGTTGGTATCATAAACTGGATCGCAATACGTAGAACATGTTTTGTTGAAAAGCATTTACACAAAGCCTTCAACCTTCGCCTACTTCTAATTTTCCTCTAGCCTGTTAGCAAACATAATGTATCGAAATTTGAATAGTCCTTTTACAGATAACTCTCTTTTATCCGGCTTCTACCAGTTGTGGAAGCTAGTACAACTTTTACTTCGAAGCAACATTTTTCTACGCATTTTGATAAAAACTGACCTTGGAAAGTGATATTTTTACAAGCTTTTATTTAACTTGCAATGTTTGAATGTTAGTTTGTTTGTTTAGGTCAAAACATGCAATTTTGAACGACTTTCACGTATCCGATCTATTTGAAATTTTGTACACATATATGTATTCCCAATGACAATACATGAATAAATCTTTTTTAGAAATAAATTCAACCCCTAAGGGGTTCAAACGGGGATGTAGAGTTTTTTGACTAATCAACGCCCAGGCCAAATCGCTGAAGCTAGAAACTTGAAATTTGGACAGTTGGTTCCTTTTCTAACGTAAACATTCACTAAGAAAGGATTTTTCGAAATTCAACCCCTGCGGGTGTCAAAAGGGTGTAAAATTTTGAAAGACTAAAATGAACAAAATAAAATATTAGTAAAAACACTTTTTAGAGACAAGCTTTTATTGAATTGAAATGTAGATACTAAAAAGGAAAAAATAATATTTAATAATTTAGGTTCATAATTATTATAAAAGCAGGGGTTGCGACTAATAAACTATCATTGAATTTACAACCCCCGCTTTTATAATAATTATGAACCAAAATTCTTAAATATTATTTTTACCTTTTTATTATCTACAGTTCAATAAAAGCTTGTCTCTAAAAAGTTTTTTTACTAATATTTTATTCTATGTAGATTTGTTTTTGTGTTATAAATGCTGGGTTGCAGAATGCATTGTCAGAAAATCTGATTTGACCTTAGATTGTGATCATATATTACAGTTTTTATAGATGCAGGAACAGTCTAATGTCGTTGCCAAACTCTCTGTCGTGTAGAACATTTGATTGTACTCACACAAAAACCAATTGTTGATCTATATAGAAAAAAATCGCTTTTCAAGCTAAATTTTGATCAAAATCCGTAGAAAAATGTTGTTTCGAAGTTCAATTTATACAAAAAAAAACAAACAAAGATTCTAAACAGATGTATTCACATTACACAGTTTAAAAAAATATCGTTTCAATCGATTAATTATTTTTCGAAAAGGTACGATTTAAAATTCTACAATGCTTTTCTTATGGAGAAATATGTAGGGTCACAATCTAAGGTCATTGTCAAATCAAATTTTTTGACAACGCTTTCTGCAACCCAGCTTATACTGTAATAGTGAAGTATAAGTGCATGAATCACTTTCTACTATATACAGGGTGTCCCAAAATTGCTGGGACACAGCTACCACGTGCAGTAGTAGAGGTCAAAATAAGTCGATTGGACCCAATTTATTTATATAGATACCAAAATGTACTGTTTGCCCGTGAGACGAGTTCAAAGTTTACATAAAATTTTGTATATAAAATTTTGTATTACAATTTTATTAAACTTGTACTAGGAATATCTGTTAGCATTATTTAAGAAAACATTTTTTTCCTTCGGAACTATGCGGAATACGAAATGTTTACAAGAGTAACAAAATGAAGACAATTAATCAGTCTTCTCGCTAAAAAAATTTGAGAACCGTATTACCACCCCTAAGAAAGTTCTGAAAAAAATGTCAAGGGGTGAGGGTGGTTTTAACCCTTCTACAACTTCTTTTGGGTTTCTTTAATTACCGAAAGGAGAGTAATCCTCTAAAATGCACTTTTGTCAAATTCCATTCAATTTGTTTCACTCATTTCTGAACAGCGTACAAAAATGTGTTTTTTTATGTAAACTTTGAACTCTTCTCACGGGCAAACGGTACATTTTGGTATATAAATAAATTGTGTCCATTCGACTTATTTTGACCTCTACTACACGTGGTAGTTCTGTGTCCCAGCAATTTTGGGACACCCTGTATATATTATAACTTGTAGCATTTCATTCATAACGGGTAAATGTTAGTTGACTGTACGACCTATTCTTCTTAAAAATAAAAACCATGTGGGTTTTCGCCAAAGATATAGAAATCTGGGGATGTAGTATAAAGTGCCACTTTAGACTGTAACATCTCAGTTGTTACTTGTGTTTAAATTTGTAATAATATTAAAAATTTTATATTCTTTATTCGTCGCCTCTGGTCATAATAATTTTAAATTGTATAAAAATGTAATCCTTATTTTATGTAACATGCCGTTGTCATTGTGTTGTCTTGTACGCCAGATTTCGTTCGTAAAAATATTTCAAATCATAAAATGAATTCAATATATAGTTTGTAATTTCGACCATGTTTTTTATTTATTTATTGTAAATTATAGACGCGTCGACAGCTTAGGTCATTAGCGTTTTATTGCATTAAATAATAATACACTTAAAACTAAATGACATCATAAAACATCCATGAGCGGAGGAGGGATTCGAATCCACGACAGTCTGATCCAGAGGTCGCGACGCTAACCACTGGACCACACGGTCCTCGTCTGTCTTATAGTTTTGAACATGTCCATGCTGTGAATGTGCCCACGTTCTATTGGCCGCACTTTGCGTATGCTTAATTGCGCCAGACGCAATCGTCCGCGTCTTTGCGCGTGAATAATTGCGCGTACAGCGCTTGCACAACTGAAGCGACCAATAGAATGTGGGCACGCTTGCTTCCTCACCGCCCCCCATTAACAGTAACCACCCCACTCGCTTGTACTACGTCCCTAGATTTCTATGTCTATGGTTTTCGTATACCACAAAAGCTTTCTTGTTCTGTTTGCTACTCTACTCAGATATTCATTGGAAAATTATTTTATTAATTTGTTCAACAGAAAAAAAATGCGATGTAATTCGTGTTTTGATGAAAATAAAGATAAAATGACTTTATTTTACTGACAGTTTCAGTTCTGCTCGTTTACAGTTAAATTTTAATGATACTGAATTAAAATCACCTGGCATAAAACCGACAACAGGTAAATAAATGGAGGATAGTTTTATTTTATGCTTTTAGAGGCCTTTTAATATCAGAACGCTTTTTATTATTTTCCTCCATTATGAGTAAAATCAATACAGATATGTAAAATAGTAATGCTCAGTTGCAGAAAGCATTGTCAGAAAATCTGGTTTAAATAAATAACAATATATGAGTTAGGTAATTGTGGACAACAATATAATAATTATTAATTAATTCAACAATGAATTTTTAATCCACAAGGCATCCACTTAGGTAGTGAATAGTATTTCTTAACATATCAGTCAGCATATTATGCCATCATGATTGTTAAACGTCAAACGATTGTTATTTACTCACACAATGCCCCGAACAGATTTCACTTTCGGGGCACTGTGTGTGTAAATGGTAACTCAACCAGCCGGAAACTGGAAATTTCGGGTTCAAGTCCCGACAGTGGCTTCTGATTTTTTCCTTATATATCTTATAACAATCGTTTGACGTTTAACAATCATGATGGCATAATATGCTGACTGATATGTTAAGAAATACTATTCACTACCTAAGTGGATGCCTTGTGGATTAAAAATTCATTGTTGAATTAATTAATAATTATTAAATCTGGTTTAACAAAGACTTTAGATTGTAACCACACATATTTCTCCATAAGAAAAGTATTGTAAAATTCTGCTCGAAAAATAATAGATCGATTGAAAGGATATTTTGTAGACTTTGTATACATTTAATATACAATATCTGCAAGAGGACAAAGTGGTGTAACGGTTAGCGTAGCAGCCTTTGGATCACACTGTCGTGGGTTCGAATCCCGCCTCCGCTCATGGATGTTTTGTGATGTTATTTAGTTTTAAGTGAGTTGTTATTTGATGTAAACAAGACGCTAATGACCTAAGATGTCGACGCGTCTATAATTTACAATAATTAAAATAAATACAATATCTGCAGTAGCAAATGTGACCACCAATAATTAATATAGATTTAGTTTGACTGTTATACCCTCTGAAGGCCCGTTGACACTATACTAGTTGACTAGCACCCTGCACCAGCTGACTAGCGCTAGTCGACTAGCACTACTAGCGCTGACATATTGGTACCAAAAATTATAATACATTTTACTGTTAATTTGGAAGTTTAGTGAAAATAAGTAATGTGCCGGATTTGTTATTTTTTTTAATTTTACTTTTCTCCAACTTGTATGTGTCTCTTAGATTCAATTTTTTTCTTTACCATATTTACTGTCAAATTTTTCATTTTCATTTCACGTTGTGTGTATTCGAATGCACTATTCCGCTTAACACGATTTTCGTAATTTCCATCGCGAACATTCCACAAAATTTCGCACTCATTATACAAAGTAACAAATATTAATGTATCACGTTCAGTCCATCTGTTAGTTGGCGCCATTTTGAAATCGCACGACTAGCAGCAAAAGTAGAAAAGCTTTCAACTTTAAATAATTTAAAAACTCGGGTCGCAGTGCCAAAACCCTGCCGACAATATAGTGTATTTGCTAATACTGGCTTTGTGGCTTTATTATGTGAACTTAAGTTTGTTTTTGGACAAATAAAAAATTTAACCCCTTAATACATCCCTTAAAATAATAATTTTTTTCTTAATATTTTTATCAATGCAACCTCGGTATCAAATTAAATACACCCTTCAGTAGGTAAAACATTATCCGCAAACTAGTGTTTTCATAAAATTTGTAAGTCCGGTCCTGTCGGGCCGATTTTATTAAAATTTTAGCAGTACATTTTAATCGTTACTAAAGGGTTAAATTTCAATTTTGAAACGATTCTGAGAATTTTTTCGACATTTTTGGGCCCAAAAACATTTTTCAACCCCTAAAAAACACCCTTAAAATAGTCCGATTGGGCCCATTTTAAATAGGCTTCGTGCGGTGATGGATTTCAACGTGCCTACCAAATTTCGTCAAAATAAATTAACTCTTTCGAAAGTTATTGCCCGCACATATATTTATAGGTATATATAATATATATATATATATATATATATATAAACAGACATTTCCAAAAATGGTGCCAAATTGTTCAGGAGGCTATGAAACGTCGAGAAATTTTGGTCCGACCCCTAGGTCCCGCCATCCGACCGACGCCAATAGTGTATGTGCCATATGGCAAATACACTAATAATTAAGAATATACCACTAAAATGACACGACACTGATGTGGAATAAATAATGTTTGTATCTACCGACTACCATAAGTAGGTACTGGCTCTCGTGGATAATTGAAAAAAGTATTCTCAGGAAAATTGCTCATTGCAATATACTATTTCATATTTATAAAATAGGTTAGGATAGATATATAGATATTCATATTATATAGATTAATATAGTTGATAAAAACTCACCGTTTTCCAAAAGAGACAAGTCCTGTCTTTGATTTATATTCTGACAAATCGTTGCGACACGGCAAATAAAACTGATCACATTAATCAACGTTTTGTCATCAATTAAGTTTCAAAAGCCTAATAAACATCGACATATTGAAAAAACTGAAAAAAGATACACACACAATAACAAAAACACCACTCACAGTTGTTCAGCTGAAATCAATTCAACTGTTTTCAGTCCGCACTGAAAAATATCACTCTTCAAAATTATTTCACATTAACACTATTTTATTACGTAATTATTATATAATTTAAAATTTAAATTGCTGTTCTTGTCCCAGTTCCCGCATTAATAATTTTAAATAATCAAAGAGCACCTTATTTTATTGACTTGTATTTATAGACGCTAATGAACTCAACTATCGAGCGTCTATAATCTACAATCCATTTTTACTGAATATTAAAAACGATAAATATATTTTGTATATCTTAATTTTACCGTCTATTGTTTACTTTGAAACAATTTATCATTTTGATTAATTATAGACAATTATTAATTAACAGATTTTAATACACATCCAACAGATGTCTTTGCACAATGTTTATTATATAATCACTGAAGAGTTTTCAGCCGTTTTCGATAATTTATTACCACTATAGTTCCGGAGACGTCCTAAGCTTCGTTTGAATTCCGCGAAACACGACCTGTGAAAAAAAATAATATGAGAAAAATATTACCTATATTGGTAAAAATTTGATAGGGGTTTTAAAAAATATTAGTAAAAAAACTTTTTAGAGACAAGCTTTTATTGAAATGTACTAAAAAGGAAAAAATAATTTTTAATAATTTAGGTTCATAATTATAAAAGCGTGGGTCGTGAACTCTATATGATAGTTTATTAATCACGATCCACGCTTTTATAATTATGAACCTAAATTATTAAAAATTATTTTTTCCTTCTTAGTGCATTTATATAAAAGCTTGTCTCTAAAAAGTTTCTTTTACTAATATTTATTTTATTCATTTTAGTCTTTCAAAATTTCACCCCCTTTTGACACCCGTAGGGGTTAAATTTCGAAAAATCCTTTTTTAGTGGATGCTTACGTCAGAAAAGGAACCAACTGTCCAAATTTCAAGTTTCTAGCTTCAGCGATTTGGCCTGGGCGTTGATTAGTCAAAAAAACCCTACATCCCCGTTTGAACCCCATAGGGGTTGAATTTATTTCTAAAAACGATTTATTCATGTATTATCATCGGGAATGCATATACGTACCCAGTGCCGGATTTATATTTTTTATGAGTGTAGGCCACTATATTTCCGCCGCCCCATGTACATACTTTTCTAAAATAATAATTTTCCATTTGTAGTAAAGTGATCGTCCTCTGAAATCTGCCGCCCCTAGGGCGCCGCCGCCCCTAGGCCGCGGCCTATACGGCCGATTTATAAATCCAGGACTGTACGTATCAAATTTTAAACCGATCGGATATGTGGAAGTCGTTCAAAATTGACTTGCAAGATTTGACCTCAACAAACACACAAACAACATGCATTGCAATTTGCAAGTTAAATAAAAGCTTGTAAAAACTAAGAAGTTCTATATTTTGTGTGGATGTTGTAATTTAAGAACGTCGAACATATAGTTACATACGTGACTTTATCTTGACTCCTACGTAAATTCCACAGACTTTATTCGTGGAATTAACAATGCCAATCTGGCACTGACGCCGTTCTCTCAGCAAATACTTAGCGTCATTTCAAATTCTATAAATAGAGCCCACGAACGCTAATCAGTGTTCATAACCATTTGGTCTTAGCTGGAGCGTAAATCCAGGGTGATCCATTAATTATCCAAAACACATATTTGGAATAATTAAACTTTTCTAAATTAATAATTAATCTTTCGAATAAAACAATAATAACCAAATCTAAAGAAACCAACTTGCAAAAGCATAAATTAAAAGTGTAACGAATTATAAATCAACGACTATCAAATTATAAACAATTGTAAACATTTAATATTCAAATAAATACATTAAAACTTAATGAAAATTATTATTTTCTTATTGTTACGCGACGCTTGGCCGCAAACACGTAACTATATCCTATTACGTGATTCCATCGGATGATAATTATAGACTGCATTTTAGAATGAATTCGAAACGACGTCCTTGTAAATACATTGACAAAACTATTATGTAATTAATATCATTAACATTACTTAATAGATGCTACCACCGTTTTAAAAATACAATACCTTTTGTACGCACAATTTTCGAAGTATTACGGGTAAACCAGAAAGTTTTAAGTCGGTGGATTTTTTTTATCGATCCCAAGGTTCCCAAATAAAAATAGTTCGATAGATTTAATGCTTAAAAAACAGCGATTTGCAGAACAAAATGTCGGTATTAACCGCCTTGCAGAACGATATAAGCACCTAGGCGAGCAAGTCTCCCTCTAAAAGAGGAGGTTAATACCGACATTTTGTTCTGCAAATTGAAATGTATGCTTAAAACAGTCGTCGTAACAACATATTAAAATTTGAACTTTGAACTAATATATATTTCGTCGGGTACATGACACGTTTAGGGTGATCTGCCACCCCTTTAATGCTGACCAATCGATCTGCAAATATTATAATGGTATTATTGCGGGTCACCGACAAGCTATACAAACAATTTCAGCCTTGAAGCAATAATAATTGTGACCGTTTTTTTTTGTTACATGTTGGGGGCGGTCTGCATCCCTCCCATACAGCTATTCAGCAAAATCCCTTACTTAAGGCACTTTAATATGCCTCCCTCAACATCTTGACGAAAACAAGGCTTTGAATAAATAACACCAAAAAATTGTCACTAGCTCTTGGTCTATTAGTATTGGACACGCTAGATCAGGCATTTTTTATTTAAATATGGAAATAATAACTGCCATGGGAATTGTTGTTTTTTTTCACCGTATCATGTTTTGATAAAATCAGTATTTAAAATGTTTACAAAACATCCACTCACGGTAATTAAGTATCATAGCTTCAATTATTTCTAAAATGTAGCGAGGACCGTGTGGTCTAGAGCTTAGCGCGTCAGCCTCTAGATCAGACGGTCGTGCGTTCGAATCCCTGCACCTGCGCTCATGGATGTTTTGTGATGTCATTTAGTTTAAAGAAAGTTGTTATTTAGTGTAGTTGAAAGACGCGTCTGTAATCTACAATAAATAAAATCTAAAATGTGGCAATCATATTTTCTTTGGACTTCGGCATGTCGCAAGGGTATTGTGTTTATCAGGCTATGTATGTGACTATGTTCAGATGTTACGCTCTAGAGATGGAACGTATAAACCGATTAGGATAAACGAGGTATCGTTAGAATATTCTTGACTCTCCGAGTTAGGATATTCGTGACATCATATATCTTAGGAAACTCGGAGGATCAAGACTATATTGATAGGTAGACCTCGCGCGGCGAAAGATGAAGCCACCGCGTCGTAGTAACGTGAATGCATTGCACCCGCCTTCTAGCTTGCTATTGGCTGTTTATTGTCATGAATAGCAGTTTGCCAAAATTGTACCTATAAACGTCATAAAACCCAATTTGCAGTTTTGTGTAGACGGCACTGTCTGCGGGCAAGCAGGCGTTCACTAGCATATTATTGATGACGTGCCTGGCTTCATCTCTCACCGTGGGCACTCTACTTGACCGGGTACTCGATTTTTTCGAATTTTTGCATTTCTCGACAAAACTTCGATGTAAAATTATTGATGGTAAATAAACCTTTGTTTTCAATTAAACTTTCGTACAAATTAATTAGTTATAAAATTTAATTCAATCACAATTTACATATTATCTATAACCAATTTGCAAACTTGAACATACAAGTTTATCACAATTATCGATAGTTCGGTAACATCAAAATATTATTTTATTTATGCATGTGTTGATGGCACGCTTAAAATTCGTTATTAACACTTCTACAAAAAATAATTTTTGCAAAGATAAAGCGATACAAAAAGTTACTTATTAATTAAATATAATATATACAATATAAAAAGGCGTTTTCATGGTTCCTTTATTACAAGCCCCCACGTTATAATCAGAGAACTTAGTCTAAGGGTTCGGCTACGTTTGCGAGCGATTTTTCGTGAGAGATAAATCGTGGATGACTGAGCGACAAGAAAATATTTCAAACACATAAACTTTAATCAGAGCGGCTATATTAAAAAACTCGCTCAGAGATAAATTGCTTAGCGGCTAAGCGTATCGTTTTTATTCTATTCCGTTTGATCTTTTTATTAAGGATTTTTATTAACCGACTTCAAAAAAAGGAGGTGGTTTTCAATTCGGTTGTATTTTTTTTTATGTTTATTACCTCAGAACTCCGTCATTTACAAACCGATTTGGAATTTTTTTTTTATTTGAAAGGATATACTTTTAGATTGGTCCCATAGAAATTTCATCAACATCGGTTCAGTAGTTAGGCTGATTTTAATAAAAGTGAGTAACGGCGTGTGATTCTTTTAGGTAAATGTCACTTTTTGACACATCAGACAGCGTAAGAAAGTCGGTTTAATAAAAGTGAGTAACGGCGTGTGATTCCTTTAAGGTAAATGTCGCTTTTTGACACTAAAAAGTAAAAAATAAAAAACTTTTTAACGAAAAAAAAACCTCCTTCAAAAAGCGACTAAAAAGAGGAAAATAATGAAATTTTGAGGTATGCGCCAATTTAATAAAATATGAAGTTGGTTAAAAAGAAGATATTAATCACTATACTATACTTTTTAACCGACTTCATATTTTATTAAATTGGCGCAGACCTCAAAATTTCATTATTTTCCTCTTTTTAGTGACTTTGTGAAGAAGGTTTTTTTTTTGTTAAAAAGTTTTTTTTTACGACGGTCGAGTGGCGGCAGGCAGCGCGTATGAGCGGTCGAATGGCGGCAGGCCGGGCGGATTGTCAATCCGCGCGGGCATATATGCGAACGAATATACTACGCTAATGTAAAATATAAGCTACGCGCGGGTTCTACTGTGTCTGAACTGGCCCTAAAACTGTACAACGAACACATCGAATCGTGTCAGTGCAGTTATAAGGTACGTGTACCTGCAATGAAACTCTGAATTTGTAATCAGCTTCAACAACTCTAACGCCAACGTTTCAAATAGTGCAGCATTATTATTTTACATAATGCATGAATTGCAGAGTACGCTCGCTCAATTTTGCATTAAGTGCTAGCTTTCCCCGGCCCGCCTTCACCCGAGTAGATTTTCAAAGAAATAATCAAGAGCAACAAAGGGCATTGCCCATTTTACTAAGGGATTTAGTTCAATTGTTGTCCATAAGTGAATTCAATGGCCATTGTTTCTAGTGTTGTTTGATGTATAATAAAAATATTAGCAAAAAAACTTTTTAGAGATAAGCTTTTATTTAAATGCACTAAAAAGGAAAAAATAATTTTTAATAATTTAGGTTCATAATTATAAAAGCTTGGATCGTGAACTATATGATAGTTTATTATAGTCACGACCCACGCTTTTATTATTATGAACCTAAATTAGTAAACATTATTTTTTCCTTTTTAGTGCATTTAAATAAAAGCTTGTCTCTAAAAAGTTTTTTTGCTAATATTTTATTTTGTTCATTTTAGTCTTTCAAAATTTTACCCCCCTTTGACACCCGTAGGGGTTGAATTTCGAGAAATTCTTTCTTAGTGGATGCTTACGTCAGAAAAGGAACCAACCGTCCAAATTTCAAGTTTCTAGCTTCAGTGATTTGGCCTTGGCATTGATTAGTAAAAAAAACCCTACATCCCCGTTTGAATCCCTTAGGGGTTGAATTTATTTCTAAAAACGATTTATTCATGTATTGTCATCGGGAATACATATGTGTACAAAATTTCAAGTCGATCGGATACGTGGAAGTCGTTCAAAATTGATTTGCAAGTTTTGACCTAAACAAACAAACACACAAACTAACATACATTGCAAGTTAAATAAAAGCTTGGAAAAAGGACAAAATTGAGAAGCTGATGCAGTCAGAACTAGTTTACAAAATATCTTGTATTTGCGGCAAAACACATGTTGATCAAACGAGGCAATTGTCAAGCAAAAGAATATCTCAATATATGTCCGATTGCAAACTAGTAAATTACCTATTTGAAGCCTCAACAAACTGCATTTTATAACCGTTCAGTCACGAGATATTTGCTTTCAAAGTCGATATCAAAGCGTTCACTCTTTAATTTCTAAACTGTCGACGCAAAAAATCTGAAAAAATTCCTGAATGTAGTTTAGTTAGTACTTTCAATGAAAATTATACAGGGTGATGACCGTGACTGCTGCACATAGGGATTTAACCCGTAAAATCAAACTTTCGCAATTTCCTGCTTCCCTAATTATTTCAGGAAAAATATCTTCAAATAAAAGTTTTAGAACATAAAATTCTGCATCTAAATCATTAAACAAGATTAATTTTGCATGCTTTGTAACGGCAGAAATTTGATATGAAAATGTCAAAATTACCTCAAAAATAGATAGCGATAACCATGGAACTTGCACAAAATGATGACGTTTTAGCTGTCAGAATAATTTCTAATCAGTTTGTTCAAGTTCCATGGCTATCGATATCTGTTTTTAACCGACTTCAAAAAAACTCAGTCATTTATAAACCGATTTTGAAAACATTTTTTTTATTTGAAAGGATATACTTTCAGATTGGTCCCATAGAAATTTCATCAAAATTGGTTCAGTAGTTCGACTGATTTTAATAAAAGTGAATAACGGCGTGTGATTCTTGAAGGTAAATGTCACTTTTTGACATATCAGACAGCGTAAGAAAGTCGGTTTAATAAAAGTGAGTAACGGCGTGTGATTCTTTTAAGGTAAATGTCACTTTTTGACACAAAAAAGTAAAAAATAAAAAACTTTTTAACAAAAAAAAAACCTCCTTCAAAAAACCACTAAAAAGAGGAAAATAATGAAATTTTGAGGTCTGTGCCAATTTAATAAAATATGAAGTTGGTTAAAAAGAAGATATAAATCACTATACTATACTTTTTAATCGACTTCATATTTTATTAAATTGGCACAGACCTCAAAATTTCATTATTTTCCTCTTTTTAGTGGTTTTTTGAAGGAGGTTTTTTTTTTGTTATAAAGTTTTTGAGGTTATAATTTTGACATTTTCATATCAAATTTCTGCTATTACAAAGCATGCAAAATTAATTTTGTTTAATGATTTAGATGCAGAATTTTATGTTCTAAAACTTTTATTTGAAGATATTTTTCCTAAAATAATTAGGGAAGCAGAAAATCGCGAAAGTTTGATTTTACGGGTTAAATCCTTATGTGCAGCAGTCACTGTCACCACTCACCACCCAACGCTTTTTTAGTTAACGTCCGACAGCTCAAATGAAAATTAATATGTCGATTAGTGTAAATAGTGACCGCGGTGTGTCACTATATGCAACCTTGCAAATAATCTACATTCATCTACTTTCTACATTCACTTCTTCTGCATATAATTCTATGCAGTATTTTTAACTTACAAGATATTCATATATTCCGTTCTTTCTAATTAAAAAGTTTTTCTCCCATCTTCATTCATCTTATATCCATAACTTAAAAACTATTTAAATATTATGTAAGAGCTTTCAAAAGTAATTTTGCAAAACTATACTTTTTTCAAATTACTAAACACAGGTATTTCAATAAAGAATTTTCTTTATATCGAACAAAATAGTATGTCTCAAAGCTCATAATATTAAAATTGAGCCTTGTTCCACTATTCTGCCCTCCTAAGACAATAGACCGAGAGCTAGTGACAATTTTTTGGTGTTATTTATTCAAGGCCTTATTTTTGTGAAGATGTTGATGGAGATATATTAAAGTGCCCTGAGTAAGGGATTTTGCTAGATAGCGGTATGGGAGGAATGCAGACCGCCCCCAACATGTAACAAAATAAATGATCACAATTATTATTGCTTCAAGGCTGAAATTGTTTGTATAGCTTGTCGGTGAACCCAATAATGCCATTATAATATTTGCAGATCGATTGGTCAGTATTAAAGGGGTGGCAGATCACCCTAAACGTGTCATGTACCCGACGAAATTTATATTATTAGTTCAAGGTTCAAATTTTAATATGTTGTTACGGCGAGTGTTTTAAGCATATATTTCAATTTGCAGAACAAAATGTCGGTATTAACCCTCTTAGAGGGAAACTAGGTGTTTATATCATTCTGCAAGGGGGTTAATACCGATGCTTAAAACAGTCGCCGTATAACAACTTATTAAAATTTGAACCTTGAACTAATAATATAAAATGTTGAACACATGTATATTGTAGAGAAACTCAAAAACTATAACTTTTGTCATAACCATTTTTCGCCCCCGATTGGGCGTTTCGTTCTAAAATTGAAAAAACCGTTTCCACCCCCAACAGTGTCATTTTTGAGAATTTATAACTTTTGAATAATAAGAAATTTCAAAAAATTTTCCAAACAAAAATTGTTGAATACATGTCCTCCCTAACAATTTTTGTAATAGTAATTTTTCACGTGCAAGCAGTATTTACCAAGATAAATGATTTCATCCCTTAAATTCAAGACGGCGGCCACCCCTTGCGGAATCCGAGGGGGGAAACTTGGCTGGAGTGTTCTAGTGGCACCCCCTATCTACCATTAAAATTTCATCAAACTTCTAATTAACGCAATTCCAGACCTATTTTTTCGACTATTTGATGGGACTATATGTAGACAGATTGATTTTTTTATGATTTGCATCATTTTGTGCAAACGAGTTTTTTTTTAATAAAATGGCTTTTGAAAATCAAATTATATTTACGTGTGACAAGGTATTCGTGCTTATAATTTATAAACGTATTAAAAGACAATTAAAATTGGAAATGTAAAATCGATATTTCAAGGTAATTTGGACAAAGTACATTAAACCGTTGATTTACGTGGCCATAAAAAAAGAAATTAATGTCAAAAGTCTAAAAATTTTCATTTATTTTAACGAAACCAGATAGTTTCTATTTCACTAGCCGCTATTTTACAAAAAAAAAAATCGACCAAGTGCGAGTCAGACTCGCGCACCGAGGGTTCCGTACAATAATTAAAATAAGGAGTTAGGTAGGGGTAAAAAATTAACAGATTTATTTATTTAAGCTTGTTTTAAAATTTTTTTATTTACTTGTTTTATTTTGTTCTTTTTAGTGTTTCAACATATTTCCGTATCAATTTAAATTAATTTTAATCCTTATTTGAAGTCGGCTAATTACAACACAAAAATTCAATGAGCCATTTTCCTGAATGTAGTTCCTTCAATTATCCACGAGAGGCAGCGCTTGTGGTAGGTACAAACATTATTTATTCTCCATTAGTGTCGTGTCATTTTAGTAGTATAACTTAATTATTAAATTATTATTATTATTAAATTAATTAAATAATTAAGTTATACCACTAAAATGACACGACACTAATGGAGAATAAATAATGTTTGTACCCACCACAAGTGCTGCCTCTCGTGGATAATTGAAGGAACTACTTTCAGGTAAATGGCTCATTGATACGATTGGGAAAAATCGTTTAAACACTTTTTTATGTTTTGAAAGCTCAATATATTTAATCTCCATATTATTTTGCTTTTTCGAACACGTCGGACTAATGACCTCTGTTGTCGAGCGTCTATAATCCACAATTCATTCATTCATTCATTCGAACACATCGGCTCGTTGCCAAATGCAATGCAACAAAAAGTAATCAATTTTTCAAAGTCGCAAATCGTATTTGAATTTTTATCCTTCGATTACGGAGCATACACTGGATTATTCACAAAACCACACAGGAATTCTTTTTTTCGTTGTCTATGTCTTTTATTTAACAAATAAAACAAAAATGTGCATTGGCAGTTTGCTATTAATACCAGACAATAATGGTTACAATCATTTATAATAAAATCGTAGACGTTTTTTGTCTGTTTATCTGTCTGTACGAAAATCTTTTTATTTTGCAAAAACTTGCATTTTCTTATCATAGTTGGCTGATGTTTTGTGAAATAAACAATTAAGAAAGAGTTCGAATATCTTTCAGACAAAGATGTCGTGCCTGCTGTGAAATGGAAGGAGGGCACTTTGAACATCTTATGTAACTTTATTTTTTTGGTTTTGCTAGAAGCTTCATGAAATGAATTTTAATGAAATGATTTCAAAAGGATTATTGCATATTATTATATTATTATCGCTGTAAATGAATAATGACGATAGATTATTACTGACATACTCGTGTTATGTTTTAAGAGCCTGAAGAAGTCTAAAATATAGACGAAACGTTGCGATTTAAAACTTTAACTGAGTTTCAATCAACCCACGGTCCAAGTTCCCGTTAATCTCATATATAGTTACGATGGACATGACAACTAAAAACAAAAAAGCTTTTATTTAGTTTTACTGCTACCTAACTAACAATCAAATCTTGTAATCGAATTTTCACCCACTTCTCGTTAACCGATTGAGCTGAAATTTTGCACACTTGTGTAGCTCCGATACAATTATTATGGTAACTAGCTAACCGGCCCGGGTCCGTAAAAAGAAATCATGTGATGTGATAAAAAAAAACATTGTGTATAAATAGTTAGTTTCATAGTTATAAAAGCGTGGGTCGTAACTATAATAAATCATCATAGAGCTTACAATCCACGCTTTTATAATTATATGAACCTAAATTAAATATTATTAATGAAAATAACAGCGTTTTACTTAAAAACATTATTTTTATTTTATTAGAAATAAAACAATAATGACGGGTTTCTGGTACGACTAGTTATAAGCGCTGAATTACCATGGAAACTTCTATGCTATTTCTATGCTAAATGTACTTTAAAAGTACTATAAAAATAAACAATAAATAGTTTTTATTTAATTTTATTGTAAATTATAGACGCGTCGACAACCTAGGTCATTAGCGTCTTGATTACATTAAAAAACAAATCACTTAAGTGACATAACAAGACATCCATGAGCGGAGGCAGGATTCGAACCCACTACAGTCTGCTCCAGAGGCCGCAACGCTAACCACTAGACCACACAGTCCTCTTTTAGTTTTATTTATTGTGAATCATAAAAATCAACTATGTAAAATTTATGTTATGTAAAATTGTTTGTATCACTTTTCTGTTCTTTAAAAACAAATTGAGGTACTCATTAATGGAAGGATATAAGTCTGGCGATGAGATTTACCTGGAGGTCTTGTCAGGGACCATACTAAATTAAAAAAGTGCCAGACGCGAGGATGATACATGTTTAATTACTTATTAATGGTTTGTCAGAAGTTGTCATTAGTGGTTTTTATGATCAAACCATCACTATTTTCAACTTCTGCAAATCGAGCAAATGACTTAAAAATTTCTGCCACCAACTCCCTTACTATGATGAATCTTGATTAAAGACGAAAGCGTTGCACAGACGCTAATGACCTCTGATGTCGAGCGTCTATAATTCGCAATTCATTCATTCACGAAAGCGTTGCTTTCAAAAATAACTTTGTTTATTTTTCTACATAATTGTCCAATTCCTCAAGAACATTGCTATTGTACTTTTATCATTGAATTAATGAATTGTAAATTATAGACGCTCGACAACCGCAAGGTCATTAGCGTCTGAAAACAATAAATGTAAAAAATAACAATTTTATCATTGAAAGTCGTACCAGAAACTCAAGATAAATAAAATAAATAGACACTCCATGCACACGCCTTTTTTAACAACTAAACAAATTTAAAAGAATATTATTACTGTCGATAAAAAAGAATCATAAATCTAAAAACTGATCAATAAAAGACATTTAAATACCTATTCAAGCTAAAGTGACAGCCTGGGATTTTAAAAATCCAAAAAAATCCACACACAATTACCGATCAGATCCAGAAGGCGTTGTTCACGTTTTAAAAGCAAAGAGATACGACGCCCGGTACCGTACTGGTGACGACACGCCGCGACGCCGGTTGGATAGCGACTGAGGCGCGCACAATACAGGCGTCGTTCCGGCCCGTTCCGTCATACACACACACTCACACACACACGAATGTGGCAGCAAGTACTGATGTGTGATGTGGTTAGGTTCCCAGCATCGCTAGCAAGTTACTTGTATAACCTGAGTTAGGTATACTTCGTTGCAATAGAAAAGTAAATATATTAATTATTTTAATGGACGCAGTAGCCTCACATTCGAAAGGTGCTGGGTTCAATTCCCGGCGACGGCAGATGAGCTAAGACTTTTCCCTATACTGACATTTATACCGATGTAAACAAAACGAAAGTAGCGCCCTCTTTTAGACAATAGCTACACTTTTTAAGTTTTTAGTGATTTATAGCAGCCACAATGTTACAGTATGTGTCATGAGTGACTTATTATTCAAGATTCTGCTGTTATTATTAACAATTTCGTCTTGAACTTCAGTATATCCATTTGTTGATATGTAGGTATAAAATGCCTCTTCATTGAAAAAAACGGTCAAGTGCGTGTGGAACTCGCGCTACGAGGGTTCCGTACCGTTACAACAATTAAATTAGGTAGACATATTCTGTGAAAATTTCAACCGGCTACATGTTACGGTTCCAAAAATACAGCCTTTAAAAGGTTTTTCTGTTTTTTGTGTGCGGACCCCCTTTAATTTTTACTTTTTGTGATTTTCGAATTTTTCCCTTTAGTTATGTTGCGAGATCTTACTTTTTGTCAAATTTTATGATTCTAGGTCAACGGGAAGTACCCTATAGGTTTTTGATGAGTGATTTTGCGAATATCAAAATAGATATAGGACCCCCTTTAAATTTTACTTTTTGTGATTTTCGAATTTTTCCCTTTACCTGTGCTGCGAGATTTTGCTTTTTGCCAAATTTTATGATTCTAGGTCAACGGGAAGTACACTAAAGATTTTTGATGAGATGACAAAATGGCCGTATCTTTTGATTGCGTTGACCTAGAAGCTTAAATTCTTTACACCTTTAAGGGACCGTAGACCTTAGTATTTCATATAAATTTCAACTTGATATCTCTATCCGTTCCTGAGAAATTGGGTCTTGAAAGACGAACACCCAGCCAGTCAGCCAGCCAGCCTGACGGACAAACGAATTATCCTATAAGGGTTCCGTTTTTTCTTATTGAGATACGGAACCCTAAAAATACTTCAAATTCAATCTCAACCTTTATTAATTTCAATACATATGAACCCAAAAATGTTTTATACTAAGAATTGTCTGTTATGCTCCCAGTATAGACGTATATCACGTCAAAAATATCTAAGAAACACAACAGTATCTTAGATGCAAGATATTCTGCAGTTCTGGCAGCGACTGAAGTCTAGCCTTTACATAAAACCGTTTACAATATGCAAATAATTCTGACTTTCTCCGCAGTTGTAACGATAATGTTTTGTTTTCAGGCTCCTGCCTTCTATTGCGCATGTTATGAAAACAATTGCTACACGCGAGTGCATTATTCTATGCACATTCTGTATAATTACACAAAGTAATTAACATACTGATGTTTATATTACGTAATAATATAGAGCTATGCTCTTCAATTATGTTTAATAATGGATTATTTAGAAGAACTACTTCAATGAAAAATTTGTTATCTGCTACATTTCTAGAGTGTTGGGTCTCCAAGTCACTATATATGAATATTATGAAGTATTAGAAATATCTTGTATTATGTCCGTCTTGTGACTTCTTGTGATTTAACACTACGCGTTTCAGCAACGAATTACCATCTCGACAATACCAGCATTCTTAATGACAAACTAACACTAAAATCGAACATAATATACGACACAAAAATTAACAACACACAAACACCCAATACTCAGTAATAGTCTACACACATACTCACATTTCCATTTATCTACCTACTATATAAATCATAAAATCTCGAAATTTAAATCAGTACTTCACAAACCACGACATAATGCACAGTGCTTAGCATCATAATATTATATAGTGTTACGAATACTCAATGTGTGTTTTTTAAAAAATAATTAATCACATCTGAAGATGGCAACTCGTTGCTGAAACTCGTAGTGTTAAATCACGTGACGGTTCAACACGCAGGCGCAAGAAGTTTGCGGTTGGGAGCTCTGTAACGTTCTTATAGAAAAATTCTAGTTAAATGAACGACTTCATAAAACCTCACCCTATTTTTTTTTAATATGACCCGATTTTTCCGGTCCGTATGAACACGATATACAAGATGTGTGCAAAATAATAAAATGCAATCCATAAAATTTTACAGTTATGCTTGAATTTAGGATCTTCGCAAACAAATGATATAATAACTAAGACTGATAACATATTTATACAGAGATCTGAAATACCGATCCGTAGAAACGAAAACAAACAAATTGATATTTGAATATCGCTCTCGCAGATGATCTGTAGAATTGCATAAAGCTTTATAGATATCATACTATATTATTGCAGTGTCATGCTATCGATGCAAAGAAAACTGCAAAGAAATTGCCTGTAAAATACCGGGTGTTCCTTTTTATTTTATTTTATTTATTGTAGATTATAGACGCGTCGACATCTCAGGTCATTAGCGTCTTTCAACTACACTAAATAACAACTAAGATTAAGATTTAAAATTTAGGGGCCCGAAGGAAGCCACCGCGACCTAAAAGATCTATTGTGAATTAACAACTATCTTAAAACTAAATAACATCACAAATCATCCATGAGCGCAGGAGGGATTCGAACCCATGGCAGTCCCGTCCAGAGGTTGCGGCACTAAGCACGCTAACCACTAGGCTATACTGCCCTCCCCGGGTGTTCCTTTTACCACTTTTAAGGTGTGCCATGTATTGTAAATGAATTGTAAATTATAGATGCTCGACAACTGAGGTCATTAGCGTCTGAAAACAATAAATGTAAATAAAACAAAAGCAAAATCAAAAATTAACACACAACAAAGTAAAACAAAAGTACAAAAAAAAGTGTCATATAATATAATGTAGTAAGATATAAAGAAAAAAAAACCATAAAGGCTGTAAAGGGGCCTAAATGTATACAAATAAATAAAATCAAATAAACCGGTCAAGATCGGTTTCCTTTAAAAATCGAAACAGCAGATCGACATTGTCAGGATCATTTCCTAAAACAACCGAAATATCACTTGACAATCTGATCCGCTGTCGTGCTTCCCTAAACTGGACACACTCAGTTAAAATATGCGAAACAGTAACACGAGTATCACACGTCTTACAGTGCAGGGGCGGTTCCTCACGAGCCATTAAAAACCATGAGTTAATCTACATTGACCGATGCGCAACCGTGTAAGGAACACTTCCTCCCACCTGGAGGGACGGCAAGTTGTGAACCATGGCCCATGGGTCAACTGTAGATTTTATAGATCTTAACTTGGTTTCTTCGACAGCACTCCATTCATCTTTCCAGAGCTGCTGGACGGCCGAAATCAGTACATTCGTCACCAATAACGCAAAACACGTTCTGATCGTTATTTGCAGCGTCCTTAGCTGCGGTGTCAGCTAATTCATTGTCAGCGATTCCCATATGGCCGGGAATCCAACAAAACCGGACGGTAGTTCCACCTCTTTTTAGCCAGTATAATTTGTCCTGGATTAAGCAAATCAGAGGATGGCTGGGGTAGGAACGTTGCAATGCATGAAGCACAAAAAATTCAAAAAATGTAACTGTAGATTTTATAGATCTTCGCTTGTTTTCATCGACAGCACTCCATTCATCTTTCCAGAGCTGCTGGACGGCCGAAATCAGTACATTCTTAAGGTCGTAACCAATAACGCAAAACACGTTCTGACCGTTCTTTGCAGCGTCCTTAGCTGCAGTGTCAGCTAATTCCTTGTCAGCGATTCCCATATGGCCGGGAATCCAACAAAACTGGACGGTATTTCCACCTCTTCTCAGCAAACAAATCAGAGGATGGCTGGGGTAGGAACGCTGCAATGCTTGAAGCACAAAAAATTCAAAAAATGAGCAGTTTGCATGAACTCAGTCTTTCGATTAATCGGTCCAACTTCACTGAACACTGAACTTTGGCAAGAAGTTTGATCGTCAGTGAGCCCTATAAGCAACACAACTTAAAAGTGTGAATGTATTTTATGTACAGCCTGTAGCACCTAAATGTAATGCCATTTCAATTCAATTTCGATTGCATAACCTCTAAACCAGCGATTTTAAACTTGTATAATTCTTCTCGTATGAATTTAAGATTTAAATTTCATTAATGCACACCGGCTTGTTAAAAGTCACTTTACATGCATACATGCACGTAAAGCAGCTATTTTATAGTGAGTATGGCAAAAAAATAATAACATTTTTTCTTGCAAATGTCAAATTAGTTTTTCACAAACGCCGTAATTGAAAATTCGATTTTCGGTACCTGTTTAGAGGGTTGAAACTAAGAGTTTGTATAGGGTTTGAGAATAGCCGTGCGTGTAGAAGTGCTGTTGTTTACATGGCGTTGCTATGGTTCCTCTATTACAAGTCCCCAGTTCCCGGGTTCTAGTCCGAGAGCTGGTAAAAGTGTCAATTGGATTTTCAATTTATTATTAAAAAAAAAATAATGAATTGAAAATATGAATTGGTGTTAGGCCCAAATAACCTTAGCTGTTGGTGGTCTTTAAAACACACACACACACACACTAAGAGTTTGTCTGCTGAGGGGGGGGAGATGTACCAGTCCGATTTGGAAAAAAATTATTTTGTTAAGAAATAATGTTAGTTATCCTGTTTTTCCCGCCGGAAATTAAAAGAAAATTTTAAATTAAGTTATCTTATTGTGTTTAATGCAAAATTGCGTTTTAAAGACCACCAACAGCTAAGGTTATTTGGGCCTAGCACCAATTCATATTTTCAATTCATTATTTTTTTTTTAATAATAAATTGAAAATCCAATTGACACTTTTACCAGCTCTCGGACTAGAACTCGGGAACTTGTAATAGAGGAACTATAGCAACGCTATGTAAACAACAGCATTGCTACACGCTCGGCTATTCTCAAGCCCGTGTTTAATGCAAGTAAACATTTTGACAAAAAGAGAATATGGCGCTAAAGCAGACCTACTTATAGTTCAGCGTCGTCTAGTTACGAGGAAAGTTTAAGTTGGCACAGTTGGTATCTAGGTGAAAAATATACTTTACATGTTTTGCAACGAACCTGAGAATGTATCCAGGTGCATTTTGTTTTTCTTATATTGGCACTTGTAGTGTACTAGTTTACTGACAAAGTTTTGATAATATCCACCTCATTATGAAATTTTAAACGGATTTACTAAACGTTTCAAGGTCGCGAAAGTTTTTGTAACTAAAATAAAAAAAAGGGCGTGTGCTATGACCACACGACAGAAGTGAAAACATCAGATTTTCTAATTTTTAGTGTCATCTATTATAGCGCATTATTATGAACTAAAAATAATTTATTACTAAAATACTAAAATTGTATTTTTAATTAATTCCAACTTGGTTTCAAAAAAATTATAATTATTATCAGATTTAATTTAACATAGGTGGTGCTGTGAAGGTCAGGCGAAGGTCAGCTTCGATTTTTTAATTGTAACAGTGCATTTTTATTCCTGAATACGATACAGTATTTAATAGTGAACAGTAAATTATTAAGGTACATACCAGCTAAAGTGAATAAATATTTACAAATTAAATAACAGCAAAAATGAATGACAATTAGATAAATTATGGCATAGCAGATACATGATATGTAAGCACCGGCCTTCTTGGCTTGAATTCAATTCATAAAAGGACCGAATTGACAAATTAAATTTGCTATTTAATTTGTAAATATCTCAATATTTATTAACTTTAGCTCATATATACCTTAATAATTTACTGTTCACTATTAAATACTGTATCGTATTCTGGAATAAAAATGCACTGTTACAATTAAAAAATCGAAGCTGACCTTCGCCTGACCTTCACAGCACCACCCATGTTTAATCTGATATCACAGTATTCTGTACCCCTTGATACTCTATAACTTTTGTATAAAACATTTTTTTATGGTTTAATGTACCGTTTACGAAATATTTCACTGCATTGTTTCAGATGTACCACAATGTATATCTATAGCTGCTGATTTAAACTTCTCACATTTTAACGGTCCTTTCTGTCAAAACGTATCGATGTTTTAGGCCTTCTTAAGATAAAAACTTGTAAAATTGGTCATAAATATGAATTCAGAGACACCTCTATGCAGTGCGTGTGAACAAATAAGAGAGATGGCGACAGGTTAGTGTTGAGCACTAAACATATAATATTGAGAGAGGGGGGAGAGGTTATTGAAATGCATTTACATTAATGAACGTCCTTAATGATTTATGATGTGGCGCGTGCTTCCACAAACCAGTGGCGGCTCGTGCGAAAGGAACGGGCGGCGGGTAAGTCCCTTCAATTTGTATGCATCATTTATTGTGTCGTCCCAGAGACAAGGATGTGTTTTCAACAATATTAATCACATTTATCGACAACTGAATAATTTAAAGCGAAATATGCAAGATCATAGATTCGAATATGAAATTAGAAATAGAACATTACAGCCCAGGCATTTTGAACATAAAAATAGTGGACCAAAAGTCCATCAGAAACCCCCAAAAGTCCACCAGAAACCCCCAAAAGACCACCAGAAACCCCCATAAGTCCACCAGAAACCCCCAACAGTCCACCAGAAACCCCCAACAGTCCACCAGAAACCCCCAAAAGTCCACCAGAAACCCCCAAAAGTCTACCACAAACCCCCAAAAATCTACCAGAAACCCCCAAAAGTCCACCAGAAACCCCCAAAAATCTACCAGAAACCCCCAAAAGTCCACCAGAAACCCCCAAAAATCTACCAGAAACCCCCAAAAGTTCACCAGAAACCCCCAAAAATCTACCTAAAACCCCCAAAAGTCCACCAGAAACCCCCAAAAATCTACCAGAAACCCCCAAAAGTCCACCATAAACCCCCAAAAATCTACCAGAATCCCCCAAAAGTCCACCAGAAACTCCCAAAAATCTACCAGAAACCCCCAAAAGTCCACCAGAAACCTCCAAAAATCTACCAGAAACCCCCAAAAGTCCACCAGAAACCCCCAAAAATCTACCAGAAACCCCCAAAAGTCCACCAGAAACACCCAAAAGTCCACCAGAAACCCCCAAAAATCTACCAGAAACCCCGAAAAGTCCACCAGAAATCCCTAAAAATCCACCAAAAACCCCCAAAAGTCCACCAGAAACCCCTAAAAGTCCACCAGAAACTCCCAAAAGTCCACCAGAAACCCCCAAAAGTCTACCAGAAACACCCAACAGTACACCAGAAACCCCCAAAAGTCCACCAGAAACCCCCAAAATTCCACATGAAACCCCCAAAAGTCCACCAGAAACCCCCAAAAGTCAACCAGAAACCCCTAAAAGTCCACCAGAAACCCCCGAAAGTCCACCAGAAACCCCCAAAAGTCCACCAGAAACACCCAACAGTACACCAGAAACCCCCAAAAGTCCACCAGAAACCCCCAAAAGTCAACCAGAAACCCCTAAAAGTCCACCAGAAACCCCCGAAAGTCCACCAGAAACCCCCAAAAGTCCACCAGAAACCCCCAAAAGTCTACCAGAAACCCCCGAAAGTCCACCAGAAACCCCCAAAAGTCCACCAGAAACCCTCAAAAGTCCACCAGAAACACCCAACAGTACACCAGAAACCCCCAAAAGTCCACCAGAAACCCCCAAAAGTCCACCAGAAACCCCCAAAAGTCCAACAGAAACCCCTAAAAGTCCACCAGAAACTCCCAAAATTCCACCAGAAATCCCCAAAAGTCTACCAGAAACCCCCAAAAGTCAACCAGAAACCCCTAAAAGTCCACCAGAAACCCCCAAAGTCCACCAGAAACCCCCAAAAGTCCACCAGAAACCCCCGAAAGTCCACCAGAAACCCCCAAAAGTCTACCAGAAACCCCCGAAAGTCCACCAGTAAACCCCAAAAGTCCACCAGAAACCCCCAACAGTCCATAATAAGTTCCTAATAACAATCGAGTCCACAATCGATTCGGAGTTTGATTTTACAATCGAAATGTTCGATTGTTCAAGTCGATTATTTGCCACATAGGTTATAGCAACAGCAGCAAATGAGAATACATATAATCGCGATTCAAGGTTATATGCTAGTCGACTGACGTTCACGCGACTCGTTGATTATTCACTGTTCACACTGTTCAGTCGATACTCACTACTCTGTGATCTCTTCACTATTGAATTCGTATTACACGATTACTGCACAATCGACCATCGACTCCGACCACGCAGTTGTTGAGTGATGATCGAATGTACCAGCTATATTATGTGGCTCTCGACAGTGTACGATTCAGTACTATGCGACTCGGTCTCAGTGAAGTATAAAATAACAACAATCGAGTCCAAGTGAGAACCATCAAGAGTCATCGAGATGTTTGAACAATCGAGACAATCGACTAAAACATCTCGTATCGCGCATCACTACATAAAAACGACCAATCTTGATACCCTCTTACTACTACCCCCACCGCGGGTGCGACGACTGACGCTCACTTTAGTTACTGTTGATATTTAAGCAATTACTAGAAATAAAAATTGGTCGGTATGGAATCACTATCTAAAATGCAACGCTGCCTCCCGTACTATTATAATTGATGTCAAGTAGAAATACCGCATTTTCGAAAAAAACTGTCTGTCTCTGTCTGTGTGCTGCCGGTCTGTTTGCTTAAAATAATTTTCCCTTTTGAGGTACAGAACCGTAAAATAAAATGGAAGAAAACGGCTTTAAGGTGGCTGAAGGATCCAAATAAGAAGCAAATACTGTTATTATTGCATTTATTAGCTAACGTTTCGAAAATTGTATTTTCATCATCAGAGCTCAAATACCGCCAAATGTAACAGTAAATAAATGCAATAATAACAGTATTTGCTTTTTATTTGGATCCTTCAGCCACCTTAAAGCCGTTTTCTTCCATTATCATCAGGATCACCACTTTTCTGTTTCTAATCAAAACAGATTCTTCACACGTAAAATAAAATGTCTCATGTTTCTCCCAGCCCTGACAGATGTTCGGTTACGTAATGCATTCACGTTCAGACATTGGAGTCCATTTCTCATACGTACAGCTGTAACGCATTCAAATATAGGCAGGAGGCATCGGGAGTTTCATTTAAATAGCAAATATTTCTGCAGATTCCTAAGTGCAGTTTTCGGTATTATAAATTACTTGGTCGACCGCGTCGAATGACGATATTTGGAAATAAACATAATAGTAGATTGTATCTCTAGTGTCGTAATGAGGTATAGGTGAGTAGTGGTAGTATGCTAAAACGAGCGATTTAGCGAGTTTTAACAGTTACACGAGTCATAATATCATTACGCACAAGATATGGTATTTTTTGCCATATCCACTATAAAATAGCTACTTGAATAGCGAGCGGATTAGAACGAATAAACATAAATCACTATGGAAACTGCAGTTTATTTTCCACACTAGTGTGTTTTGAAAACAAAATGTCGGTATTAACCCCCCGGCAGAATGATATAAACCACTAGGCGAGCAAGTTTACCTCTAAGAGAGGGGGTTAATACCGACATTTTGTTCTGCAAATTGAAATATATATGCTTAAAACAGTCGCCATAACAACATATTAAAATTTGAACCTTGAATTAATAATGTAAATTTCATCGGGTACATGACACGTTTAGGGTGATCTGCCACCGCTTTAATACTGGCCAATAGATCTGCAAATATTATTGGGTCACCGACAAGCTATGCAAATAATTTCAGCGTAGAAGCACTAATAATTGTGACCATTATTTTTGTTACATGTTGGGGGCGGTCTGCATCCCTCCCATACCGCTATTTAGCAAAATCCCTTACTCAGAGCACTTTATTATGCCTCCCTCAACATCTTCACAAAAATAAGGCCTTGAATAAATAACACAAAAAATTATCACTAGCTCTATAATGTTGCAAACAATAATATAGTGTTTTTATAAATTAAAATGTCAAAACAGGTAACCATGTACGGCTCATGCGTTCAGGATTAAATTGGTAAATGTGCTGGTTACGCCGACATGAACGTAATTGAACAGTCCTTAAAAGTATATGGTTGAAGACCGTATGCTTCAGTTTATCAAACTATAATTTTGAGATAGAAGACTATAAAAGGTATACCGGCAATAAATATTAAAGTTATAATATTTAACCGAAGAAAAAAAGAAAAATTTAACGCTTCCATGATCCATTTTTCTGTACATAAAGTGAATTTGTCTTTTTGTTCACACACACACATGTTAGGATTGGATATAAAGCTAGCTTTAAGTCATTCGATAAAAAAATGAGCACAAGGAAGGAAGAACAGGCCCGTCTAAATAGATGCGTTGCATCCTGTGGAATATATAGAAGGTTATGTCACTCAAGCGCCAATCAGGATTGACTGGCGGGTAGTGCGTTGAGGAGGAAACTCGTTTGACACGCCACGCCCCTTTTTGTTCGCATAGTAGAAATAATATCCAGAGGCCAGGAGGCAGAGTTGAAAACTTTAAAATATAAAAAAAATAATTGGTGTGAAATTAACTATCTATAAATAAATTACCTAAGATCAATATATTAGGTTAAGAGTTGTTAATTAGGGCTAGAATTGAATTGTAAATTATAGACGTTCGACAACAGAGGTTTAGGGGGCCGGTTTTACAATGTGAGTTTAAAGCAGATTTGAGTAACCTGAGCTTAACATTAACTCACTAAAAACTAAATTACATCACAAAACATCCACGAGCGGAGGCGGGATTCAAACCCACGAAAGTCTGATCCAGAGGCCGCGACGCTAACCACTGGATCGTACTGTCCTCCATAACATTATTAAAAAAAAATGACCAAAAATAGACAAAATTGAAAAAGTATTTAAATGTATTTATTTTTCTCACTACAATTCTGACTATAGGAGAGTCTTTCAAGGGGCACAGCCCTATCGTAAAAAACAAACATCGAATAGAAAGATGCAAGCTATGCTATCGTCAGCTATAAAATAGCGAAGAGATGGATAGATAGTAGTAGACCTTTATTGTTCTATATGCTATGATAAGCCAACGCGCGACGTTCTTGTCTCTTGTCTTGTCTGTCTGTCTGGCGAAGGGACGGGTGTTTTCTCGGTGGTGTGCGCCTCAAATCGCGATAACTGTCAACCAACTATAAACACCCGACGACGTGCTATATTTATTATGATGACGTTTTAAAATCCTTGAGTCTTTTCCGTCTTCCTTTCGCACTTCCGAAAAAAGGCCATCATTAGTCCAGTTAAAAAAATGGGTGTGTGCTTATGACCACACGAAAGAAGTGAAAAGCAGATTTTCTAATTTTTGGTGTCATCTATTATAGCGCATTTATGAACTAAAAATAATTTATTACTAAAATACTAAAATTGTGTGTATGTGTGTGTGTGTGCGTACGTACGTATGTGTCCATTTCTTTCTAAGACGAAATCTCGAGAATGAAAAATGATATCGACTACGTTAGGATGCCAATCGACGCGTATTAACGTAAATATGATCTGAAAGAAATTTTTTCAAAATCGGTTCAACCGTTCTTTTTTCTTAACCAAATAGACTCCAAAAAAGTAGATTTTACACAATATCTCGCGAATAAAAAATTATTCGACTTCGTAAGGGTGTCAATCGAGGCGTGTTAACGTCATTTTGATCCGACATAAATTTTATAAAAAATCGGTTTAGCCGTTTTTTTTTTTTTTTTTTTTAATTATTGTTAAAAATAAATAATAATTATGTTTTAATGATTAAAATGGTTACTTTTCTGTGTAATATCTAATTTAATTATTATTATTAAATATTTATCAAACTGGGAAGTTCGTCGTGTGGACCTCAAGGGTCGCACTTTAGTCCTAATAAACGAACCACCTTACGGCTTGTTAAATTTTTAGGATGTAACCCTATAGTGACTGATACATTACCATCAAAAGCCAAATTACAATATACAAAAATTAAAAAAACCGGTAACATAGAAACTATATTAAGTCCGTGATTGTAAATAGGCCATATTTTGGACCCAAAAATACAAGGAAATTTTTTTTATAAAGTCTATCTTAACCTGTATGATCTAAGTTATACAATCTGATTTTATTAATAACACCTACCTACCCTATATGAAATATAATAACGAGAGAAAAATTAATTTTTGCGGTTTTTTTTGCGGTTTTCATGAAATTTTAATTTGAATTTCATTTGCACAGAACTTTTAACCATAATCAATATTATGTATTGTTGAAAGAAAAACTGTTGACTTTTTAAAATATTTGCTTCCACTGCGATTTAATTTGGTTTAAAATGAATCTGACGGAATAATTACTGGGAAAATATGGGGAAAATACGTAATTTAAAGCTACAAATTATTAATTACCACGTCATTTATCTTGCTTATATCAGACGTAGCGTAATGTTTACATTATTACAAATTCGTTTTTTTAACAAATTAACAAAAAGATATTTTTTGCAATACTTGCATCAAAAGTACAATTTTAGATGGCTGTGTACCGTTTGAAAAGTGATTCTTTATGTAAGCTTCTGATGCGTTCGAACGGTAGTGTTTAAAGTAAATTTTAACGCACACCGTTCTATAAAGTAATACTGTTTTGTTTTACTTTAAAACACACGTGCGTAAAATAGTACTTTAGCTTCTTATGCGTTCGAAGGGTAGTGTTTAAAGTAAATTTTAACGCACACCGTTCTATAAAGTAATACTGTTTTGTTTTACTTTAAAACACATGTGCGTAAAATAGTATTTTATAGATTACTTTAATGTCACTAATAAAATATTTATCCAAATTGTGTTTTATTTGCTTAAAATTGAACTTTTGAAGCAGTTGTTACAAAAAATATTGTATGTAACGCGTGTCTAAAGTCACGAATCTGACAGTCGCGATTTTACAATACTCTCTTAAGGTAATGTTGCATTTATACCAGAACGAGTGTGTGTTTACCACGCGAGCCAAAAGCGAGTGCGGTAAACACACAAAAATAAATAATAATTATGTTTTAATGATTAAAATGATTACTTTTCTGTGTAATATCTAATTTAATTATTATTATTATTAAATATTTATCAAACTGGGAAGTTCGTCGTGTGGACCTCACATTAGTCCTTTAGTCCTAATAAACGACCCACCTCACGGCTTGTTTTTAATTTTAATCGTTTAAATGATATTAAAGAAACTATACGAAAATCGAAAGCAAGGTGGGGTAATCGATCAATCTGAAACGACAATTACAACTATCCCTAGTCGCCCGTACATTACCCATACTGCCACCTATAAGTTCGATTTAATTGCGAATACACGGACACGTGAGATAGTTCATTATCCGACCACAAGAGGGTCAGTAGTTCAGTGGAACACAAGCGTCGCAGGGATAACTCATGACAAATACATATCGAAGTACATACGGCATCATTCTCAATATCTTTTATAAGTGGAATCGATAGGATCTGGCATCGAGTACCGGCATCGGTAATATTTTTTGATTATATCAAGGGTTCCCCTGTGGCAAACTCACCGTGCCCGGCTTTACTCTATATCTCCACATATTATATGCACTCGATCTTACCCTATATTATAAGGATGTGTTTAATATCAACTTCGGATATAACGATAATGAATGAATGAATTGTGGATTATAGACGCTCGACAACAGGTCATTAGCGTCTGAAAATAAACAAGCCGTGAGGTGGCTCATTTATCAGGACAAAAGTGCGACCCTTGAGGTCCACACGACGAACTTCCCAGTTTGATAAATATTTAATAATAATAATTAAATTAGATATTACACAGAAAAGTAATCATTATAATCATTAAAACATAATTATTATTTATTTTTAACAATTATTTAAAAAAAACGGCTAAGCCGATTTTTATAAAATTTATGTTGGATCAAAATGACGTTAACACGCCTCGATTGACACCCTTACGAAGTCGATATAACTTTTTATTCGCGAGATATTGTGTAAAATCTACTTTTTTGTTTTTTGGAGTCTATTTGGTTAAGAAAAAAGAACGGCTGCACCGATTTTGAAAAAATTTCTTTCAGATCATATTTACGTTAATACGCGTCGATTGGCACCCTAACGTACCTACCTAGTCGATATCATTTTTCATTCTCGGGATTTCGTCTTAGAAAGAAATGGACACATACGTACACACACACACATACAGACATCTTTCTAAAAATAATGTAAAAATAGTGTAGTGACCTTAAAACATAAAAATTTGTTATACATTTTGATTGCGATTTTCGGACCCATTACAATAACTTCCAATGGGAAGTTTAAAAGTGCATTACGTAACTTTAACAGTGGATATTTTCAACAATAAGAAATTCGATTTCTGGCTTAGTGGCTACTTTTATCAAACAATGTTTGGAACAAAAAATGTGAACAATTTTGCGACAAACATTTTTTGTTTGAAACATTTTTTGATGCGGCAGCGCAGTCGGACCACTATTGCCACAGCAGCGAGTACCTAGCTACCGTACCTCGCGTGGTATTTTGTATGTCGATTAGCAAACTGTTGAGTAGCAGCCGAATGACCGGGTTGCGGCCGCTGCTTGCTGGTGCTGTCAACCGCTGATTAACAGCAGCTGGCAACCAGCCTAGTGTGACTCGTGCTTTATAGGTCAGTTTCGCTAGATTTTTGCCATCCCTAAGTACATTTCAGGAGTACAGAAACTGTTCGTGTAGCTGTCAACTACAGACATCCAACACGTGAATCAAAAAAACAACAACCATTTGTTATTTGTTATTGATTTTAATTGCTTGTTTTTCTTATTAAACCTGTTTGTTCTGTAATTACGGTGTTCAGTTGTTTTCGCGCTAAAGACTTTATCATTTTGAGGAGAGAGTTTTCTAATTAAAGCTCTACTTTGAGCTGCAATTATTATAGCTGATAAATGAGGTATCATAAAAGCGTTGTTTAATAATTTTCTACTCAAAATACAGATGTTTACATTTTACACAAACAGTGGCGGGTATCTTATCATTAACCGATACTAATAAATAAAATCAAACCCAGGGGCGGATCTGAAGTTTTGGCGCCCATAGGCTATAATAATAATATAAGACTTTATCTTTTCAGAGACATTTATGAAGTCGTATCAATTTTTTGAATGAATGAATTATGGATTATAGACGCTCGACTACAGAGGTAATTAGCGTCTAAAAAGAAAAAATTATCAAAATGTATAACAAATTTTTATGTTTCAAGGTCACTAGACTACACTATTTTTAGAAAGATGTCTGAGTGGTGTGTGTACGTATCGTACGTACGTACGTATATGTGTTCATTTCTTTCTATGACGAAATCTCAAGAATGAAAAATGATATCGACTACGTTAGGGTGCCAATCGACGCGTATTAACGTAAATATGATCTGAAAGAAATTTTTTCAAAATCGGTTCAGCCGTTCTTTTTTCTTAACCAAATAACCTCCAAAAAAGTAGATTTTACACAATATCTCACGAATAAAAAATTATATCGACTTCGTAAGGGTGTCAATCGAGGCGTGTTAACGTCATTTTGATCCGACATAAATTTTATAAAAATCGGTTCAGCCGTTTTTTTTTTAAATTATTGTTAAAAATAAATAATAATTATCAAACTGGGAAGTTCGTCGTGTGGACCTCAAGGGTCGCACTTTAGTCCTAATAAACGACCCACCTCACGGCTTGTTTTTAAATCTATTTACCTTTTTAAACACGGATTTGTTACTTTTTGTCATGAAAGCAATCTGGCAACGCTGATCAGTGCATAGTTTAATGACAATATTCCCCACGGATCGCGCCACTGGCCAGTATAAAGGCCATTACCCGTTCCACTCGGAGAACCAAACTCTGAAAGCATAACTCAAATAATATGAAACGTCATCGAATGTACGTTATTTTCTCTACGAAATGTTTTCCGTTGTCTGCACTTTTGTTGCTGGCTTTATATCCACGCCCTCTAGACAAAACCGCGTACATCCACTTTTTTCCCGTCTCCGAAAGATGTTTTCTTTAACCCACCCTTAGTTTCAAGGAATTAGTCCCATGTGCCGTCTTCGGAAGGTAATGTTTTTTTAACCCACCCTTGGTTTCAAGGAATTAGTCCCATGTGCCAGACACAAAATGATAAGAATTAAAGGGGACCGTGTGGTCTAGTGGTCAGAGCGTCGGCCTCTAGATCAGACGGTCGTGGGTTCGAATCCCACCTGCGCTCATGGATGTTTTATGATGTCATTTAGTTTAAAAAAAGTTGTTATTTAGTGTAGTTGAAAGATGCTAATGACCTGAGATGTCGACGCGTCAATAATCTACAATAAAATAAAAAAGATATGAATTAAACAAAGAAGGAATAAAGGCAAATTTTTAAAGTAGATACCATAATTTTTATGTATCACAACAATGAAAAGAGGTCCAAAATGTCGCTGTTTTTTTGGATTTTTGACAAAGATTCGGAGGTCTTCCGAGGTCGAAATAGTCGCGGCTCTCACTGGTTTCCCAACAATAAAACTTAAATCTAACAATGCTGGGTAGTCATAATAATATAACTGTTATGAATGAATTGTAAATTACAGACGCTCGACAACAGAGGTCATTAGCGTCTGAAAAGAATAAATGTAAATATAGAGCGTATTAAAAGCTCATTCCGCCGCGAAAGTGGAAAGGTTCAGGTTAGAATCCTGACTGTGACCACTGGTTGGTAAAATGATTTTTTTCAATATGTTTCGAAACAATTATATAATTGGCTGCTCTCCAATGAAAAAAAATATTTTTCAATTGCATTTCAGCCATATGAAACTATTATTTATCTTAAAATACTTTAATATTCGAATATTGAATAAATCTGTTTTGAAAGTATTCGAATAATTTCCGAGCCCTGCTAGAAACCCACTGAAATAGAATTCACTTGTGGACAACATTTGGTCAAAATCTCCTAGTAAAATGGGCAATAATCCTTCTCATACTGAAGCCATTTTAGAATAATTTTGGAAAAAGATAATTTTATTAGTAAGTATTTAAAAGCAAAAAAATTAAAATTGTGTTTTAAAGACCACCAACAGCTAAGGTTATTTGGACCTAGCACCAAGTCATATTTTCAATTCATTATTTTTTTTTAATAATAAATTGAAAATCCAATTGACACTTTTACCAGTTAGAACCCAGGAACTGGGGAAGAGGACAGAGTGGTGTAACGGTTAGCGTAGCGGCCTTTGGATCACACTGTCGTGGGTTCGAATCCCGCCTCCGCTCATGGATGTTTTGTGATGTCATTTAGTTTTAAGTGAGTTGTTATTTGATGTAAACAAGACGCTAATGACCTAAGTTGTCGACGCGTCTATAATTTACAATAAATAAGGAACTGGGGACTTGCAATAGAGGAACCATAGCAACGCCATGTAAACAACAGCATTGCTACACGCTCGACCATTCTCAAGTCCTCGGCTCAAGCAGTTTTTGCCTGGCAACCGTAGATATAATTAATATATAATACAGAAAATAAACTATATTATGGTTGTTTGTTCGCCATAAGCGAAAAACAACTGTTTTCATAGTTCATAGCCGGTGAAAAACACTAGCTGACTGTTTTCCACACGTCGTCGGTCGTCTTGTGTCCTAAAATCGGTCAACTGGTTTTATTATAGCCGCTTCACATTTGATTTATCTTTGTCATTCTTGTCAACGAACTTAACGGCAGAATGAGGGGATTTTTCTCGTATTTTTGTAGTCGAGAAGTTCTTTCGTCCGCTCACTTTAATAATAACTTTATTTCGGAACATTTAACATTGAAGTGGAACTTCTAAACTAAAAGTGTAAATACAGGATTGGAATTAGGTGCCTCTGAAAATTGTATGCTTTAAATTTTATCACGATCTGTTGCGAAAATTGAATTGTAAATTATAGACGCTCTACAACAGAGGTCATTAGCGTCTTAAAAGAGACAAGCCGTGAGGTGGGTCGTTTATTAGGACTAAAGTGCGACCCTTGAGGTCCACACGACGAACTTCCCAGTTTGATAAATATTTAATAATAATAATTAAATTAGATATTACACATAAAAGTAATCATTTTAATCATTAAAACATAATTATTATTTATTTTTAACAATAATGAAAAAAAAACGGTTGAACCGATTTTTATAAAATTTATGTCGGATCAAAACGACGTTAACACGCCTCGATTGACACCTTTACGAAGTCGATATAATTTTTTATTCGCGAGATATTGTGTAAAATCTACTTTTTTGGAGTCTATTTGGTTAATAAAAAAGAACGGATGAACCGCTTTTGAAAAAATTTCTTTCAGATCATATTTACGTTAATACGCGTCGATTGGCACCCTAACTTATTCGATATCATTTTTCATTCTCGAGATTTCGTCTTAGAAAGAAATGGTCACATATACGTACAGACACACACACAGAGACATCTTTCTAAAAATAGTGAAGTGACCTTGAAACAAAAATATGTTATACTTACATTTTGATTTCGATTTTCGGACCCATTACAATAACTTCCAATGGGAAGTTAACAAGCTGTCCAAAACGAAAAAACTAGTTTAAATCAGGCTGCTACTCCTGATAGCCCTAGTACGGGGCGTCTTGGAAAATCCGGAACAGTTAAAACTCGCTTTAACAGAATTTCACTTACTCGTCAGTAATTTACTTCATTACGTAACTAGATATACAATCTACTATAATTATATGGACAACGTCAACCAACATATTCTTGATTAACTTATTCCTGCGAAAAATATTCTTTATTAAGGATAAACTACGTCCAAACAGAGTATATGGATAAATACATTACACTATCAAAAACTTTTCTTTATTGTTTATGAGGTTATAATAACAACTATAAAAAATGACACAATGTTATGTTTTTTCGAAAAATATTGCCTCTATCTTTTCTTAATCTATTGATTGTCACACAGATAAAATATTTACTTGAAAAGTTTTCTTTTCGTTTTTTTTTTTGTTTACTTTTTCTAATTATTTGTCGAATCGTCAATAGGATCGAAGAGTCATTAATAAACTTTTCAATAAAGGAAATAATAGCGACCTCATCTTACAAAAAAATGTTTCAATTTATTTCAAGAATATCCCCTATATTATTAAACGAGCAAGTCTTGTATATATGTATCTATGTACCTATATAAATATTTTCTCGAAAACGGCTCTAACGATTTTGATCAAATTTACCGAAAAGGGGTTTCGGGGGGCAAAAAATCGATCTAGCTTGGTCTCATCCCTGGAAAAATTCGTTTTCTTATCGATTTTATCATTTTAAAAAACAGTTTTTTTAACGTTATAAAACAGTGTCGAATGGTGAGTAGGCTTTGGAAAAAACAAACTACTTTCATTATTTATGTCAAAATACTCTGACAGTGAATCGTTTCGGAATAATATTCTGAGAAAATAATACAAAATCAATATCTCATAGTAAATACTATTTTTTTGAACTCACCCGAGCAAAGCTCGGTCATCCAGATATTATTATATTAACAGGGGAGTAAAATTAGATTTTCACTTCGGAAAAATTCCTCGATCGATGATTTTTGTTGAAACGTATTCAGAAAGGTGTGGAGAACAAACTATCAAAATGTCACCGTGAGAAATTGCGCGGAAAATTTTTTATTAAGCATTTTAGGTGCAAAAATACGATATTTCATAAATTCAATTTGTATGAAAAAATTGACAGCACCATTGGAAAGAACAGAAAATTTTAAGTCATGTATTTGATTTACATTCTCTTAGCTGCATATTAACATTGGAAATGTTTATGTTCGTATATGGGGGCAGAGTTACGAGTTTTCGTTCAAGGCCAAAAGACAACGGTGCGCGATCAAGTGAGGAGCAATCATGCAAAATTGAACAAGTGCAATTTTTTCGAAATGTGTTTTATATCATGTCTAGTTAATTGAGAGGTATTTGCGACGATTTGCGGTGTTATTTTTGAGCAAATGTTAATAAATACTGTAGAAAAATCCATTTAAAAGTTAAGTAATCAAGCAAAAGTGAACGCGTATATAACAGAAGAATAATAGGGTTATTCCTGACAAAACTAAACAGTGCATTGATAAATATTGTGTGTATAATAAACAGTTAATTATGTTTCATATATGCTGTTATCATTTCCAGTGTTCTCGATGGTTGCAAGGATTGCGAAATCTGTGAATTTTTTTATTTTTAATGAATTTTTGAATGAAACACTCACAAGGCAAATTAGATAATAAAGCTAAGTAATTTAATTAATTAGATCAAAAATTCAATAGTAGTCATGAAAGCAAATAAAGTTAATTGTAAAATTACTAGCAAGTAAAATCACGCAAATTTTTTGACAGATAGCAGCGCCACACCTTATGTCATTATATAGTTTTATAGCAGGTTGACTATATACTGGATGTAACAAAATACTATTTGATTCCCACCCCTATAGGATTTTATGATTTTTTTCACGTTGAACATTGAATTAATTGTAGATTATAGACGCTCGACAACAGAGATCATTAGCGTCTGAAAAGAAAAAATGTTAAGAAAACAAAATCAAAATCACACATTTTGGAGCATACAAGTAATTCAAGAATTGCAAGGCGCGACATTGTATAGGTACTGTGTGTAAACGGTTTACCGAACATAGAGAAAATAACATTGAGCAGAATTACAATTTTGTAGCAGACTATGAGCCATAAGACATAATGTATTATTATTATTGTAGATTATAGACGCGTCGACAACATCAGGTCATTTGCGTCAAGACATAATGTAAATATGTATTGCATTAGGTACATAGAGAAAAAACTCGCAAATATTAATTTTCAAAAGGATCGGATAATTTTTACAAAAAAGTAGATAATGGCAGCCATTTTGAAATCTGACGTCATTTTATTTTTTAGTGTCCTATGAAACTTTCAAATATCAATTTTCAAAAGGATCGGATAATTTTTACAAAAAAGTAGATAATGGCCGCCATTTTGAAATTTGACGTCATTTTATTTTTTAGTGTCCTATGAAACTTTCAAATATCAATTTTCAAAAGGATCGGATAATTTTTACAAAAAAGTAGATAATATATGGCCGCGATTTTGAAATCTGACGTCATTTTATTTTTAAAATACAGGTACTGATACATTTTATGAATTGCAATAAACGATATAAAATGTGAAAATACAGAGAAAAGCGGTCGCTCGCCTAATAGACCGAGAGCTAGTGACAATTTTTTGGTGTTATTTATTCAAGGCTTTATTTTTGTCAAGTATTGTCGGTATTAACCCCCTTGCAGAACGATATAAACACCTAGGCGAGCAAGTTTCCTGCTAAGAAAGGGGGTTAATACCGACATTTTGTTCTGCAAATTGAAAAATATGTTTAAAACAGTCGCCGTAACAACATAATAATAATATAAATTCGTCGGGACCTACATGACACGTTTAGGGTGATCTGCCACCCCTATAATACTGACCAATCGATCTGCAAATATTATAATGGCATTATTGGGTCACCGACAAGCTATACAAACAATTTTAGTCTTGAAGCAATAATAATTGTGACCATTTTTTTGTTACATGTTGGGGGCGGTCTGCATCCCTTCCATACCGCTATCTAGCAAAATCCCTTAGTCAGGCCACTTTAATATGCCTCCCACAACATCTTGACAAAAATAAGGCGTTGAATAAATAACACCAAAAAATTGTCACTAGCTCTCAGCTATTAGGTTTCTGCCGTTTTGCACATACATTATGCTCCACGTGAACAATAAATACGCAACTTGGCAGAAGTGCACCTTGAAAGAAAATTTTCCGGAATTTTATGAAGGAGTCGCAGGGGGAGGGGTAATAAATCATAAATCTAAATAAACGTGGGCGAAGCCATGGGTAGAGCGGCTAGTATTATTATATTTTGGTGTAACCGTTAGAAATTTAACATTTTATGCGTGGAGTCGCCAGGCTGATATCACGTGAATCTTGACAAATGACTGACATTATAAAAACAAGTTGGTAGCGGAAAACTGTTGCACGCGTTGATATTATATCAGCGTACACTTTTCATAATAAAAATATTTCGTTTTATTAATATTTCAGACCTGTTTTTATTATTACAACAAACGTTTGTCTTCTGTAGAGAAATAAATAGTGTAATCTAATTACGTAATTAATACTGGATTGTACATTTTATGTAATCACAGTTTATTTGTAAATCGTTAATATTGTAATAAATAAGATATTAAAAACTACACTTGAATTTACCACACACTATAAAAAATGGATGTAAAAATACTTTGAAAGTTAAGGTAGAATTCGCTCGATTTTCTAAGTGATTTTACATTATTATTTATTTTTACACAGAAAACTTCATAAAAACTTGGACTTTTACTGTAAAGTTAAACAAATTTGTGATTTTTACATAAAGTAAATTAAAATTACATAATTTGTGTAATATTCCAATAAAGTGTGTAAAAATTACAAAATAAAATGTATAGTTACATATATAAAATGGATGAATGCAAAACAAATTAATGTAAAATTAGTAACCACGCATGCGCAATGTGTTTTTATGGAATCTGCGCGATGTGCAGGCGATACCTGTTTGCGACGCCATTGTCTCTTTGTGTGCCTATTAGCAGATTAATCGCTGGCTACAAATGGACCATCGATAATCAGTCCTTCAAGTCGATTGGATTTGACAAGAGACACAAAAATGACTCGTTTTTGTAAAAATAATATTATTATTTATATTCTGTTGGTATAAGCGACCCATTGAAACGTATCAGTATATTTTAGTTTCCCAATTTTATGTTGGCACTTCCTTAAAGGAGAACAAACAAGATATAAACATCTCGCTACAATAAGAATGTATCATTAATTTTGCACTTTATGAAAAATAAAAAGGACATCCGCCTAGAGAAAGTAACTAAAAGCAACATTTGTAACCGTCATATATAAAACGGCCGGTTTTATACGTGAGAATGTAAAGTTGATTTCTGACGTAAATAGCAGATTATAGACGCTTGACAACTTATGGGTATTACTTTATAGAACGGAATGAGTTAAAATTTACTTTAAACACTACCGTTCGAACGCATCAGAAGCTTCCATAAAGAATCACTTTTCAAACGGTGATGGGATACCTACATTCTTTTCCATGACAATAAATACAAATATTGATACACACATCAATTTTTTTTTGTTATTTTGGACCCCTCCCTCTCCTTGTTACACCTTGTCATAATTTTGTGAATCCCTTCCCTTATTAGTAATACTTGACAAAATCACCCAACTCCCTCCCACTAATTTACATTCATTAATTTCTTAATTGGTATTTTGGATTTCAAAAAATGCGCTTAAGAAAGATGTAATGTTCTTCCATCCTTCGTCACACTTTCCCCCCTCGCCCCATCGACATGTGCACTTGATTTTTAGACAGTCCCTTGGGTCATTGGCATTTATAACAAATTTAGATTTTAGGGAGCCCTGGTCTCAATGGGAGCAGTTTACTGTATAGTTCGCTTTTTCGATTTCTAAATGAGATAATCATTGACGACAGATTGTGATTGTGATTCGAACGCAAAGACAAATTGCATTTTGAATTCGTTCAGTTGACTGAACCGTAGCAAAGATAAAGCGCTGGTTGATTGAAACAGCTCTAGTACAAATTGGCATCAGGGGAATCGGGTCCCTGACGCTATGTTGTCCACGTGAACATATTATCCACGTGATATTCCACGTACTCGAGAGCCTGGCACGCCGATTTTCCTCGAAATCCTGTGTTGTCACCGGAATGAAATTATGGGATCGTTCAAAAAAATGTTGTGTGTATCATTACACACGGCTGAAGTTTTAATTTATACTTCTTACACCAAATGAATTGTAAATTATAGACGCTCCACAACAGAGATCATTAGTGTCTGAAAAGAAAAAAAACTTCTAACACCAAATTAGTTGTTTTTTATAGCTTAAGGTACGTGCAGTACGCAGCTGGAATTCTAGATGGTAGCATGTATGGTAGATGGTGGCTGAAATTATAAGCGCTTATAGGTTTGCACAACGAAGCTTTGATACTAGCATTGATACAAGCTTAAATCGCGTTTGAAATGTCAGATAGCGAAGACGAATATTTGTGTTCTTCTGCTACAAAGTGGTATATTTTAAATACAAATTTGGGTAGGAGCTACCATGTCCACTCTGTTAATAGAAAACGATCTAAACATGGCGAATTTCATCATTTATACCAAGAATTAAAATTTTACCCAAACTGGTTTTTTGAATTTTTACGTATGGAACCTAACACTTTTAAATACGTCTTAGAAAAAACTCAAAACATATTATATAAAAACTGGCAAAATTTCACTTATTAATTAACTAGTCACATCCATTGCGAAACTTGTAACGGCCATTTGACAGTTGTCACACGTTGATTGTAGTAGTCAGCGCGCTGAAAGAATGGTGAGATACATTCTTGTATCTAGCAGCTCTTGTAACAGCGCTTATACCTGCTACTCACTGCTTCGTTGTGTACGCTCGCATATAATATAACAATGCAATAATTTAAGCAAGCCCTGCTATGCTCTACGCTACCATCTAGAATCCCAGCTCCATACTGCACGTACCTTTAGAATGAAACCAATATGAGCTCACATGTTTACACAATATCAAGTCTAGTGACCACCAGTGTTTTCTGAAAACGTAGATAAAAACGTAACGGGAAAGCTCTAAAACATTTATTCGATTCCCAACTGCGTTGATACACATAGTTGATGCAACGGGAATGTCATTGTCAACACGTAGCATGTCAACACACACTCCTGCCTGTCCGGCCATTTCCTGTCTTCAGATCGTGCAGATCTTGTGCACAGAATGTTCCAGAAGCAACGCCGAGGATTCTAAAAGCACGTCCCTTGTCAAATTTCGAGTTAAACAACTCTTTACCGTTTTTTCCCCGAAAGGAAACAACCAAGTTATGAATGTAATGTTTTTTAAAAAATTTAACCACACCTGAAGATAGCAACTCGTTGCTGAAACGCGTCGTGTTAAAACACAGGAAGTCACAAGACGGACATCAAAAAATACAAGGTATTTACTTCATAATATACAAGTTATGAACTTATAGGTATATTTAAAACAAAATCCGTTTTCTTCAGATAGTCCACCGACGCGACGGTTCCTACTCAACCGATTTACATTTTTTTTGAAGTTATACTTCTTTAGCGAGGGTAGTGAATTGGAAATTTAATTTAGCTAGGTGTTGTTACATTAGCTTTAGAATTTAATGTTTCATTTTGGTTATACTTATGATTAAGTTGATTTAATTATGCAACGTTTCTCCTTTTACAATGTCAGGTTGTAACTTTTTGTATTAAAGAATATTATTTTTGGATTTTAAAATTGACAATTAAATATTACTTTGAAAAGTCAACATCTTTTATTTTTACGCGTGTCGACTGCAACCTTAAATGAAAAAGCAAAAGGTCTCATCCCAGGAAAAATTCGTTTTCTTATAGATTTTATGATTTTAACAATCAATTTTTTGACGTTTCAAAATAGTGTAATATTGTAAACAGGCTTTGAATACTTACCTATGATATTATAAATTAATAGATTTTTACTTCCCACCTCTACTATGGTAGGGAAGTAATGGATTTAGTCCGAAAAAAATATTTCGAGATTTTAACAGATCTTCACGTTTTGAGACCCTAGCAATCGTTTAAGATCATTTTCTGACTGATGTCTGTGTGTGTGTGTGTGTATGTGTGTATGTGGTCAATTTTTCGCCTTCGATATCTTAAGAACGGAACAACATACGGCCATGCCGATTGTTCTATTGTGTTTATCAGCCTTTAACTTAGATCTGATTAGATTTTGAGTCAAATCGGTTCAGTGGATCCTGAGATATTCAAAAAAACGTTCTCAATGTCACGTATTAACATAGGTAAAAAAAAATATAAATGAATTCTAGATGTTATAATATGAAAAAAATGTAAATATTTTTTTTCTCTAAAATGTATAGTTTTCGAGAAAAAAAATATTTTACTAAAAAAAATAAAAATTGTACGTAAATCAAGGTAACCATGATTTTTGCTATATTAAGCTAGCCATCAGTAGATCACCAAACAAAAAAGAGGGCCATGCTTTTTTCAAAGAATAAAAATTAAATTGTGTTTTAAAGACCACCAGCAGCTAAGGTTATTTGGGCCTAGTCAAAGAATAAAAAAAAAAGAGTGTTTATTTTTTTTTTGCAAATATTTACTAGGTGGGAAGTATAGGACTGGTCATCAGTCGAATTTTTTATACGGCTGAATTGCAATTGAAAAATTTTATTGGAAAGCAGCCAATTATATAATTGATTCCAAACATATCGGAAAAAATCTACAACCTAGATTGAATTAACACTCGCATGTAGTGAAAATTTATTGATTCCGAAGCATATAATGAGAATGTTAGATTAGTAATCATGTCACGGTTGAGTAATTGTAAGCTCATTCCGCCGCGAAAGTGGAAAGGTTCAGGTTAGAATCCTGACTGTGACTATATAATATAATGGTTGGTAAAATGATTTTTTCCGATATGTTTCGAATCAATTATATAATTGGCTGCTTTCCAACAAAATTTTCTATGATATTATGATACTATCACGAGTCATAATATCATTTCGCACGAGATAAATATTGTCTTTTTTGCCATACCCACTATAAAATAGCTGTTTTTCACTTCATTTTCAGTATTTTTTAAAAAAAATTGACAGTTCGTTTGCGTCGCCAATTTCACATTTCTAGCAGGCCGTGAGTAGGTAATAGCGGGCGGATCAGAGCGAATAAACATAAATCACTATGCAAAATAGTTTACTTACCACACTAGTGCGTTTTGAAAACACTTTCAACACACCTGCCCATTCATGCATACATACACGCATTGTGAAGTAGCTTGAGAATTGCCGAGCGTGTAGCAATGCTGTTGTTTACATGGCGTTGCTATGGTTCATCTATTATTGATTTTACTTTTGTTTTGTTTACATTTTTTCTTTTCAGACGCTAATAACCTCTGTTGTCGAGCGTCTATAATTTACAATTAATTAAATTCAGTTACAGTCTGAGTTTAATTGATAAGTTTATGTCAAATATATTACTGTGTAACAGACAAGGACAACCGAACCAATTTGTTTATAAATATTATGTATTAAAAAACTGTTTTGACACAGTCTATGAGAATAGCCGAGCGTGTAGCAATGCTGTTGTTTACATGGCGTTGCTATGGTTCCTCTATTACAAGTCCCCAGTTCCCGGGTTCTAGTCCGAGAGTTGGTAAAAGTGTCAATTGAATTTTCAATTTATCATTAAAAAAAAATAATGAATTGAAAATATGAACTGGTGCTAGGCCCAAATAACCTTAGCTGTTGGTGGTCATTAATACACAATTTTTTTAGCTGTTTTATATGGCAAAAAAGGCTTTTCAAAAGTAATATGGTCTCTCGGCGTAACCTTTGGGGACAGCCTGTATATATTATAGACCCCGCAGTCCCACCACACATACTGGTCTGCACCACCGATGATGTCTACTTATCAAGGCTTACATAGGCTGTGACGTCTCCATGTAGGAGATTATGTCAGCTAGATTTCTTCTTCATAGATCTCTGTTATATTACGACTGAAATATTATATCAACCAAACCTAACACCGCGTGTGTAATATCTAAAAATAACCGAAAAATAAATTAAAAACGTGTCGTCAGAATATTCTCGAGGCATTACATTTTGATTTTGTAATATTGTACACATCGCTAGCGGCAGTGTGCTCTATATTATCGCTTTACGCCCCAGACCTGAGATTTGCTCATAGAATTGATAGTTACATTGAGGTTAATTTTGCAAGAAAAACATTAAAATTTTAGTTTTTGATGTGAAACATCTTATGTCGGGCTGTGAACAGCTGCGTGAGGGGAAATATGCAACGAAATATCGATGCAACGAAATGTTCTCCTTCGCTGCTGTTCTCCCCACCACTGCGGCACTCTCTCTCTCTCGGCTTCCGCGCGCTCGGGCACGGGAAGACAACCGCGTGTGTTGCATGTACAGTATATAGGATTACGTCAGCATAACAGTTAGTTGCTGCTTTTGAAAAAATATATACTACTACATAGAGAAAACCACCGAGTTCAATAACATTTTCCTTTGATGTTTCACATCTGTCGGGGGTCCCGAGACCCACACCCTTTTTTCAAAAAGAGGAGATTCTGTTCTGTAAAATGGAACCATTTTTAGATTGATTCGAGTTCATGCTAAGTCCTAAAATTGTAATTGAAAATCGTGAACAGAAGTTGTCGCTTCGTCTGTGTGTACGTTCGAGCTCTACAGGTCGCAATTCTTGACGAATCGACTTGGTTCATTTTTAGAGTTCCGACGATTATAAAACTAAGGGGGGGGGCAAGGATCGGTAGGTACTAGTATAAAAGAATTAATTAACTCGCTAACAGATGGCAGTAAAAATTATAAACAAAACGGCGTTTCTCAAGTTCAAATAGATAGTTCTAATTGTTAATAAGTTTTTTTTGTGTACGTGAAAGTATAGAAGTGAATATTATGAAGTATTAGAAATACTTTGTATTATGTCCGTCTTGTGACTTCTTGTGATTTAACACTATGCGTTTCAGCAACGAGTTGCCATCTTCAGGTGTGTTTAATTATTTTTTTAAAAACACACATTGAGTATTCGTAACACTATATAATGTTATGATGCTAATCACTGTGTATTATGTCGTGGTTTGTGAAGTACTGATTTAAATTTCGAGATTTTATGATTTATATAGTAGGTAAAAAATGGAAATGTGAATGTGTGTGTATGTGTGTAAACGATTACTGAGTATTGGGTGTTTGTGTGTTGTCGTATATTATGTTCGATTTATCATTAAGAATATTGGTATTGTCGAATTTAGTGGCTTTACATATTTCATATTCTTCCAGGGTGTCCATGTGTTTACCTTTACTGCAAATATGTAATGGAATAAATTTGTTTCAAAATCGTGATATTCATGATTTTGTGAAATTATATGTTGGGCGTAATTTGATTGAGCGTTTAACAAGTTTCTTTTAAGGAGATGTTCTTTGAAACGTTCTTCAAGGTATTTCTAATACTTCATAATATTCATATAGTGACTTGGAGAGTGGAGACTGGAGACCCAACACTCTAAAAATGTATCATATAGAAGTGAGTTAAAGAGTTTCACTTTTACGGTGCCGTCTTTGGCACACTGTTTCTCTTTTTTTTGTAACGGCCGGCAAATAAAAAATACATTTTTAATTACATTTTTGGGCACTGGTTTGGACGTAAATGGTTTTTTTTCGGCAACAATTACACGACAATCGACAGCATTGATCAATCGTTCGAATATATTTTCATCTATTAATATCACGCACCACCGAGTGTTTCGATTTAACGGTATGAAGAGTTTGTGTAATAGGGGTTATATGCACCCCAATGCATAAGGGTTGCCCTGCTATAATTTTTATCCGATAATCGGCAAATAGCACTTTCAGAATATGATTTAAAAATCGGGGGTCAGTCAATTTTCCAAATAGACAAATACTCAATCAGATAAAACCCATTAAATTATTTGTGGCTGTTTCTCTAATGAAGTTTTGAATTTCAAAATGCCATTTTATCAATACATTTGCACTGTGGGTCAAAATTAGAAAAAATGATGAGCAGGTAGGTAGGTAGTTTTTTCTTTTGAAAAAAAAGGGTGTGGGTCTCGGGACCCCCGACAGATGTGAAACATTAAAGAAAACGTTATTGAACTCGGTGGTATTCTCTATGTAGTAGTATATTTTTTTTCAAAAGCAGCAACTAACTGTTATGCTGACGTAATCCTATAAACTGCACTGTAACACACGCGGTTGCCCGAGCGCGCGGAAGCCGAGAGAGAGAGAGAGAGAGAGAGAGTGCCGAAGTGGTGGGGAGAACATCAGGGAAGGAGCGGACCAAACATTTCGTTGCATATTTCCCCTCACGCAGCTGTTCACTGCCCGACATAAGATGTTTCACATCAAAAAATTATCATTGACAAGTGCAGAGTGTCTCCGAATGTAACAACTCAGTTGTTACTGTGTTTATTTTAATAATAAAATTTAAAAATTTATTTCCTTTATTCGCCGCCTCTGACCATAATCTCATAATAGTTATACAATGTAATAATTATTTTATGTAACGTGCCGTGGTTATTGTGTCGTCTTATACGCCAGATTTCGTTCGTAAAAATATTTTAAGTTAAAATTTATGAATTAAAAAAATATTTTATATTAATAATAAGATGTAGGTACTCATTATCATACTGTACTACAATAGTTAAAGCACTGATGATTGACAAAATTAGGACTAATTATGTGTATACAAATATTTTGAGGTTAGTAACTTACCTACTTATTACAATATAACATATTATGTTGCAGTTATGTGTATCGATCGACATTGTCAGGATCATTTCCTAAAACAACCGACAGATCACCTGACAATCCAATCTGCTGTCGTGTGTCCCTAAACTGGACACACTCTATTAAAATATGCGAAACGGTAACACGAGTGTCACACGTCTCACAGAGGGGCGGTTCCTCATGTGCCATCAAAAAACCATGAGTTAATGTACAATGACCGATGTGTAGCCGAGTAAGAACCACTTCCTCCCACCTGGAGGGACGGCAAGATGTAAACCATGGGTCAAATGTAGGTTTAATTGATCTTAACTTTACAGAAATGTCATACCATTCGGCAAGCTCAAAAGAAATTGTACTACTGCCAATGGTGATTGGTTGACTAGCTATACTGTGCCACGCTTACTGATCTGTGCGAACCAGAAGGAGCATAATTTTTATACATCTCTTTCAGTAGATAAAGAAGTGGGACTCTTCTACGTCATCATATGCTCAAGTCTAAAATGTATATAATATATTTCTATAGTTCTTGTTTGCAATTAAGAAGGAGAATATATAACAAGAAGTTAAGAACGAAACACAGGGCTTGAGAATGGCCGAGCGTGTAGCAGTGCTGTTGTTTACATGGCGTTGCTATGGTTTCTCTATTACAAGTCCCCAGTTCCCGGGTTCTAGCCCGAGAGCTGGTAAAAGTGTCAACTGGATTTTCAATTTATTATTAAAAAAAATAATAATGAATTGAAAATATGAATTGGTGTTAGGCCCAAATAACCTTAGTTGTTGGTGGTCTTTAAAAACACAAGAACGAAACAGTTGGCTTACATTATTTGTTTATGTATGAGAAATAAGACACACTAGTTTAAAATTATTAAATTCACATACGTCGAACAAACCCATTGACAAGCGTTGTTCCCGGCGAATATTTTTTCGCGCATATCGGAGACGCCGCCCGAATACGACGCCAAAGACGCACCGTGTAACGCTGTTGTCCGTCTGTCTCTTGTTGGAAAAAGTGTTTTATGTGCAGCGGGGCCACCCGAGACTTTTTATGGAAGCGGTCAGCTAAAGACAAACGCCGTTACGTTTGAAAAGTGGATGTCGGGTCAAAAAGTCAACGAGTGTGCAGTTAACATGTCTTCTGTGACAGTTGTGGGCTCACTGTAGGTATTGTGTACAGTATATACCAAGTAAACTGAACGAATACACTGATTTTAGCACATTTTAAACCAAAAACTGCGTTTTTAATATAAACTTAACAATATTACAGAAAATATTTCAATTATTCGAATAAATTCCGAGCCTGAATGATAAACTGTCAACATGACGTCTCTATCCAAATACTAGCAGCCATGTTGAATTTATTGTTAAAATGAAACGGAATAATGTATTAAAGTTTAGTATTTGCTGAAGATGGGAGCATAGCTCTTGAAATGTACATTCATTAATAAAATTATTATGGTTAGACGTGACTAAACTCTTTATTATTTCTTTAATTGTTAAATCTATCAATAAATAGTTTAACAGAAGGGTATTTCTACCTGTAACTTATCGTACGATTTAAACGTTCGATGGTGTTTGTGAATACCAAATCGGACCATTAAATAGTTTATCATGGTGCGTTCCACTTGGCGACCATTGCGCCCACTACGCTCACGCCTTATGGCCGCGCTTATTACGTTTGGTCGTTGTAGGCGTTGCGATCGTCAAGTGGAACGCACCCTCAGTGTGATCTACCTGTTAAATTAGTTATTGACTCTTTATGAATACGGCCCTAGATATTGTAAATTATAGACGCTCGACGATTGAGGTAATTAGCGTCTGAAAACAATAAATGTAGGTAAATAAAACCAAAGCAAAATCAAAATTTAACACAATCAAATAAAACCATTACGACACTAGAAATGTAATCTTTTATTTAAACCGCAATATAAAATATTTTTACAAAAATGTTGAGGTTATGAATGATCATGATCAGTGCAGCCACCACAAACACAGTAATATTTGATATGCGAAAGCCAATGTGAGAGCCATAAATGTAAATATATACAGTGTGCAGTTGGCGATGTTTTATTTGGCCGCACAAACGATGGCTCTCCAGTCGCTACTATAAACAGGTCCGACGCCGTTCCACACTCCCGTTATATTCCCTGGTATTTATCGTTCCCAGTCTCTCGTCGCTTACACATGCTACAACTCTAACTGCTCCTCTAGGATGCACACTTTATTTATTACTAAAAAAAAGAAGAATCGTGGATTATTGACGCTCGACAACAGAAGTCATTTGCGTCTGAAAAGAAAAAATGTAAACAAGCCGTGAGGTGGGTCGACTAAAGTGCGACCCTTGAGGTCCACACGACGAACTTCCCAGTTTGATAAATATTTAATAATAATAATTAAATTAGATATTACACAGAAAAGTAATCATTTTAATCATTAAAACATAATTATTATTTATTTTTAACAATAATTAAAAAAAAAAAAAAACGGCTGAACCGATTTTTATAAAATTTATGTCGGATCAAAATAACGTTAACACGCCTCGATTGACACCCTTACGAAGTCGATATAATTTTTTATTCGCGAGATATTGTGTAAAATCTACTTTTTTGGAGTCTATTTGGTTAAGAAAAAAAAAACGACTGAACCGATTTTGAAAAAATTTCTTTCAGATCATACTTACGTTAATACGCGTCGATTGGCACCCTAACGTAGTCGATATCATTTTTCGTTCTCGAGATTTTGTCTTAGAAAGAAATGGACACATACGTACGTACGTACGTACGTACATACGTACCTACTCACACACACACACACATACACACACACAAATCTGTACTGACCTTTAGATTGCATGAGAATAAACGGGAGCCCGCACACTGTATCGGATGGTTCGGCACACATTCGATGCAATTTGTTTCCATTTAAAACTGGTTCTTAACTTTGGACGTCTTAATCTTTAGTCACAGCCTACGTAATATGTGTTGTGTAAGGTACATATAAACACGGATCAACAATAGAAGAAACGGATAACGCTTTTTCAGCAGTAAACTTTAACTTAATGTGACATTTAGTGACAAAATTCTACTGTAGATACTGTAAGCCTATACGAGATTTGCCTGTCAAGGATGGCCAAAAAGAAAAGATTTGAAAAAATACTGTTACAAAACTGTATTCTGAGTTGGCGGAATAAATATTTATTTAATATAATTAACAATTCAATAACAATAAACCCAACAACTATATGTCAATTCTAACAATCAACACAATAATAATAACTAAACAGTAATTCTTAAACAAAGTGAAACACTTAAATAACACTGAACAAATAACTATATAATACTATATGTAAATTCTAACAATCAACACAATAATAATAACTCAACAGTAATTCTTAAACGAAGTGAAACACTTAAATAACACTGAACAAATAACTATATAATATATATACCAGGATTATTTATTTGTAAGTACTGTTCAACACGACACTGACTCACGACTGACTGCCTGATTGTCGACTCACCGTTGTTTATATACCTGCGGGGACTGAAGCACAATGTGTTCTAGCGCTTTCCAGAACGTCTGGAATCTTCGCGCGGTTATTAGTTGTTCGGTACGCAGACCCCCGTTTCTCGGAACTAATGTCCGCCGTCCATATACAGGGTGATCCGTAACAATACTTTTATTTAGCGAGGGTATAGTAAATTAATGACCCTAAGTCAAAAATTACCAACTCAAAAATTAATGAAACGCTGTAATATGTAATACTGACAGGAATACGATAAGAGAAAATAGTATTGTAACAAAACTGTTTTCTTACGTGGGTGGAATAAATTATTTATTTACAATAATTAAAAATGTAACAACAATCCAAATACAATAACTGTATGTCAATGCTAACAATCAAACGATAATAATACGAACAGTAATTCTTAAACGAACTGAAGTACTTTAATAACACTGAACAATGTATATGCTGTATTTATTTCAAATCGACACTGTCTCACGACTCTGTCACTACGGTAACTGCCCCTGCCTATATAGAGCTAGCAGCTTGACCCCGCACACCCGCGCGCTTTCTAGAATATTCTGGTTACCTGTGTCTTCGATATCATGCCACGCCTCACCATTGTTACTTGTTCTCGATACTTCTATTGTCGCCAGCGGCGTAACATCTGGGGTTTTGCTACAGTATATTGCATTACAAGGGTCGAAAAATAAGTTTGTATTTCATAGTCTTTCTCAAAGACACTGTGAAAAACAAAGTTATTTCTGTGGTCGCTAAACTCAAAAAAATAGCGTGTAACCGAAAATATTCCATATCTCAAAAACTACACAACATAACTAATTATTCAAACCAATTTTCGTTAGAAGTGTTTTTTAAGTTCTACCACCTTAAATTTTTTCAGAATTTTTCACCCCATAGTTGAAAAGTTGGAGGCACACATGTAATGCTTATTTTATTTTATTTATTGTAGATTATAGACGCGTCGACATCTAAGGTCATTAGCGTCTTTCAACTACACTAAATAACAACTAATTTAAAACTAAATAACATCACAAAACATCCATGAGCGCAGGTGGGATTCGAACCCACGGCAGTCCAGTCTAGAGGTTGCGGCGCCAAGCATGCTAACCACTAGGCTATACTGCCCTCAGCTTGTAATGCAATATACTATTTCACATCCCTATATTGTTATCCACTGGTTCAATTACGAGATGATCTGAAACAAAAGACAATCGTCTGGGGAAAACAATGAAACTTATATTGATTTTACATTAGCAACGTTAGAATTTATATTTCTTTCTCACATTCTTTCCGTTCGCCCTACGGCCCCCTAATAGGACTAAGTCCCAGTAACAAAATATTATACTATATATCTTTTTTTATATTTGGAGTAATTATTATAGCCATTATCTTTATGTTCCTTTATATCTACTATGCTAACCGTTTTTTTATATTCGAATTTCAAAAAAATAGCCTGAACCCTAATATATTTTTATTTTGCTTGATATATCGTGCGATTAATTCAATAAGACTATGTCTTCGATAAAAAATTTATAAAAAAAAATAAAAACTACAAGGACATATGCTTCCAATATATTAGTTAGAAAGTTGTTATACTGTAAGTAGGGCTTGAGAATGGCCGAGCGTGTAGCAATGCTGTGGTTTACATGCCGTTGCTATGATTCCTCTATTACAAGTCCCCAGTTCCCGGGTTCTAGCCCGAGAGCTGGTAAAAGTATCAATTGGATTTTCAATTTATTATTAAAAAAAAAAGAATGAATTGAAAATATGAAATGGTGCTAGGCCCAAATAACCTTAGCTGTTGGTGGTCTTTAAAACACAATTTAATTTACACTTTACAGCCACTGTAAGTCAAAGTTTAGGAAAAAGTGCAAGGTTGCATAGAGTCTTAGCTCCCCTACTAAAGGTTTTAGTATACGTATTTCGGTTTTAAAATTTAAAAATAAAAAATGAAAAATTCAAATTTATTTTAATTAAATTACACACTTAAAAATCAAAATAACATAAATCAGTCTTAAAATAACAAAATTGATATTTACAATTTGTTTATCATAACCTAAAACAATTAATTATTCAGTCAACATCTTTTTTAGGATTATTTTCATTTCTATTGTTTGTACGTAATCTTTTTCTTCTTTTTTTACCATATTCAAGTTCTTCAATTTCTTTTTCCACTTGTTCATCTTTTTGAATTACCGTGTCATTGTTAACTTTCTCCTGTTGCTTATTTCTTTCAACTGTGGGTCTACGATTACGTCTTTTGTTAGGAACTAATTTATTCGTTTTATTTTTTTCATCATCCTTCACTTTTTGTCTATCACCATACTTATGTCTGGACGTGTAATTATATTGATCATTTCCCAATTCCCGATAGTTTTCCGATCCCTGAGTTGTTTTGTTCTTTTTTCTAATCCAATAATTTTGACTCTGAATTAGTGTTTGGTCATCATTTTCAGGCAATTTATTTTTTTGACCCTTCGCTTCATTTTTTAGTCGCGTGACACCATTTTTTTGATCTCCAGTTTTATAATTATTCTCACTCGCCGCATAACCGATTTCTTCACCACTCGCTGAATCTTTCAGCGAATTTTTATTAAATCCTGGATGATTCCCAACAGAACTTTGATAATCCAAAGCGGTTATGTTGCCATAGTAACCGTTCGGCTTAAAACCATTTGTTTTACCGTTCTTCCATGATTCTTGTTTGTTTTTATTTTGCGTGCCCCAGTTTGTTTCATTTTGAGCGTCATCAAATATTGGCTCAAAACCGTTATCTTTAATTTGATAAAAAGTTTGCGGAGACACTTGTTTAATATTTTGATCAAAATATCTAATTCCTTGATTATTTCCAGATTCGCTGCTTCCTTTATAAAACTGTTGATAATACTTAGTTTTGTTGTCATTTCTGACATTATCATCTGTCCAATAGCCAGCAGTATATTTTTGCTCATTATTTTGATCATAATCTCCTTTAAAATTTTTATAATTATTGTTCACTTGATAGTCATCATTATTTGCTTTAACATATGTTGGTGCATTGTCTTTAAAATTATTTCCTTGACTATATCCAAAAACATTTCCATGATTGTACTTATTATAATCATTTTGATTTGGTTTATGATCATCATAATACTTCTGACTATTACCGTACTTATGACTCTGATCGCGTTTCCTTTTATGACTATTGTAACGTTGATTTTCATCATCATAATATTTATAACTTGAATCATCTTGACTGGCACCACTTCCATAAAGATTTCCACCACCATGTCCTTTATTACGATAATATTGATTGTCTCCATTATATCCTGACTGATCATTTATTAGTTTCTTCCCCGTCGGAATATTGTAACTATTTCCATATATCTTATCATGATGATAATGTACCTTGGGATTTTGATCAGGATTATTTCCACTTTCATAAGGATTTTCATAGTTAACTCCATGGTTCTGATAATATCCATGATAATGATGGTTATATTTATGACCATGCCATTGATTATAATTTGATGCCTGGTCCACTTGATCATGATTGCTGTGGTAGTCGTGGACATTGTATTTCCCTGGTTTGTGATGTCTGTGCTCTTGGACTCTCGATTGCTGATGCATCTGATCATATGTATGTCCTTTTTCATTGGACGTTTGATATCCTTGATCATTCTTATACTCCTTCAACTCATGTTTTCCTTCAGGATAATGTTCTGGTTCAAACAAATATTTATGTTGATGATGTTGAATGTGTTTGTGCTCATAATTATGGCCAATTGATTTTGGTTTGTGCACTTGTTTACAAGGCATTCTAACAATAATCTTTTTTTCGATATGAATCGGTATGAACTTCTTCACTTCGACAAGAAAAGGTACCTTCTTCTCGATTACATAAGGAATGTACTTTTCTACTTTGACAGGGACATGTTTTATGACTGGTTTTGAATACATTTCATGTTTGGGAACTTCTGTAAAATGTTCACTAAATGGATTTTGTCTGAAATGTTCAACTATCGAAGATGCATCTCCATGGTTTGGAAATTCAACTGAAATATCAGGATGCGGCATAAATACAGGCTTTGGAGTTCCTTTTTCAACAGTTTTCGTTTCAGATTTGAAAAATTTATTCATGGAATTGTTTAGTATTTGTTTCATTGCTTGCTTTATTATGATTTTCGGTGGTTCTTCCAACATAAAGACTTCTTGCGATGCTGGCAGATGCTCAAATATTGGATGCTTTTGAGGAAATAGTTTTTGTGGAATATATTCGGATGGTTGAAAAGCGTCAGATGAGAATTTTTTGGGTAATTGTACTACTGATGATGGAAAACTATTAGACGAAAATTTTTTTCGTAAGTGGACAGTTGATGAAGAAAAGTTATCAATCGAAAAATTTTGTGGTGGCGATTCTAATGACGGAGAAAAATTGTCTGCTATTGGTTTTTGAGACGTGTAATCTATTGATGGTAGAAAAATATCTGCTGATAATTTTTCAGGTGTAAATTCAACAGATGATGGAAAAAAATCAACATTTGGCGTTTGTGTCGAATACAAGTTGATATGATCTTCATTAAATTTGGTAACTGAGCTGAACTGTACAGGACCAAAAGCTTCATTAACCGATCCCATGAGTATATTTTGGTATTGTGCGCCATTTTTATTTTTCTTTGTATTATCTTCAACTATTATTCCACTGCAAATGACAAGACAGGTACAAAATGACACAGCAATCTGGAAAAGAGAAAATAAAAAAGATATAAATTAAATTAGCCTGAACTCGCGGCTTCGCTTCTGTGAACGTCAATTTTTTTCGCAGATTTGCTCGCATAGAAAACCGAACCATTTAAAAAATTAATGAAATGCTGTAATGACAGGGATAAAACGGCTCTAACGATTTGAATGAAATTTACTGAAAATGGGTTTTGGGGGGCCAAAAATCGATTTAGCTAGGTTTCATCCCAAGAAAAATTCGTTTTCATATTGGGATCTGTCAAATGAGCATATGGCATCTGGTGGTAGAAAATTGTACTCGGATCAGGGAAAAATTAACATTCTATAACAGTGAAAATTTATCGCGAAATTGTTTATTACAAAAATAAAAAACCCTGCCGACAATATAGTGTATTTGCTAATACAGGCATTGCGGCTTTATTATGTGAACTGTTTGTTTTTGTGTAAAATAAAAAATTTAACTCCTTAATACATCCCTTATAATTATATTTTTTTCTTAATTGCAATATTGTTATCATTACAAGTCTCTGCGTTATTTAGTGTGCAGTTTCCAAACAGACCAGATAGATACCAACAATGTCTATACTCCGATATTAAATTGTGAAACAGTCTATGCACGCTTTGAAAAAACTCGCACTATATATTATACATATATTAATAGACATTTCTAAAAATGGTGCCAGTGTTCAGGAGGCTATGAAACGTCGAGAAATTTTGGTCCGACCCCTAGGTCCCACTATCCGACCGACGCCAATAGTGTATGTGCCATATGACAAATACACTAATAACGCTGAATCGACTCCAACATCCCGCACTTTTAGTTTCAAAGATATAAACAGTATCTGAGAGATTTTCGAGTTTTCTTAAAAATGCCAAAAGTAAGAAGACCCCCCTCTTTGTACAAATTTGCGAAATTTTTGAAAAATAAATTCGACCCGATTCGTTTGATATTAAATCTATTTATAGAAAAAATAACGCTGAATCGACTCCAACACCCCGCACTTTTATTTTCAAAGATATAATCATATAAACAGTATCTGAGAGATTTTTGAGTTTTCTTAAAAATGCCAAAAGTAAGAAGACCCCCGTCTTTGTACAAATTTGCGAAATTTTTGAAAAATAAATTCGACCCGATTCGTTTGATATTAAATCTATTTACTGAAAAATAACGCTGAATCGACTCCAACACCCCGCACTTTTATTTTCAAAGATATAAACAGTATCTGAGAGATTTTCGAGTTTTCTTAAAAATGCCAAAAGTAAGAAGACCCCCTCTTTGTACAAATTTTCGAAATTTTTGAAAAATAAATTCGACCCGATTCGTTTGATATTAAGTCTATTTATAGAAAAAATAACGCTGAATCGACTCCAACACCCCGCACTTTTATTTTCAAAGATATAAACAGTATCTGAGAGATTTTCGAGTTTTCTTAAAAATGCCAAAAGTAAGAAGACCCCCCTCTTGTGTACAAATTTGCGAAATTTTTGAAAAATAAATTCGACCGGATTCGTTTTATATTGAGTCTATTTATAGAAAAAATAACGCTGAATCGACTCCAACACCCCGCACTTTTAGTTTCAAAGATATAAACAGTATCTAAGAGATTTTTGAGTTTTCTTAAAAATGCCAAAAGTAAGAAGACCCCCCTCTTTGTACAAATTTGCGAAATTTTTGAAAAATAAATTCGACATGATTCGTTTGATATTAAGTCTATTTATAGAAAAATAACGCTGAATCGACTCCAACACCCCGCACTTTTATTTTCAAAGATATAAACAGTATCTGAGAGATTTTCGAGTTTTCTTAAAAATGCCAAAAGTAAGAAGACCCCCCTCTTTGAAAAATAAATTCGACCGAGTTCGTTTTATATTGAGTCTATTTATAGAAAAAATAACGCTGAATCGACTCCAACACCCCGCACTTTTAGTTTCAAAGTATAAAGTATAAACAGTATCTAAGAGATTTTTTAGTTTTCTTAAAAATGCCAAAAGTAAGAAGACCCCCCTCTTTGTACAAATTTGCGAAATTTTTGAAAAATATCTGCTATGCCATAATTTATCTAATTGTCGTTCATTTTGTCTGTTATTTAATTTATAAATATCTCAATATTTATTAACTTTAGCTGATATGTACCTTAATAATTTACTGTTCACTATTAAATACTGTATCGTATTCAGGAATAAAAATGCACTGTTGCAATTAAAAAATCGAAGCTGACCTTAGCCTGACCTTCACAGCACCACCTATGTAAAATCTGATATCAGAGTCTTCTGTCCCCATTGACACTCTATGACTTTTGTGTAAAATATGTTTTATCATGGTTTGTACCGTTTACGAGATATTTCACTGCATTGTTTAAGATGTGCCACCCTGTAGACAATTTTATTCATTTTAAAAGTGCTGAGAGGAAAAGCAAAAATGTAAATGTTTGAAGTGTAACTTCGACCATACGCTTATGTGGTTGTCGCCCCCTAAAATGTGTCGCCCTAAGCAACTGCCTATATTGCCTACTTGTTAAAATCCACACCTAATAGTGTGAACAAGTATAATAAATTAGAACCTACCTGTATAATCATAACTGTATATTTAATCCACTTCGAGCTGTAATTAATCCACACAATCACTCTATCTTAGTCGATAACTGTATGCTCACTGGAACCACCCGCCACTGGTATATATAGACAGTAAGTAGTAACACCTGTTATTAGAAAATAACTGTTTAGCGCCTACCACTAATAATAATTATACTGCGTCAAATAAAACAGCTATTTTCAATTAACATGTGTTATTGTTACTGTTCTTTAAAAATAATCTGTTCTAAACAACTATTATAAAATATCAATACTGACGGATGACTACGATCTATAGGGCTTGAGAATGGCCGAGCGTGTAACAGTGCTGTTGTTTACATGGCGTTGCTATGGTTCCTCTATTACAAGTCCCCAGTTCCCGGGATCTAACCCGAGAGCTGGTAAAAGTGTCAATTGGATTTTCAATTTATTATTAAAGAAAATAATGAATTGAAAATATGAATTGGTGCTAGGCCCAAATAACCTTAGCTGTTGGTGGTCTTTAAAACACAAAAAAAGAACTAGTTCTATTCAACGCTATTTAAACTATACTGACCCGCGCGTCGACCGGTGCACGCATGGCGCGCAGGCGCCGGCTAAGGTTTCGACCGATCGGACGTGTCTCGGCCGATCCGTCAGACATTCGCATCGGTGTAAAACCATTAAAAATATGCCGGTCACGGTCGTACGCGATCGACGACACACAGAGTTGAAATGTTATTTTTAGAATCAGTTCTTTTTCAGTAACAGTTCGTGAGGGCAGTGTTGCCTAGTGGATAATTACTTGGTACTAGCCTCTAGACTCGACTGTCGTGGGTTCGAATCCAACCTGCGCTCATGGATGTTTTGTGATGTTATTTAGTTTTAAGTTCGTTGTTATTTAATGTAATTTAAGACGCTAATGATCTAAGTTGTCGACGCGTCTATAATCTACAAGAAATATTGTTACACGCATCAAGAGCAGTGGCGCTTCGGTTCGGCTGATGACCATTGTACTACCGCTTTAGGTTCACAGGCGTATAACCATAGACAATTACCACAACCATAGACAATAACAACAAGGCGTATGTATTAGCCTAGCGGCACTGGCGAGAACTAATTGTGCCAACACGGCACACGGTGAATGGTCTTCAGGCGGAAATGGATGGGATTGGATTGGGGCAGTCCGGCGAACGGCGACGCGCGTTACACACGTGTATAACTACGTAGCTAATAAAAGTGTATTTTTACGGACATAATAAAACGGTATAAATAATTTCCGTAACAATATACTACAATAAAAGTAACAGTTCGTAAATAACTGTTATTTCTAACGCACTAACGTTGCATGATTAGAAAAGGGAATGTTATTGTTAACTCGGATTGCATGTTTAAAGCATTAATTATAAAATTGTACTTGACCGACGTTACACCAACTTCTCGTGTCATAATCCATTAGCGATTGGAATTCCTCTACACCGATTTGTGACCATCGTTCTTACAAGAGTCTAAAGATCAAACCATGAGAAGTCCGAATGGTGTCTTGGAATAAATCACTATAGATCTCCACCTCGCGGCGCTTCAAGAGCTCGTTTAAAAATCACAGCCAAAAGTGCACCCCTGCTAAGTTTGATTGTGTGATATAAAAAGAGGCTTGGTGTGTGGGTAAAACCACACTGCTAACTTCCTGCCATGTGGCCTTAGAGATTAGAGACCAGTCTACCGTACAAAAATTATTTGCAATACAGGAATTAACATGTTTTTTTTTGTTATAAAAAAACCTAATCACATGTTCATTATTTAATTATCTTGAGCTGCTTTTCCGTGACAATTTCGGTTTTTAGTCCTTGCCCTAAAACATTTATATTTCAACGAGATGTTAAAAATAAAGATTTTGCCAATCCAAGGGCATTTTGGGGGCAATCCAAGGGCATTTGCGGGCAATCCAAGGGCATTTTGGGGGCATTCCAAGGGCCTTTTGGAGGCATTCCAAGGGCATTTTGGGGGCAATCCAAGGACATTTTGGGAGCAATCCAAGGGCATTTTTTTTCGTTTTTTGTAAACATCCGTTGAACGGAAGTTTCAAGTGCGTGGATAATAATTCTTTAAATATTTTTACATGATTCGGACGAAGCGCAATTGCATCGATAATAATGTAAAAAATTGTACTTATATGCACTTTAAATGAATTAAACAAGTTATTAGTTTAATTGGTTATAAATTTCACTTTTCATTTACTTGCACTTATTTGAATGAAATGCGTATTAAAATTACACGCTTGAAGAGTCGAGTCACGCCTAGGGTTGCCGACCGAAAGATCAATGGGCGCCAGAACTTAAATAAACACACGACGTAAATCTCAGGCACTGGGCAGTCCAAACTGAGACGCCGAGAGTCGACATACGTCAGGGTAATGTTTGAGAAAGAGAAAGCACGGTTGCCAATTGAGAGAGGAAATAACAATCCGAACCAAAATCCAAAAGACACATGTTTCCGTAAGCGTCTTCATTTTCGAAATAAACTTGCCTTTTCTCCTCGCGTGAACACCCTGTATATTTTTATTATTAAAAAAAATGAAAATTTTAAAAGACTTTGGGATTCGAACCTGGGCTAGGCGTTTGTACCTATCTGTAGACTCATACTTTTCTGCACGGCCGGACCTGGCTTACTGTATATAACATGGTTATAAAGACGCTAATGACCTAAGTTGTCGACGCGTCTATAATCTACAATAAATAAATAAATAAACATAGTTATATGTTGTGTTTCGGGGGCTTGAGAATGACCGAGCGTGTCGCAATGCTGTTGTTTACATGGCGTTGATATAGTTCCTCTGTTACAAGTCCCCAGTTCCCGGGTTCTAGCGCGAGAGCTGGTAAAAGTTTCAATTGGATTTTCAATTTATTATTAAAAAAAATAATGAATTGAAAATATTAATTGGTGCTAGGCCCAAATACCCTTAGCTGTTGGTGGTCTTTAAAACACACACAATGTTGTGTTTTGTTTCACATGTCAACCACTTCCGACTATTTCCGTTACATCTAATATTTCTAAAATGCCACCCCAATATATGAGACATATAGGTAAGTATAGATGTTATTCACGTCAAAAATGTCCCTGCATGGACATTGGAAAATATTTAACATAAGCGGCTTAGCCCTGTAAATGTAATCATAGATTTATCCACCATCTTTAGTTTCAAATGCCCTCTTGAAATATTTTTAAACTCTAAAGTCTAAGCGATTATTAAAGAGTATATTATGTGCTTTCATTAAAAAAGTATTTGATGCATTTTAGTGCAAACAAAATAGAATTAATCCCCAGATTAGCATTCGATAAGAAAAGGAATTAAGCTTTTATATAAACTATAATTTTCTACAAACTTATGAGAAATTTTATATACGGTGTGTATTAACAATGAATTATAACAATCCAAAATGATTTGATTTCCTCACCGTAAATAAATTCGTTATATTAGTGAATTGACATAATAATATCAGACGAATCTAGCGTTCATTTTGTATTGCCAACTTCTATCGTAGGCCGAGAGTAGCTGCGGCAGTATAGGTTTAAATAGCTGGCGGATCAGGGCGAATAAACGTAAATACTGTAGCAAAAACCCCAGATGTTACGCCACTGGCGACAATCGAAGCATCCAGAACAAGTAACAATGTTGAGGCGTGGCATTATATCGAAGACACAAGAATGTTCTAGAAAGCGCGGCGAGCGTGGGGGGGTCAAGCTGCTAGCTCTATATAAGAGGAGCGGTCACCGGAGAGAACAAGGAGTGTCGTAAATTGTTGTAAATGAATAATTTATTCCACCCACGTAAGAAAACAGTTTTGTTACAATACTATGGAAATAATAATTACCAAATGTATTTATTTAATAATACTTTAAATTGAGTGATTTTTAGCTCTATCAAAATAGTAAGTACTTTTTAGTAATTATACTTCTGTGATCAGAATACTCGTTCAAAATTACCGCCTTCTAAAATTATTAAAGATGGCGGCTTCCTGTTAATTGACCTCACTCTGTCTAATCCCACTCTAGACCTCACCTGCCACTAGCGCTATCTGCTGGAAAAAAATATGATAGCATTAACATTGGGTAGGGTTAATAAGACTTAAGGTACGTGCAGTACGCAGCTGGGATTCTAGATGGTAGCATGTATGGTATATGGTGGCTGAAATTATAAGCGCTTATAGGTTTGCACAACGAAGCTTTAATACCATTGATACAAGCTTAAATCGCGTTTGAAATGCCAGATAGCGAAGACGAATATTTGTGTTCTTCTGCTACAAAGTGGTATATTTTAAATACAAATTTGGGTAGAAGCTATCATGTCCACCCTATTAATAAAAAACTATCTAAACATGGCGGATTTCATCATTTATACCAAGAATTAAAATTTTACCCAAACCAGTTTTTTGAATATTTACGTATCTATGGAACCTAACACTTTTAAATACGTCTTAGAAAAACCTCAAAACAAATTAAATAAAAACTGGTAAAATTTCACTTATTAAACTAGTCACATCCATTTCGAAACTTGTAACGGCCATTTGACAGTTGTCACACGTTGATTGTAGTAGTCAGCGCGCTGAAAGAATGGCGAGATACATTCTTGAATCTACCAGCTCTTATAACAGCGCTTATACCTGCTACACTCACTACTTCGTTGTGTACGCTCGCATATATAACAATGCATTAATTTAAGCAAGCCCTGCTATGATCTACGCTACCATCTAGAATCCCAGCTGCGTATTGCACGTACCTTAAGCTTTATAGTTTATATAACTGTGTCGAATTTCATTTCGATACCTTTATTTTTAGTCGAGAGAAATTCGACCGTGACAGACATGCGGATGGATAGATGAGTTATCCCATAAGGGTTCCATTTTTGACCTTTTGAGATACAAAACCGTTAAAATATCACAGTTCATCTAAATATACATAATGTAAGTTCTTGGAACTATACGTGAAACGGAAAGCAATAGATCAACGCCGGCCGCGACAGAGGCGGACCAGCAGTCTTCGCCGCCCTAAGGCCGTTCAGTACCAGTCGCGCCTTTCTGCGAACTTTTCAGCGTAGAATTAATGTAAAATTGACATTGCATTCGGTTCAACCCGCTGGACACTGTAGCTCTGGTGAATAGAATAATATGGTTAGATGGTGTGGCTATAGTAGTCAACTGGTCACAACTATAGTTTGTTTAATAGGTCTCTAACAGGGGCAACAAACGAATGTCGTCTCCCAGAGCCATATGAAACTACTGTCATACTGTTTTTTTTTATATTGTCAATGTCAGAGATAAAGTAAGGCAGCCATATTCATATAGCTAGAAGAACTACAAATTCTGTCTCTGATAGTTATTATTATTTATTTATTTATTCCTTAAAAAAAATACACATTTATCTATAACAATATAAAATGTTTAGAATTTTCCCACCCAACTTGGCAAGCCAGTGCTAGGGTGGGAGCACAAAAATTATATATTGATCGGACTGAAAAAAATAGAAGAAATAAAAAACAAAACAAATACAAAATGTGTAGTTATGGTGTAACTGATCTGATTGAAAAATAGTTAATTATTGAGTCAACCGATGATATCACACACGGCAATCCTCGCACTGCCATCCTCTAGCAACCATCGTGTTATAAGCCTACTAAATCTTTTCCTATTTGCAACCATTTTATACTCCATGGGTAATAGATTGTATAGCTTGGGAGCAAGGAATGTAATGTGTTTCTGGCCAAAGGTCTTCGACATTTTTGGAACTTGGAGAAGATTTAGGGATTGGGCTCGGGTTTGATGGGAATGGCTGACTGGATTCATAAATTCTGGACTTCGATGCACTAATATAAGAACTGTCTTTGCATACAGCTGTTGCAAGTTCAGAACTCCAAAATCTCTGAATAAGTCCTCAGAAGGATAGCGGAAGGGTTTACGAAGAATAATTCGTAATAGGATTTTTTGAGTGTTGATGAGCGGGACCAATGATGTTCTGTAAGCACCTCCCCAAGCAGCAAGACCATAACTAAGAATTGACTGGCAGAGGGAATAGTACACAGTTTTAATAATTGTTCCGTCTGTTAGTATTTGTCTTAGGGATATAAAGATGTATGTTAATTTCCTGAGTTTTTTATTTAAGTCTTGTATGTGGTCCTTCCATTTTAGTCTGTAGTCAATAGTTACACCTAAATATTTTATTTTATACACTTTATCAATTGTTGTACATGAACATTTGTCACAGTTTCCGTCACATGTATGTTATAAGACCATATAGAGTTTTCTCAGTGCACGTCGCCGCGCCCCGCACGTGCTTGAGCTAGATAGCGGGCGCTCGCTTCTGTCTGCCGTGGGTGCAGATTAGCCGCCCCTATAATATTTGGCCGCCCTAGGCCTGGGCCTAAAGCCCCTACACACGACACAATCTGCTGGTCCGATTTGCTGGGTGGTCGACGGACATAAATTGGGTGCTACGACCCAAACTGACAGTATGCTACACTTCAAAACTTTTTCAATTAAGTTTTAGTGTCATCTATTAGCGCACTTAAGAACTACAAAAAACTTATTACCGCAGCATGCTACAAATACGTTTTCGTGTTTGAGTCGAGTAAACCTGATTCAGCGTCACCGACCCGAAGCGTGACGGTTCACTTTCGTTCACTACTCAGGCAAAGCGCGCCTGAGGAAGTTTTCACTTCAATAATAAATCGATCCGATTGGCCTAAATACCACCCAATTTGCAGGGTTCCTGCAGATTGGACCCGCAGCAGGTTGTGTCGTGTATATAGGCGCTTTCTGATTGGCCTAATGGAAAGTCCGCCACTGCCGGGCGAACATTTCTGTTGTGCGGCCACACGGCATCTACGTTTATAACAAAGAAACCATATAGCCTCTATGTAGCAACCGTAGCACATCAAAGTGTTTTTTCACCCGTATCCGTTGCGGTCACTTAACTACAGTAGTGAGAAATGATTTTGAAAGCGAACGTTTATTGAAAAACTAACGATCAATGCTAACATGGATTGACTTTTTGACGCGAATAACATCTAATGTCTCATACTGGGGTGGCATTTTAGAAATATTAGATGTAACGGAAATGAAACTAAAGGGATCACTCGTTTATCCGTCCATTTGAATGTCTGTCACAATCGAATTTCTCTGGACTAAATAAAGGAATCACATTAACATATATGAATTGTTTACTTATGTGACACCGTTAATTCAAACTATTTCCAAGTGATTTTCTGTCACAGTCGAATTTTTCTGGACTAAATAAAGGATTCACATTAACATATGAATTGTTTACTTATGTGACACCGTTAATGTAAACTATTTCCAAGCGTTTTTCTGTCACAGTCGAATTTCTCTGGACTAAATAAAGGAATCACATTAACATATATAAATTGTTTATTTATGTGACACCGTTAATGCAAACTATTTCCAAGTGATTTTCTGTCACAGTCGAATTTCTCTGGACTAAATAAAGGAATCACATTAACATATATAAATTGTTTATTTATGTGACACCGTTAATGCAAACTATTTCCAAGTGATTTTCTGTCACAGTCGAATTTCTCTGGACTAAATAAAGGAATCACATTAACATATATAAACTGTTTATTTATGTGACACCGTTAATGTAAACTATTTCCAAGTGATTTTCTGTCACAGTCGAATTTCTCTGGACTAAATAAAGGAATCACATTAACATATAAACTGTTTATTTATGTGACACCGTTAATGCAAACTATTTCCAAGTGATTTTCTGTCACAGTCGAATTTCTCTGGACTAAATAAAGGAATCACATTAACATATATAAATTGTTTACTTATGTGACACCGTTAATGCAAACTATTTCCAATTGATTTTCTGTCACAGTCGAATTTCTCTGGACTAAATAAAGGAATCACATTAACATATATAAATTGTTTATTTATGTGACACCGTTAATGCAAACTATTTCCAAGTGATTTTCTGTCACAGTCGAATTTCTCTGGACTAAATAAAGGAATCACATTAACATATAAACTGTTTATTTATGTGACACCGTTAATGCAAACTATTTCCAAATGATTTTCTGTCACAGTCGAATTTTTCTGGACTAAATAAAGGATTCACATTAACATATGAATTGTTTACTTATGTGACACTGTTAATGCAAACTATTTCCAAGTGATTTTCTGTCACAGTCGAATTTCTCTGAACTAAATAAAGGAATCACATTAACATATATATTGTTTATTTATGTGACACCGTTAATGCAAACTATTTCCAAGTGTTTTTCTGTCACAGTCGAATTTCTCTGGACTAAATAAAGGAATCACATTAACATATAAATTGTTTATTTATGTGACACCGTTAATGCAAACTATTTCCAAGTGATTTTAAGCCACACTTCGCTTCGCAGGGGGGGAGAGTCTCGCGGGGAATACTAAATCATACTTCGCTTCGCAGGAAGAGAATTTCTCGCTGGGGGGATCATAAATTAACAATATACTTACTAATATATGTGAGCGGAGCCACGAGTAGCCGCTAGTAATTAAATAAATAAATTGCTCTTGATTTATATTATTGTGGGTCCGCGAAAATTTTGCTAATCTCTAAGGATTCCGTAGGCCAAAAAGTTTGGGAAACGCTGGTATAGAGTGAAGTTCCAACTCTCTATGAGGTTTTCCTTTAGTAGGTACAAACGGAAAACAAGATTTCCTTTGCTTATTGGTTTTTCTTCACGGCTGGCTAACCTTCAAACTTCTGTGATATAATAGATTTTTTCATGTACTATATCGCAATTTTTATGATCTATCATTTACTAAATGTTCAAAAAATGGTGTCTTAATAATTACCCTGAAAACAATATTCAATGTTTAATGTATGAAAAATTCCATGGAAAGAAGAAAAATTAATTTTAATTTAAAAATTTCAACCAATTGGACGACGCGACGGAACCATTCCAATTCGTTAGTCTCGCTAAACTCAAAAACGGCTTGACCGATTTGAATGATTTTTTTCGATTTTTTTTTGTTTTGTTTGCTCTAATGCAGGGGTGGTTAAAAAAAATGAAAATCGGTCAAGCCGTTTTTGAGTTTTAGCGAGACTAACGAACAGCTATAATAACTGGAGCGAGAAAGCAAAGCGAGTAAGTAATATATTAATAAATCATAAATTCATACCACTTGGGAGTGAACGAGCGAAGCGAGTGAGTAATTTAATAATAAATCATATATCCGTAGCACTCGGGAGCGAACGAGCGAAGCGAGTGAGTATTTATTAATAAATCATATATCCGTAGCACCCGGGAGCGAACGAGCGAAGCGAGTGAGTATATTAATAAATCATAATTTCATTGCACCCGGGCGATGCCGGACCGAGTCGCTAGTATTATAATAAAATAAAATTTTTATTAACGCGTTCGATGACGCGGGTAACGGCTAGTAATAGATATTTATATTATATTTGCTATTCGTCACACCTCGTCAATAATATACTACTTTATTACCCCTTAGATTTACAGTCTACTATTGCATAACTTATTTTAATGATTTAGCGTAATTTTCACTAATCACAATATCTAATATTTAAAGTAAATAACATGAAAGTCACAATCCACAAGAGTAAAAACATATTATAGAGTAATAGGTACTACAGTGAAACTTGCAAAAAGGGAAAACTCGTTGGACCACACATTTAGCATGTGAGCTACAAGGTTAGTTTTATCCCATGTCATAATTCGTCACTTTCCGCACTTGTAATATAATTAGCTATTGCAAATTCAAATAAAATTTATAAAAATATGTATAAAGAATTCTCATTGAAAAATAAAATACTACTGTAAAAGTGTTTAAATACGGTATTTGAAATAAATCAAATTAAGAAGGAGGAAGTTATATATTTTTTGCCATACCCACTATAAAATAGTGACTTTTGACAGGCCGGTGTACGGGAACGTATCTTTCCCGCATTAGTGTGGAAAAGCAAACCATTTCCATAGTGATATCTTTATTCGCCCTTCGGCTCGGGTGGCAATTTTATACGCGGGAGGAAATGTGGCATTTTCCTCCCTTGTAGCACAATGTAGGTACTATTTAGTTCATAAATGCGCTATAATAGATGACACCAAAAATTAGAAAATCTGAAGTTTTCACTTCTGCCGTGTGGACATAAGCACACACCCATTTTTTTTTATTTTGTGAGTTCTGTTTCCGACAGGTTTCGCCGTATTCGACATATGTTTGTGGTGTACCCACTTCATTCGTGCATGATAATAATAATAAAAAACTCGGGTCGCAGTGCCAAAACCCTGCCGACAATATAGTGTGTTTGCTAATACAGGCCTTGTGGCTTTAATACGTGAACTTAGGTTTGTTTTTGGACAAAATAAAAAATTTAACCCTTTAATACATCCCTCAAAATAATATTTTTTTTCTTAATTTTAATATTTTTATCAATGCAACCTCGGTACCAAATTAAATACACCCTTCAGTAAGTAAAGCAATATCCGCAAACTAGTGTTTTCATAAAATCTGTAAGTCCGGTTATGTCAGGCCGATTTTCATAAAATTTTAACAGCACATTTTAATCTTTACTAAAGAGATAAATTTCAATTTTGAAATGATTCTGACAATTTTTTCGGTATTTTTGAGCCCAAAAACTTTTTGGAACCCTTAAATACAACCCTGAAAATTGTCCGATCGGGCCCATTTTAAATAGGCTTCGTGCGGTGATGGATTCCAACGTGCCTACCAAATTTCTTTAAAATCAATTAACTCTTTCGAAAGTTATTGCCTGCACACACACACACACACACACACACACACACACACACATATATATATATAAACATTTTCAAAAATGGTGGCAAAATGTTCAGGAGGGTATGGAACGCCGAGAAATTTTGGTCCGACCCCTAGGTCCCGCCATCCGACCGACGCCAATAGTGTATGTGCCATATGGCAAATACACTAATAATAATAATATAAAATGCATAGATGCAATATGCAGCGGTGAAGGCATTATGCACATTGGTGGCTTACCTTACCTTACCTGCGACTGTGTCAGAATATGCCAATGCAAATTTGAATTGAAATTTATATTGAATAATATCGTACAGTCGCAACCGTTCTCTGCTCTGGCGAACAAATAGAGTGATTCTGAATTGGAAAGATTATACCAGGTGGCTCTGAATATTGTTACCGTAATTTTAATGGCTATTTTTTGGGCTAGTGTAATAGAACGAGAGCTAGTGACATTTTTTTGGTGTTATTTATTCAAGGTCTTATTTTTGTGAAGATGTTGAGGGAGGCATATTAAAGTGTCCTGAGTAAGGCATTTTGTTAGATAGCGGTATGGGAGGGATGCAGACCGTCCCCGACATGTAAACAAAAAAATGGTCACAATTATTATTGCTTCAAGGCTGAAATTGTTTGTATAGCTTGTCGGTGATCCAATAATGCCAAAATAATATTTGCAGATCGATTGGTCAGTATTAAAGGGGTGGCAGATCACGCCCTGGCTAAATCGCTGAAGCTAGAAACTTGAAATTTGGACAGTTGGTTCCTTTTCTGACGTAAGCATCCACTAAGAAAGGATTTTCCGAAATTCAACCCCTACGGATGTCAAAAGGGGGTAAAATTTTAAATATCTAAAATGAACAAAATAAAATATTAGTAAAAAAAACTTTTTAGAGACAAGCTTTTATTTAAATGCACTAAAATGGAAAAAATAATTTTTAATAATTTAGGTTCATAATTAATAAAAGCGTGGGTGGTGACTATTAAACTAGCATAGAGTTCACGACCCACGCTTTGATTAATTATGAACCTAAGATATTTAAAATTATTTTTTCCTTTTCAGTGCATTTAAATAAAAGCTAGTCTCTAAAAAGTTTTTTTTTTCTAATATTTTTTGTCTAATATTATTGTACTGTTATCATGTATGTATGAATGAATTGTGAATTATAGACGCTCGACAACAGAGGTCATTAGCGTCTATTATCATGTAGGTATATATGAGAACTTTAATGGGACTGGCATTACAACAGTTCTGGATCAACCTGTAACATTAAGATAGGTAACAAAGGTCACCAGGGAATTGGCAACACTGCATTGTGCATACCTTATGTACCAACGTATGTACCTAAGTCCATTGGGAATGAACGTATGATTCATGTCAGATATCGGTGGAAATTCACTTCCACAACATTTCTATTTTTTATAGGACATCATACACTTTTCTATTATTGATTCAATTTTTAAGTAATATAATTTTATATCAATTTTCTTTTTTTTCAATACGAATATTCTGAACAAGTATTTTTTATTTTTGACAGAAAATTCTATAATATACAGTTTTTTGTCTCTCTAAGAAAGTCTACTATTTACTTCGAGATATAGAGTTGGCGAAACTGGAACTTCGAGTTACAAAGTGTAATATGTATTCAGAGTACCAGGGAAACCATATTTAGTTCGAGTTATTGAGTTTAAATAATTTGAGTCTTTTTGGGTTACAGCGGAAGGTAATGGCTGATTTTGTCAACCAAGAGTTAGAGAGAATTTAGACCTTATTATAATCTTGCCTCGCAGGGCTGCGCCCCGATCGCCTGAAAATCCACACTGCTCGAGCCTTCGGCTCTCCCGTATTACGGGTTTTTACAGCTATTGCCCAGCTTGACACGGAGAAATAACATTCTTAAATTTAGATTCAAAGTTTGAAATCGTAAACCCATCAATATAGAGTTTCTACTGTACTTTTATTAACTGCCCATTGGAAGTTTTTGTAATGGCTCCGATTTTTATTAATGTGGAAAATTTCTCAGATCTTCTTTAAGTTAAATGTTGAGATAGAAAATCCCACTTCTGCATTTTTACTTCTCTATGGTAGGAAAGTATTGGGTTCAGTCCGAAAATTTTTTTTTCGGGATATTATAAATAGATCCTCACGTTTTGATACCCTAGGAATCGTTTCAGACTATTTTCCGAGCTGTCTGTCTGTGTATGGGGGTGTGTGTGGGTGACGAATCCTTATTAAGAATATGAAAAGAGGACATATTGCATGCACATATTTGCATGTTTTGAGGTCCCTAGAGTCCGAATCTACTGTTTTTAGAAAGATGTCTGTGTGTGTGTGTGTGTGTACGTACGTTCGGTCGTTCGTACGTTGGTGAACTTTTTTTCGGCTCGCATATCTCGAGAACAAAGAATGATATCGACTCCGAACCAATTTCATTCGACACATAATTACATAATGAACACCTGATAAGGTTTGAAAAAAACCCATTTTTCTTGAGCATGATCGATTTAAAATTCTACATTGCTTTTCTTATCAAAAAATATTTATGATCATAATCTAAGATCATTGTCAAACCAGATTTTCTGACAATAAGTTCTGCAGCCCAGCATGAGTCCACTATTAATATTGATCAAAGCAAACTACAATATCTATGTTTTAAGTTCGTCCCTGTTCAAAAGCAGCCAATAATATTCAACGCGATAGAAATTCGCGGGCCGGGCTAATCAGATGTCCGGACAACGATATTTATGGTGTTTACATGACATAAGTTTAACGGTCTCGACGAGGTGCTGCATTGGTTCGACCGTTGCTTAAATCAGAGTTTCCTAATCTGTTTCGCTTACGGACCCCTTAGAGATTGGCAAAAACGCTGTTGGTTGCTGCATCTCACGATCTACAAGCGACTCAATCGCACAATCGTGATACAAAAAAAGTCATGAGTCGCGGCACACACGACTGAAGTGAAGTGAATAATATAAAAATAAATTATGTTTAGGATCACGTTGTACATTGTGAGTCGTGCGACTGCGAAGTCCAGAAGTCGAATGACTTGCCTCTGGCTGTTTCAAGGTTTATATAACTCGGTAAACGAATCAACCAATCATAATCGTCACAACTACCGTTCGAATGTATCTACACTACAGACTATACCTACATATCTAATATCTATACTAATATTATAAAGAGGAAAAATGTGTGAGTTTGTATGTAGAGGGTAATCTCTGGAACTACTGAACCGATTCTAAAAATTCTTTCACTAATAGAAAACTACACTATTCTTGAGTGCTATAGGCTATATTTTATTTTGGTAAATTTCTCGCGGGGGGGGGGGATAATTCCTGTGGGATAGTAACAAAACATAACTCTAAAATTCTTTTGCATTTTAGCGTATTGGCGGAATCCTATTAATATTATACACACCACCAGCACGGCTTTGCTTAGCAGAGAGTGAATTTTTCGCGAGGGAGAATAATAAATCATAAATTCTTAGCACTCGGGCGAAGCCGAACGTGCACTAGTTAACACAGACCTCGCGAAGAAGAGGAGATGCATTCCAAACATTATTTCCCGTGATGCATTCTTTGTTTCGTCGAGCCAGCATTTTACCCTTCAAATCGTCGAGGCAGTGACCTACTAAATTTCATGTTTGTAGGCTTTATAGTTCCTGAGATTTCGTGATGAATCAGTCAGTCAATCAATCATTCAGTCAGTCAGCACATTTCTTTTTATATATTATTTATTTATTTATTTCACCAATCAACAGAGTTAAGCTCCAATTACAGATGGTTACATAATTTAGATTTTATGGATTTCTCTGTGGTCAGAAATGTTACGAAACACTGGCACCAAGAGAATTCACAGTCCCAGAGGTTATTCCACATTCTTGCTCAGATATCCCGGCAGACATTGCGAGCAAATTTCCTCAATTCATTTTATACATTGTCATTAATTACTAGATACTTGAAATTGCGTCTATACATTATAAACTATTTAGATTTATTTACATATAAATAATGTGCTTATGCCATCGAATACCTAATTATTGATAAACAAAACTCAATAGTTTAAGACGTATTTAATCCTATTATTCCTATTATATAATAGTAGACTGCATGTCTAGATTACATAATGAACACCTCATTAAAAAACTAAGGGTATCCAATGAAAAGTTTTTTTTTTTAACCTTCACCTATGGCTTTAGAGTTTACCCCATGTGCCAGCATCTTATTCCTATTACTATATTACTATAATTACTATAATGGATACGTTTGCTTTGTTCGTTAATATATTAAAATTATATAATAACTGAATACCATGTCAATAAAATTTGATTAAATAAATACTATGTGCTTTAAAGTCCTCTATTCCAAGCCTATTCCTTATTTCTAGACTTATAACTGCTGCTCATGAAATAAAAAAACCAGAACAGATTGAAAAATGCATGTACCAATGTTTACGTAAGCATGGGGGGGATAATAGCTTTGCTTACTTTTGCTGACGAGGGAGAGGGGGGAGTTAATAATTACAAAAAATCTGCTTACGTAATACTTGAACGTTAGGGGCCGTTCAAGTATTAAGTAAGCAGATAAAAAAATGGGTGTGTGGGAGTTAATAATTGCAAAAAATCTGCTTACGTAATACTTGAACTTTAGGGGCCGTTCAAGTATTACGTAAGCAGATTTTTTGCAATTATTAACTCCCACACACCCATTTTTTTATCTTAAACTCTAAATAGTGAAATCTCGGTGGAGTAACATAGCCGTGAATTAATTTCTGCACTATATCGACACTCTATACAAATATGTACAACGAAAATAGTACGTCCTATACATTTATGACTATTAGAAGATAATTTATATTATGAATCGGCGCTTCTCTATAGTCACTATCTCTGCATTCGGTAGTTCCCCGATGTAATGTTAGTATCGCTTAGCGGTTATATAATACACTCATTGATTGCGTTTTAATTACTATGCTCTATTCTCCATCTCATTTTATTTCAATAATTTATTGTCTTCGTCCAACTAATAGAGGTTCCACATTTTGAAACAAAACTTTTTAACCAGGCGTGCAAGCTTTCACGGCCAGCATTGTTCCAAGTCTTCATGGTTTCCGGGCTTGTAGGCCGTGGTCCGGTGGTATTTCTACCTGACGTTTCGTCTACAGGTAGAAATACCACCGGACCACGGCCTACAAGCCCGGAAACCATGAAGACTTGGAATAATTTAGACAATTTATTATTGGTATGCGACGTTTCGTTTCTAATTTACCTTAAATTTAACTTAAAGATGATTTAAAATCAATATTAATAATAATAATATTTTTTTTATTAGTTAACACTAACAGGCAAAGTTCAGCTTATAAAGCTGTTTTACAACTTAACCTAACAGATTGAAAGTTCTCAAAGGCGATGTGGCAGCGGTCGAAGTGTCCTCCTTGGCAGCTCACAGATCTGTGTGCTCGGAAACCATGAAGACTTAAAACTTTTTAAATTATTTATACTACTAAGAACTTTGTTTTATAACAATAGGGTCGTCCCAAATTTTTAAGGGTTGGAACCTACGTTACAAATACACTCAGGTGCAAAAAAACGGACATCTTATAATATTTTGATTAGGTTTAAGGTTTGATAGCTTTTTTATTTTTAGGCCGATTTTAAATTTAAATTTCGTCGGGTACATGACACGTTTAGGGTATTCTGCCACCCCTTTAATACTGACCAATCGATCTGCAAACACTTATTATAATGGCATTATTGGGTCACCGACAAGCTATACAAACAATTTCAGCCTTGAAGCAATAATAATTGTGACAATTTTTTTATTACGTGTTGGGCGGCGGTCTGCATTCCTCCCATACCGCTATTTAGCAAAATCCCTTACTCAGGGCACTTTAATATGCCTCCCTCAACATCTTCACAAAAATAAGGCCTTGAATAAATAACACCAAAAAATTGTCACTATAGCTCTCGGTCTAAACACATTAGTAATGAACCTACGGTTGGTTTTCCATACTTACTCCTTGAGTCCTTATAATGAAAGAAATTGTTTGAGTTCCTTGAGATTCGTTAATTATTTGTTGGTCGAACTTGATTTGTATTGTTACGGATCACCCTGTATATGAACGGCGGGCAACAGTTCTGAGAAACGGGGGTCTGCTTACCGAACAACTCGTACCTTCACGGAAGTTCTAGAGAATACGAGCACACACTGGGCTTAGGTAGGTATATAAACGGCGAGTGTGTCGTATTGAGGGAATCAGTGAATGGTGAGTCGTGCAACCAAGCGGATCAATGATATATATAATAGTGGAGTGGATATAAATAAATAGTACTGAAGTAACTGAGTAAATGACCGACATAAATAAACGTTAGAAATAAATCGGATATAAATACCGTGATATAAATTCACCTGATAAAATAAATATTAGTGTAGTCAATTGTATATAGTTAAGTGTTAATTACTTGTGTTGATTGTTAGAACTGACTTTTGGTTGTTGTATTTATTATTGTTGTGTTTTTAATAATTGTAAATAAATATTTATTCCGCCAACTCAGAAAACAGTTTTGTAACAGTATTTTCAAAATTAAAATCTGACAGAACGTTCAAATGGCCCGCCGGCAAAATTAATTATTAGATAGAATGTTTTGAGAAGTGATAATATTGGAAGTAAGTAAATAATTTATGAGCATTGTTGAGCGTAGTCAAACATTACAGAAGGTGCATTTATGTACTGTATAATAACAAACCATTGCTGGTCAGCAACTTGGGAACACGTCTTCGTAAACTAATAAACCCCTACTTGTCTTATACTGTGTTCCACCGAACTATACAACAATTTGCAGAACCAGAGCTAGGAAGTATCTTGTATCTTTTAACTTTAAAGGTACGTGCAGTACGCAGCTGGGATTCTAGATGGTAGCATGTATGGTAGACGGTGACTGAAATTATAAGAGCTTATAGGTTTGCACAGCGAAGCTTTGATACAAGCTTAAGTCGCGTTTGAAATGTCAGATAGCGAAGACGAATATTTGTGTTCTTCTGCTACAAAGTGGTATATTTTAAATACAAATTTGAACAAATGTCCACCCTATTAATAGAAAACGATCTAAACATGGCGAATTTCATCATTTATACCAAGAATTAAAATTTTACCCAAACCGGTTTTTTGAATATTTACGTATGGAACCTAACACTTTTAAATACGTCTTAGAAAAAACTCAAAACAAATTAAATAAAAACTGGCAAAATTTCACTAATTAAACTAGTCACATCCATTGTGAAACTTGTAATGGCCATTTGACAGTTGTCACACGTTGATTGTAGTAGTCGGCACGGTGAAAGAATGGTAGGATACATTCTTTTATCTACCAGCTCTTGTAACAGCGCTTGTACCTGCTACATTCACTGCTTCGTACTGCACGTACCTTAAAGGTATACAGGGTGTATCACAGGAAACCGAACATAGGGAAAAGTACACAGTACAAATTAGTTAAGATCAGAGATTGATTTGCCCTCTATTCATGTAAAAACCATGATAATAATAATTTAGTTAAGTTAGCCATGTGTATTCTATCTTTGTCACGCTACTCATTTTGCTTATGTTTTCCTTGTTGCGCTCATTATTTTTCTATGTATTCAATCCTGTGATACACCCTGTATATGCGAGCGCACACAACGAAACAGTGAGTGTAGCAGGTATAAGCGCTGTTACAAGAGCTGGTAGATACAAGAATGTATCTCACCATTCTTTCAGCGCGCTGACTACTACAATCAACGTGTGACAACTGTCACATGTGTAACGCCGCCCCTACTTGGATAAGTGGTTTTACCTTTTGTTGTTGACAACTTTGACAGAACTCGGTAGATTTTGGTATGTCTGGTATAGGTAGTTCTTATAGTGTTCAGTATAGTGTAGTGTTTAGAAATGGTAGAACTATGTAGTGCTTAGGTCATTGTTGTACCTGCAAACAGTGTTTGTCTGATTTATAGAGGTTTCGGTTATGTACGTAACACATTAAATTAATAATTATTTATATCGCCCTTGTTAAGCGGTTAACTAACTAACCAATAAATTTGTATATAGACGCGATTTAAACTCTGAATGATATAACGTAATTATTCTAAATGCTTTGCACAAAAAATAACAGGGGTGTGTGATTCAGGGATGGTATATGGTTAAAACAAATTTTGTTTTTGCCATACCCACTACAAATTAACTACTTTCCATGCATGTTTACCGGCCTGTATTGGGTCATTTAACAGGCAGGCGTTCCAAAAGTGTTTTAACAACGCCGCTATTGAAAATTCGATTTTAGGCGCTGGTCTCTCTGAGCGGCCGTTGTCGGTCGCCGACGACCGACGCGGGCAAGTCGTGCGCGACGTACTACGTCTGATATATATGGGAAATACACAGGGTTGGTCTGTCTGGCCGGTCGCGTGTGACGTATGATTAGTATATGGAAATACACAGGGCTGGTCTGTCTGACCGGCCACGTGCGACGTATACGTATGATATATGGGACATACACAGGGCTGGTCTGTCTGACCGGTCACGTGCGACGTATACGTATGATATATGGGAAAGACACAGGGCTGGTCTGTCTGACCGGTCACGTGCGACGTATACGTATGATATATGGAAATACACAGGGTTGGTCTGTCTGACCGGTCACGTGCGACGTATACGTATGATATATGGGAAATACACTGCAGGGCTGGTCTGTCTGTCCGGTCGCGTGCGACGTTCATTTCGACCGACGAAAGTCAGCCGCTGCATGCGTCGGTCGCCATTATTTAGAAGCATAGCGACGTGTAGACGCCCCACGTGTGATTAAATAAACAATGGTTTTTACGAAATAAAATGATGAGATGCTGATCGAAGTAGTCCAAAGCAATTCGATTATCCAACCCCTCCAAAGTTCCCAATTTTTATAACACAAAAGGCAAAACAATGAAATTTATGATTATTCCGGATTTATCGTACATTATTAAACACGCTGTTTTATTAATTCGCTCTTATTTCTATATTACTTCGTATATGTTTTGTGTTAATCGGTGTAAAAATTAACAGCTAATAACAAAACAGCATGTTAAATGTACGATAAACCCGACATTTAAGTGTCAATTCCTAGTTGGAACACGTTTTTACACAAACTCTGTTCTAGTTCTAGATTCTGGAACATCGTATCAAATTGAGCTATAATACAGTTTAAAATTGATCCTGTATATTATTCTCTATACACAAGTGAAGTAGTAGGTATCAGGGTATCAGCTATAGAGTGTATCAGGGTATCAGAGGATAAAGTGTCGGTTGTAACGGCTCACGACAGTTTTGCTTTTGGCGTGACACGATTGTCAAATGTCGAACGGCGTGACAAATGCATTCCAATCCCAGAGAGCGATCCCATACTCTACTAGGGCGGCACCCATCGAAGTTATTGGCTATACGCAATCAATAATAACCTATATACGCGTACAAACACAAGCTAGTGAAACTGTTATTTTTTGATAACAGACGTTACATAAACTGTTAAAAATTCACAGGGGCTTAAGCTGTGATCACCCATTGGAAAAAAATGGGTATGTTTGTATCGCGGGTACAGACAGATAATGTGGATATCGTTAAACACAAATGATTGTATATTCGTTGTCATTGAGAGAAATACATTCACTTTATTTATCTTATAAAATCAAATGTCCGTAAAATAATAATAAATAAAATAATTTGTAATTTTAATATAGATATATATTAAAATCCTTCGGGATTCGAACCTGGGTTTGGCGTTTGTACGTGTCGGTAGACCACAGGTACAGCCACCTAGCTTATCTCAACAAAGATCTTCATAGATATACACGTTATGTTTTGTTTTATATGACAACTACTTCCATAACATCTAATATTTAAGTGCAATTGTAATTGTATTTTAAAGACCACCAACAGCTAAGGTTATTTGGGCCTAGCACCAATTCATATTTTCAATTCATTATTTTTTTTTTTTAATAATAAATTGAAAATCCAATTGACACTTTTACCAGCTCTCGGGCTAGAACTCGGGAACTGGGGACTTGTAATAGAGGAACCATAGCAACGCCATGTAAACAACAGCGCCGCTACACTCTCGGCTATTCTCAAGTCCAATATTTAAGTGCCACCCCAGTATGAGACATTAGACGCCATTAACGTCAAAAGGTGCTGCATAATTTTAGCGACCACTTTTTTGGAACCGGTTATTTCCAGTTAACCGTTACCAATAATTATCTGTTATATTTCATCTCGTCACACATACACAAGGAAAAGGCCCGGTTTCACAAACAGTTACAAATTGTACGACATGAAAAACCTATTTGCACCTCGTTTATTACTTTCATTGAAACGTCACTGAAATACATTCATTCATAAATTATGAGTAATTGAAGTTAAAAGGAAATCGTTAAATGGCTCTCTAATGGTTCAATCGTATTTGCATACACTTTAATCAAACTTAATACAATATTATGCTTAATAAAAATCATTGGACTGCTGGTGTACCACTGCGCATCCAAATGCGCATATAGGAAAAGAGAGCATAATCCGAGGAATATATATCCATCTCTGAGCTGGTGTTGTCCTGATTCGGGTCTATACGCCGTCGTTGGTTGGAATTGCTTCCTAACGTTTCGCTAGCACGAGTGACGAGCTTCTTCAGAGGTCATTCCATCTCCGATGCTGAATGTAGAATGACAAATTCTCGAGCGCAGGTTACAAGCGTCTACAGACAGACACGTTCAGCTCGCATAATGTTGCACAGCGCTATTATTCCTTTACATGTACTGTCTGCGAGGTGAAGGGGGAGGTGTGTTTTGTGCGACGATGAAGAGGGAAGGTGGAGGCGGCGCGCGCCGCCTCCACCCCCCCTCTTCACCCCGCAGGAATTGCACGGTCCTGATATTCAATTAATGTTCCTATGTGAAAGAATAATTTGTTAATTTTTTCTGCGACGCCTCCACCCCTCTTCTTCATCCCGCAGACAAAACCGTCGCACAAACACCCCCCCTCTTCACCTCGCAGACAATACATGTAAAGGAATAACAGCACTGTGCAACATTATGTCTGTCTGTAGACGCTTGTGCGCAGGTTGTATTTATACCTGTGGGTAGGGGGCGGAGCTTGTCCAACTTTATTTTAACAATAAAGTTGGACAGCTATAGCCAGTTTTTCTGTGTTTTATTTATTAAAGTAATCTTTTTCGCTGTTGGTAGAAGCTAATAAGTGATATGTATTACTTGTTTTAATGGAAATAACAATTGAACCGATTATAGACTAGTCCCAGCCTACCAAGTCTTGAAACACGCAGTGAACTGTTAAATTTAATGCGGTATAAAAACACATTTTGAGGGTAATATTTGTAAGTAGATCTGCCTTATTATTTTCATTACACGTGTTGAATTTCAACAACTATAAGACGCTATTAGTACTTAAATGGCTCTATACCGGGTGTTCTTTTTACCCTCCAGGGAAGATAGAGGTATGATGACTCCACATGCAGATGCACCAATGGATTTAAATAAATTTGTATTTATAAAAAACTCGGGTCGCAGTGCCAAAACCCTGCCGACAATATAGTGTATTTGCTAATACTGGCATTGTGGCTTTATTATGTGAACTTAAGTTTGTTTTTGGACAAAATAAAAAATTTAACCCCTTAATACATCCCTTAAAATAATATTTTTTTTCTTAATTTCAATTTTTTTATCAATGCAACCTCGGTACCAAATTAAATACACCCTTCAGTAAGTATCTATCCGCAAACTAGTGTTTTCATAAAATTTGTAACTCCGGTCCTGTCGGGCCGATTTTATTAAAATTTTAGCAGAACATTTTAGTCGTTACTAAAGGGTTAAATTTCAATTTTGAAACGATTCTGAGAATTTTTTCGGCATTTTTGGGCCCAAAAACATTTTAAATAGGCTTCGTGCGGTGATAGATTTTAACGTGCCTACCAAATTTCGTCAAAATCAATTAACTCTTTCGAAAGTTATAGCCCGTACACATATATAAATATATATATACATATAAACAGACATTTCCAAAAATGGTGCCAAAGTGTTCAGGAGGCTATGAAACGTCGAGAAATTTTGGTCCGACCCCTAGGTCCCGCCATCCGACCGACGCCAATAGTGTATGTGCCATATGGCAAACACACTAATAAAATACGTATTATAGTAAAAAAAAAACTTTTTAGAGACAAGCTTTTATTTCAATCAAAGGTTCCCAAACTTTTTTTTCTCATAGACCACTTTAAAAATTTTGCTGGTTCCGGTGGACCCCCTGCAGCTACATTTCTACCATATTCCTAAAACTCGACAAAAAATGTGAAGATTAGATCTAACTATGGAAATTTGCGTTGCGGCTGAGTTCCAACCACGAATTAACAGTTTTCGAAAAAAAAGTGAGAATTGATTGGTTAATTAATTAATTGATTGTGTTGTGAGTGGATGTCAAAAAAGTAAAGTTGGTCAATCAAAAAAGTGATTCCATCCAACTTTACTTTTTTGACATCTACTCACAGCACAAGAAACCAATCAATTCTCACTTATTTTATTTAGAAAACTCCCCATTCGGAGTGGTTTTTACAAGTAACAGTCGCTGAGCTTCTTAAAATATTATCTGCCTACATTGATAGGTGAAGTCAAGCCAATATTTTAGTTCTTCACTATCGAAACCAGATAATTTTCGTGGACCCCCGCTTACGAATTGTGAACCCCCATTTTTTTGTCACGCCAACGTAGACCCCCGTCGAGTCTCCCGTGGACCCCTGGGGGTCCACCTGGCCACTTTGGGAATCAAATGCTCTATGTTGAATTTCGTGATTATGAACTGTCAAAAAGTGACAACTTCCTGTCAAAAATTGCCAAATTTATACTCCCAAAGTCCCAAAAGAAGTATAACTTCAAACATGTAGGACAACTACATTTCTCAAAGAGGACGATCCGTTATACAGAGTACACCGATTTGAATTCAGTGCAGCAATGCACTCGAACACCGTCCTCCACGTCGCAATTTGAGCGGCACGACGACGACGTCGATTACTCACCTCCGTTCAAAGTAATCAAAATGCATTCCTCGACACCTCACCGGCCTCCTATTAGAATCTGTGGTCACAAGACGCAGTGGCTTATGTTATTTATACAGTGTGTAAACGGTAGTAACAAACACAGGGAAAATACTACAACCATGATAATATGTAACAGCTTAAGATTCTTTTATAATAAAAATGTTTATTTTCATAAAAAAGGATGTGGGTCTCGGGACCCCCGACAGATGTGAAACATCAAAGAAAACGTTATTGAACTCGGTGGTATTCTCTATTAGTAGTATATATTTTTTCAAAAGCAGCAACTAACTCTTATGCTGACGTAATCCTATATACTGCACTGTAACACACGCGGTTGCAGCGTTTGAGCACGCCTGAGCCAGAAACGCAACTAAATACACAGCGAAGTATCTATATTACATACCTAAACGTGTATACATATACTTTTTCTTTACAGTACGTTCGTATGTATACTCTCAGTCTCTCTCTCTCTCTCTCTTCCCGTGCCCGAGCGCGCGGAAGCCGAGAGAGAGAGAGAGAGAGAGAGAGAGTGCCGCAGTGGTGGGGAGAACAGCAGCGAAGGAGCGGACCAAACATTTCGTTGCATATTTCCCCTCACGCGGCTGTTCACTGCCCGACACAAGATGTTTCACATCAAAAATTTAAATGGGTACAAGTCGATTTACATTATCTGGTCAAATACGGCGCGGGAACGTAGCGTTTCTGGTAAGACACACATTTTTACAAGCGTTTCAAATACGAATATTTATACATCCTGTATGTTCAGACACGTATCAATATACTCGTATTTGAAATGCATGTAAAAATGTTTGTCTTGCTGGAAACGCTACGTTCACGCGCCGTGTCTGACCGGATAATATAATTCAAGCTTTACGTTACATACGTATGATTTTATTTCAGCACGGTTGAGGAAGAAAGGACGGGAATCTTTCATTATTAAAACATTCTGAAAAAATTATAACCCCAGCGGTTTTGGAAATCACGATCGTTATAAGTCCTTGTTTTAGTTTCGATCCCACGGGAAGTGCTCGTAGCAAAGACATCTCATATCGCTAGGACGCACTTCTCATTCACATATTCTCTCTCCATTGAACTTATATTACTCGAAGAGAAACCGCGTATATAGTCGAACATTTTTAAAATTAAATTAAAGGTCTGTTTGTGTTGAAAGTCAATCATATGTTAAACATTTTCAAAGCAAATAATTTCCCCAACAAAGTGATCCTCTTTTCATATTCTTAATAAGGAGAAAAAATTTCGTCACCCACACACACCCCTATACACAGAAAGACAGACAGACAGCTCGGAAAATAGTCTGAAACGATTCCTAGGGTGGCAAAACGTGAGGATCTATTTATAATATCCCGTAAAAAAAATTTTCGGACTAAACCCTATACTTTCCTACTATAGAGAAGTAAAAATGCAGAAGTGGGATATTCTATCTGAACATTTAACTTAAAGAAGATCTGAGAAATTTTCCATATTAATAAAAATCGGACCCATTACAATAACTTCCAATGGGAAGTTAATAATTGTGGCTCCCTACTTGTCAGTCCCGTAGCCAGGGGGGTGGCTCAAGGGTCTGAAGCCACCCCACCCCCGAAATGTGACAAATTCTAGCAAATTTGTGCTTTTCTATGAAAAAGTCTTTTAAAATACATTTCTATTATAATGAATGTGCAATTTTTCATGCAACGAATGTAATAATTAAACTGCTGAAAGTCTGTGAGAGACTTTATTTACTTTTTGACTTTTAAGCCTCCCCCCAAATTCCTGGCTACGGGCTCTAGTCTGTGTAAATATTCGATACCTGCATAGGAAATCCGAAGGTCGACTCTGAGACTATGACTACATCGCTATCATGGAAAATGATGAATTAATTCGGCATTAAACGTAATAAAAACCCGAAAATTAAATTTTATCTGAGTTATATAAGCGAAACAAGCACGCGAAAAGGTGAAAGAAAGCCTTTTAGGTAGGTCACATTTAGTGATGATGTGATGACTTATAGTTCTGCCTACCCTCAAAAGATGGCTTAATAGAATGTACGTGCATTACAATGAACGAACTAATTTCTTTAACAATACAGTTTTAAATATAACATAATAAAAGCGCTTCAAAAGAGATGAATAATTTAAATGATAAAAATAATAATTATGTGTGTTGCGACATTCGGAAAAAGTGTAACTTCTTATGCAAAAGGTTATGCACAGTAAAATTTAGTTTGCTTATAAGACCTTGTGTCTGTTTTTTAAAGACCACCAACAGCTAAGGTTATTTGGGCCTAGCACCAATTCATATTTTCAATTAATTATTTTTTTAATAATAAATTGAAAATCCAATTGACACTTTTACCAGCTCTCGGGCTAGAACCCGGGAACTGGGGACTTGTAATAGAGGAACCATAGCAACGCCATGTAAACCACAGCATTGCTAAACGCTCGGCCATTCGCAAGCCCTATAAGACCTTGTAGTTTACATTACACACTATAGAAGTGAAAGCAAAAACTAAATCTAACTATTGATCGAAAGCTAGTGACAATTTTGGGTGTTATTTATTCAAGGCCTTATTTTTGTGAAGATGTTGAGGGAGGAATTTTAAAGTGCCTTAGAGAAAGGGATTTTGCTCGATAGGACGCAAACCACCCTCAACAAGTATAAAAAAAATTGTCACAATTATTTGCTTCAAGGCTGAAATTGTTAGTATAGCTTGTCAGTGAATCCATAAATGCCATTATAATATTTGCAGAACGATTGGTCGGTATTAAAGGGATGGCAGATCACCCTAAACATGTCATGTACCCGATGAAATTTATATTATTAGTTCAAGGTTCAAATTTTAATATATTGTTACGGCGACTGTTTTAAGCATATGTTTCAATTTGCAGAACAAAATGTCGGTATTAACCCCCTTGCAGAACGATATAAACACCAAGGCGAGCAAGTTTCCATCTAAGAGAGGGGGTTAATACCGACATTTTGTTCCGCAAATTGAAATATATGCTTACAACAGTCGCCGTAACAACATATTAAAATTTGAACTTTGAACTAATAACACGTTTAGGGTGATCTGCCACCCTTTTATCGACCAATCGATCTGCAAATATTATAATGGCATTATTGGGTTCACCGACAAGCTATACAAACAACTTCAGCCTTGAAGTCATAATAATTGTGAAGATTTTTAACTTCCCATTGGAAGTTATTGTAATGGGTCCGAAAATCGAAATCAAAAAGGAAAAGAAATTTTTATATTTCAAGGTCACTACACTATTTTTACACTACTTTTAGAAAGATGTCTGTGTGTGTGTATGTGTGTGTGTGTGTGTGTACGTACGTACGTACGTACGTACGTACGTATGTGTCCATTTCTTTCTAAGACGAAATCTCGAGAATGAAAAATGATATCGACTACGTTGAGGTGCCAATCGACGCGTATTAACGTAAATATGATCTGAAAGAAATTTTTTCAAAATCGGTTCAGCCGTTCTTTTTTTTTAACCAAATAACCTCCAAAAAAGTAGATTTTATACAATATCTCGCGAATAAAAAATTATATCGACCTCGTAAGGGTGTTAATCGAGGCGTGTTAACGTCATTTTGATCCGACACAAATTTTATAAAAATCGGTTCAGCCGTTTTTTTTTTTTTTTTTTTTTTTTTATTATTGTTAAAGATAAATAATAATTATGTTTTAATGATTAAAATGATTACTTTTCTGTGTAATATCTAATTTAATTATTATTATTAAATATTTATCAAACTGGGAAGTTCGTCGTGTGGACCTCAAGGGTCGCACTTTAGTCCTAACAAACGACCCACCTCACAGCTTGTTTTTTATACTTGTTGAGGGCGGTCTGCATCCCTTCCATACCGCTATCTAGCAAAATCCCTTACTCAGGGCACTTTAATATGCCTTCCTCAACATCTTCACAAAAATAAGGCCTTGAATAAATAACACACAAAAATTGTCACTAGCTGTCGGTCTATTATTAAGCGTTCTGAAACTGTTCGTTTGATCGTATTGCAAATTCGAGCGCTTGAAATGCAACCACTATTCAAACATAAAGAGCAATGCATGCCGGGATAAAGGTCTGGTTAGAGAAGAGAGCCGCACGCAAATCACCGGTCCCAGTTGGCCTTGGAGGAAAAGAGAAGCGGCCGCCTGCTGAAGATTTCCCACGCCGCCAGTTCCTCATCTACCCCCAAGTGTATCAACCCGGCCTACATAGGAGCACTGCCTTCGGGTGGCGTCCAAACTATGTAAGCCGTCGCTCTCCTCTTTCAGTGGCAGAGGCAGCCTCTCTCTCAGGTGATTCGACTAAACTCACTCGCTATTTAGCACAAGTGGCTCACATTCGAAATGTGAATCTTGGTGACTGCAGATGTGACGTCTCTATTTCAATTTTTAAGTGTAACTTTATTAACATATGGCAGGTTTTAAAAGCACGTAGATTACGATGGGTTGATCGCGGTTCCCGTGCCCGAGCGCGCGGAAGCCGAGAGAGAGAGAGAGAGTGCCGCAGTGGTGGGGAGAACAGCAGCGAAGGAGCGGACCATAAATTTCGTTGCATATTTCCTCTCACGCGGCTGTTCACAGCTCGACATAAGATGTTTCACATCAAAAAGACCGTTGAGGCGGTTTCCCATCATGGTGCGTGATTCTGCGAATGATATCACGCACGGCAGACGACTACGGACACCCACGCACCGCATCGAGACTCTTCCGACGGTGCGTGTCGATCTGTGCGGGTCTTGAGATTCGAAGTCATTTTGTCATTGGCCATTAAATTATCTCGCTTTTTTTATTTTCTTAATTGAAATAGTACCATCCTTTAATTTACTTTTTATTCGGTTCCATGCATCAAATGAATCGTTTTTGTTGTTGTGTTTTGGTGCCGCAGAATTCCATAGCGTGGGTTTATTTTGATACAAATTTAAAAAATCAAAAATAAGCTCGTTCGTACACGACATTATTCATAGTAGCCGCACAAGAAAACTCCACTATACGCGTGTCATGTACGGCTCTCGGCGAAATGAACAGGTTTTGACATGCTCGTCTGTGTTTATGAGGACGATCCCGCACGAGCTCGCACCGCACCTTTGAAGCTACCGACTCGCCGCGAATTTTTAATTTTTATTGCCGATTGTCGTTTTTATCAAGACCCCTCCCCATTTTACGAGCCGCCTATGGCTCCGTAATATACGGACGTATAATCCCGACCATTTCTTGACCTGTAACCCTAAAGATCAAGATCTAGACACGTCTTATCTAATAACCTATTCTTTATCCAACTGAAACTGGAAAAAGTAAAGTTTCAGCGACATTTTTATTGCTATGCCTATTGTTTGATATCCATGAAAAAATTACTAAGAAGCGTACCAAATATTTCAATAATAATGAGGGCAGTGTAGCCTAGCGTACTTGGTACCGCAGCCTCTAGACTAGACTGTCATGGGTTCGAATGCCACCTGCGCTCATGGATGTTTTGTGATGTTATTTAGTTTTAAGAAAGTTGTTATTTAGTGTAGTTGAAAGACGCTAAAATAAAATACTTTGTTTATTAAGAACTAACTTTTCGATCCAGCTTTTCCCGGGCAGATTTTGGTTTGGAAACGAAATAATCAAGAACAGCCCCATATAAAGGTTGGGCCAAATAGAAGTTTCTTTTTAAAAATGCAATAAAATAAACAAAAATATTTTTTTTCCATATATTATGGCTTCATACACAAAAGAGAGGGAGGGGCAGGCCGCAAACTACTTGGATGACGAATGTCCAGCAATTCGTCTTACTGTTAAATTCGCTCGTTTAACATAATGTGACAACTCGTCGAAAACATATGTCATTACGCCCTAGATATAGACAATCTATACTGTTATAATGTTATTTGCTATATATTTTAAAATATCGCAAAACTTTAGCGAAAACAAAATGACTTTTAAACCCGTCAACAAAACTATTAAACTGCAGTGTATTATTGACCACCTTGTATATATTATGTGTGTAATCTTTGTGCAATATCTCGTTGCCATATTTTACATTAGCAGATATTTTTTGTACGCGATTTGAATATAGTGGGGCACTAACGGCCACTGCTAACGGTTTTAACGGTGCCAATATCTACATAGAACGCTCTTAAAATGACAGATGATCAGACCTATTCCACTTTTGTTTTGTTACGTTATGATTTTAAAGAACAAATTCTCTGTTTCAATTTCTAATTAAAGAAAATAAAATATTAATTATAGGGTAAAGGCATATTATTTTTATATTATGAAGTATTAGAAATACCTTGTATTATGTCCGTCTTGTGACTTCTTGTGATTTATCACTATACGCGTTTCAGCAACGAGTTGCCATCTTCAGGTGTGGTAAATTATTTTTTAAAAACCACACATTAAAAAATAAAAAATAATTAACCACACCTGAAGATGGCAACTCGTTGCTGAAACGCGTAGTGTAAATTCACAAGAAGTCACAAGACGGACATAATACAAGGTATTTCTAATACTTCATAATATTCATATAGTGACTTGGAGACCCAACACGCTAAAAATGTATCATATTATTTTTATTTATTTATTTATTGTAAATTATAGACGCGTCGACAACTTAGGTTATTAGCGTCTTGATTACATTAAATAACAACACACTTAAAACTAAATGACATCACAAAACATCCATGAGCGGAGATGGGATTCGAACCCACGACAGTCTGATCCAGAGGTCACGACGCTAACCACTGGACCACACTATCCTCCGTAATATTATAAGACAGTAACTCTCAAAGATCTTTTATAAAATCAAATTACTCTAGGTATCTTGGAAATGAATAGACAACCGGATACTGGTTTTCGAGACAAGCGTGGTGGGGATCTAATCGCGTTGACTGTAGTAGACATACACACACACACACACATCGACACAACGTTGCAGCGTTACGTCCGTTACGTTAGGACTTTTCGTTAGCCATTCAACAACATGAATCCAATTCACTCTATCGTGCGTAAAGAAGTTTAAATTCAAAAATACTTTCAGTATATATATTTTAGTGTCATCTATTAGCGCACCTATGAACTACAAATAACTTATTACCAACACACTACAAAAACCTTTTCAATTCAGTTTTAGTGTCATCTATTAGCGCACTTATGAACTATAAAAAACTTATTACCAGCATACAACAAATACCTTTTCGTGTTTGAGCCGAGTAAACCCGATTCACCGTCACCGACCCGAAGCGTGACGGTTCACTTTCGTTCACTGCTCAGGCAAAGTGCGCCTAAAGGTACGTGCAGTACGCAGCTGGGATTCTAGATGGTAGCGTAGATCATAGCAGGGCTTGCTTAAATTAATGCACAACGAAGCAGTGAGTGTAGCAGGTATAAGCGCTGTTATAAGAGCTGGTAGATTCAAGAATGTATCGCCATTCTTTCAGCGCGCTCACTACTACAATCAACGTGTGACAACTGTCAAATGGCCGTTACAAGTTTCGGAATGGATGTGACTAGTTTAATAAATGAATTTTTGCCAGTTTTTATTTAATTTGTTTTGAGTTTTTTCTAAGACGTATTTAAAAGTGTTAGGTTCCATACGTAAATATTCAAAAAACCGGTTTGGGAAAAATTTTAATTCTTGGTATAAATGATGAAATTCGCCATGTTTAGAACGTTTTCTATTAATAGGGTGGACATGATAGCTCCTACCCAAATTTGTATTTAAAATATACCACTTTGTAGCAGAAAAACACAAATATTCGTCTTCGCTATCTGACATTTCAAACGCGACTTAAGCTTGTATCAATGTATCAAAGCTTCGTTGTGCAAACCTATAAGCGCATATAATTTCAGTCACCATCTACCATACATGCTACCATCTAGAATCCCAGCTGCGTACTGCAGGTACCTTAAGGAAGTTTTCACTTCAATAAATCAACACGATTGACCTACACACCAACCAATTTGCGCAAGGTCCATGTAGATTGGACCCGGCAGATTGTATTAGTGATGTGCAAGTATTCACTTCACTGCTACTTTTTCACAGATATCAATTTTTCACAGCGACCTTAAAAGATATCACTTAAAAGTAGCTGCTACCAATTTCACTCTTAACGTTTACACATCCAACTAGTATGGTCTGCACACTGCTACCTGCATACTGTGAAATGTGAATAGTTCACAGTTCGCTAGCATTTCACAGTTCACAGTTTACAATTACGTTCACAGATGTGTATCTGCTACCTACCTATTGTACCCAACAGTGAAAAATTTAAAATAAGGTTTATCAGGTAGGTAGGTACCTACCGTATTTACGTATATCATTATCTATTGGCACAAGATATTGATTTGTCTTAATAACTTGTACAGTGTACGTTATTTAAGTGTAAAAAATTAGGAAGTATAAGAAAAGTAAATGCGAAATAAAAGCAAAAAAATATATCTGCTTTGTTAATGTTTCTTGACGCGGATTGTCCAAAAGTGTTTCGAATAATTTTTTCTATTAATTCAAATTTAGATAATGTTAATTAACGTATCAAAAAACACATGGACAAAAAAAATATAGGTACCCATTTTTCACAGTGACCTTCATGCAAAATACAAATCTGATTTACGTTACATCCGGTCAAATCTTTTGTTATGCCTAATAGGTAATAATAGTGACTGTGAAACGCATTTTTTCATAATTCATTTCGCCGCTGCTATATTATATCCTAACAACTAACCCAGTTCGCTGCACAGTGCACAATGCATATGCCACACTGCGCATTGAAAGGATTTTACCAGTTTACCTGAGATATTTTAACTGTGAAATTTTTCACTGCTAAAAGTAGCAGTGAATAAAAAGTAGCATTCACAGTTTTCACTGCTACTGAAAATTAACTGATATGCCCATCTCTAGATTGTATCGTGTGTAGCCGGCAGGTGCTTTTAGTCTATCACAGTGTACAGATTCATACGACAACATTTTAAATTATGGAATAAAATATTGACTTACGAGGTTGTATAATAGAGTACCTATATAAAAGATATGTAACGTGGATATGTCTGACCAGTCGTAAGACGGATATATGTACTGGTATCTCGTATACCGTCCAGAGACAGCATGTATAATAACCCCGGGAAAGTTGAACAGCCCGCTGGAGACCAGTCGTAAATGCAAGGCTGCTCTTGCCCAGTGTTCTACTTTCCATCGCATCTCATTCAGGATCAGCTGCTTTCCCTTTGACTATAGTCAGGATACTTGTCTTTTTAGGGTTCCGTAGCCACTAGACTTGCGCAGAACATGCAGTTACATGGTGCGTTTCCTTTGTTGAGCGGACATGCTTCCGAAGAAGATAGCATACAATCAAAAAAAACTTTTTAACAAAAAAAACCTCCTTTAGAAAGCCACAAAAAAGAGGAAAATAATAAAACTTTGAGGTCTGCGCATTCATAATTATTACTGCGCCTAGTGATGTAAATGTGTATAATACTCTGGTATAAAACGTTTGTATAAAACGGTATTATACGGTATGTAAAAAAAATAATATACACCAGTTTTATACTAGGTATGAATACTGCCTATTTTACTATTTTATACAGCACGTATAAAACGTTTAACGCCGTTTAAAACAGTTTAATACCGTTTAAAACGCTTTAATACCAAAATGAGAACAGGAACTTTTCCTTGCAATTGGCAATACTAAATAATGCACCGTAACCGTATAGTGTGAAAAAGTAAAAAACCGTTTTATACTGAAAAAATACGTTATTATACCATGGGTTTTATACACAAAAAATTTATTTTATTTATTGTAGATTATAGACGCGTCGACATCTCAGGTCATTAGCGTCTTTCAACTACACTAAATAACAACTATCTTAAAACCATATAACATCACAAAACATCCATGAGCGCAGGTGGGATTCGAATCCACGGCAGTCCAGTCCAGAGGTTGTGGCACTAAGCACGCTAACCACTAGGCTATACTGCCCTCTATACACAAAAAAAAAGTTTAATACCGTATTTTTACATATCTAACTGTGCCCCTTGTCATTTTTTGAAAAGTATTTCAAGACAACTACCTTAATGAAACAGAGTGTAAGTTCGAGCAGTTTAGAGAGAGAGAGAGAGCAGTGGCTACTACTGACCCACACACACTGTTTGCATGTCTGCCACGTCAGAAATAGCGCATGCATTTTGGCATTCCCAAAACAGCCACTTTGTTTCGTCAGTCCACAATCCATTGCATAATGGGGATAGGTCAACACTGCAACGCTATGCATATCGATACATTAAACATTAGAAGCTGTGAGATTACACATAGTCGGAGTCGACTGTGTAATCCTCGAGCATCACATGTGGGACATTACTATTTACGAGATTTTGCAAAACCAATAATATGGCTTTGCCCCTTATCACTACATATTATAAATTCACGCTAATCTCAGAAACTACTGTGGGGATTTTCATTCGGTTTTCACTAATAGACACACTGATACACGAGGAAGGTTTAGGTATATAATTTATTAATATTTTGTGCAAATTAGCTAATGTTATGATGATATTAATTTGTCGATTAAGTCAGAAAAAATTAGCGTATTGGCGGAATCCTTATAATATTATATAAACACCACCAGCCCGGCTTCGCTTCGCAGGGGGAGAATTCCCAGTAGGCCGACTTTGCTTCGCACGAAGAAAATTTCTCACGGGGGATAATTCCTGTGGGATAGTAACAAAAAGTAACTATGCAAATTTTTTGCATTTTAGCGTATTGACGGAATCTTCTAATACTTATTAGATATAAACATCACCAGGGGGAACATTTCCCATGGGGAAGGGGGGGGGGTAATAAATCATAAATTCATAGCATTCGCGCGAAGCCGAACCGGCCGCTATAGTATAGAATAAATACAATTTTTTTATACCAATTAATTTTTTCAAAAAGTCATAATTGATCATTGTCATATTTTTTCTGTCTGTTTGTGTATCTGTCTGTTTATTTAAAAGGCGTCAGTATTTTATTTAAATTAATATTATAATTTAAAATCTGGTCACACCATCTTTTCTTAAAAGTAAACTTCTAACCTCAAATCTGATTGTAAATTAAGTGACCCATTTCTCGACGGTCAACCCCTAGCCGCAGAATTCGGTTTTCCATTCAACCGAAGCCTCCAGTTGTTCTGGCGTCGGTCGTTAAGTTTACCCTCCCCATTCGTTGCAACCCGCTTTTGACTGCCCACTACATAACAGAAAAATTTATGTAACAAATGGGAATACGTCGATGCGTTGTTGTTATAAAGTACAGAAACATCTTGCGCGCATGCGTACGCATTCGGTTTTTTGTTATTCTGGTCACGTGATCTGGAGTGCGGGTGTCGACAAAACTTATTAACCAAATTGTCAGCGTGTAATTTCGACATTGGAATATTTATCTATGGAATGTAAAACGGACTATCTATCAATTTATAAGCGCTTTTATGAACTAAAAATAATTTATTACTAAAATACTAAAATTGTATTTTTAATTAATTCCACCTTGGTTTCAAAAAAATTATAATTATTGTCAAAGAGAGAATATAACAAAAATAAAAAAATATATAAATAAATATCATGTAGAATTTAGAAAAAAAAACGCCAAAAATTCTACGCTGCCATCAGGTCTCGAACCCAGGTTCCTATGCATAGAACGCAAAGACATAACCAACTGCGCTATGAATGGAAGTGTGTAGACGGCCGTTTTTATGATATAAGTATGTTGCGAATTCTTAAGGTCAGGTGTTGCGAACGATCAGGTTGCGAATTCTTACGGTTATTTGCGAACGCTTCACGTTATTTCAGTACCCAGGCAAAAAGTGCCTAACGCGCCTAAGGAAGTTTTCACTTCAAAAACTTTTTAGAGACAAGCTTTTATTGAAATTAGCTTCAGCGATTTGGACTGGGCGTTGATTAGTCAAAAAAAAACCTACACCCCTGTTTGAACGCATTAGGCCCTTAGGGGTTGAATTTAATTCTAAAAACGATTTATTCTTGTATTATCATTGGGAATACATATGTGTGCAAAATTTCAAATCGATCGGATACGTGGAAGTTGTTATCAAAATTGACTTGCAAAATTTGACCCAAACATACTAAATATAACCAACAATTAGTGTCAAGTAACAGGTGAAGTTGAATAAAAGCTTGTAAAAAAAATAAAAAAAAACAGAGGACAGTGTGGTGTAACGGTTAGCGTAGCCATAGATAAGATACCTTTGGATCACACTGTCGTGTGTTCGAATCCCACCTCCGCTCATGGGTGTTTTGCGATGTCATTTAGTTTTAAGTTAGTTGTTATTTAACGTATTTAAGACGCTAATGACCTAAGTTGTCGACGCGTCTATAATCTACAATAAATAAAAATTGTAAAAAAACACCAAAAACTTGAAAACGTTCCACAAACACATTTTTTTAAATTCACTCAACGATCGTTTCGAGATATTAACCCATTGTTAGGGAGCACAAATACCATGAACTCAAAAAACGTAACAAAAAGTTTGAAAATCGATCAGCCATTTTGACTGCACATGCGATAAAATATCACGACACTAGCACAGAGTGACAGAACACCGATTGGTACTTGGAATGTTTTTTTCGTCAATTACAGATTCCCACGTTTTAGAATTTTCTGTTTATTATTAGATATTAATATAAAATTAAATAAATATTTGGAATATTTAATAGCAATAAATTAAATTAATTGTCATTGCATTTTTACATATAAATTGATTATTTAACTATTTAATATTGATTACTTAATAATAACATGTACATTATGGAATAAGCGAACATTTAAATGCAAATAAATAAGTCAAAAACAAAGAAATTACGATTAAATTACATAAATTGACTTAAATAAATATTATCAACACGCGTACTTAAGTTCCAAATATTGGTTTGAATTTAGTGGTAATTTTAGAGCCAATCAGAGGACTAGAACTACTGAGAGCTACTGACGCCGATTCGTGTTTTGTTTTTTTCAGTGTTGCACATTATTATCTGTTTTGTTGACGCGTTCTCCAGTAAATTATTGTTTTTCGAATTTGAAAATTTGTGCCTCAGGTCAAAATTATATAAAATCTTAAAGTTGAAGTTATTGTGGTCTTTTCTATATAATTTTGATGTGGGATCCGAGATATTGTGTGTGTTTTATCTGACATGCAATTTTTGCATAATATGTGACAGGGGTAGTTAATATACCTACTTGAAAACTATTTTATATTTTTAAAGGCTTAAAAACTATTTTTCATGTTGAAAATCTGTATAATTACTGATTTTGAGTCGTTTTTAATGTTAGGGAATAGATTTTGATCGAATTTGATCAATTTTATGTGAAAAAATATCACGTTATTTTAGGCTAGGTTAACAGGTACTTAGTACGTCGGTCGATCAGTGGTTTTATATACGTTTCACAGTGGTTAGATGTCTGCGGTTACCGTACTATTTTGAACACGATTTTGATATACTTTCAAGGTCATTTCTTATAAGTTTGACATTATTTATTACAGAATTACGTTAATTAAGTACAATTAATATTGCATTTTTGTCTGTGATAGTTTCAATTTTATCGACATTTTTTAACCTTAAAATTTGTTTGTATAAGTAAGAAGTTTTTTTATAATAATCACAATAATTATCTTTAAATAAAGTTTCAACGTTTCAAAGGTATTAAACAAACAAACAAACAAACAAGATTTATAACAATTAGACCACCAACAGCTAAGGTTATTTGGGCCTAGCACCAATTCATATTTTCAGTTCATTATTTTTTTTTTTTTTAATAATAAATTGAAAATCCAATTGACACTTTTACCAGCTCTCGGGCTAGAACCCGGGAACTGGGGACTTGTAATAGAGGAACGCCATGTAAAGTGTAAACAGACATACAGACGTGTATACACAGCGGTTGTATATGTACTACTAGTTCTTATATGGGCAAAAAAGTTAATTTTGTCAAACGTTAACAATTAAACGTTAATAATTAAATTATCCCTAATTAGATACTAACATTGTTTTGTTTCTTTGTTACAGATGCTGAGCTACTTCAGAATATTGGTGAGTGAGAAGTTTTTATTAATCCTGTTACAGTGAGTTCGAGCCAACAACAGTCCTCCACTTTTACTGAAATATACTCCAAAAGTTGGCTTGCTGGCTAGGGGTTTTGGGAATCCAGAATATTATTAGAAGCTCACATGACAGAAAAAGTAATAACTGACATACGTTTTATATTTTCATAAAAAATAAAAGGATGAGATTAAAATCAATGATAGTGATGGGCGATTACGAGATATTTTTACAATCGAAAAAATTGTAATCGTTCATAATAACAATCGAGACCACAATCGACTCGGAGTTTGAATTTACAATCGAAATGTTCGATTGTACAAGTCGACTATTTGCCACATTATAGGTTATAGCAATAGCAGCGAATAAGAACACATATAATCGCGATTCAAGGTTATATGCTAGTCGACCGACGTTCACGCAACTCGTTGATTGTTCACTGTTCAGTCGGTACTCTGTGATCTCTTCACTATTGAATTCGGATTTACTCGATTACTGCACAATCGGCCATTGACTCGACTACAGTTGTGGAGTGTCGAACGATTGTATATTATGTGGTTCTCGACAGTGTATGATTCAGTAATATGCGACTCGGTCTCGGTGAACTATGAAACAACAACAATCGAGTCCAAGTGACAACCATCGAGAGTCATCGAGATGTTTGAACAATCGAGACAATCAACTAAAACATCTTGTAATCGCGCATCACTAATTTTGACGTAAATAAAAAAAAAACTCGGGTCGCAGTGCCAAACCCTGCCGACAATATAGTGTATTTGCTAATACAGACCTTGTAGCTTTATTATGTGAACTTAAGTTTGTTTTTGGACAAAATAAAAAATTTAACCCCTTAATACTAGGGGTCGACAAGACAAGAATTCTTGTCTTGACAATGACTTCTTGTCTTGTCTTGAAAAAAAATCAAGAAATCTTAAAAAATCTTGTCTTGACGTTTTCTTGACATCTTATGTCTTGTCTTGACTCAAGAAATTTCAAGATCTTGAAATTTCTTGATTAACCGGTGACACCGTACATGGTGATTCCTCGCCGGCGAACTTTTTATTGCGTTGCGTGCTAACACGGCAATCTGGTGGTTCCCCGATCTTTAATTGTTTTCTGACGAACGCAAATAGCTCAGAATCTTGGAAGTATGAAATTGAAAAATACTTAAATGAGCCTAGAGGACTGAAAATTCTGAGAATATACTTGATTGGTGGAGAAGACATGAAAATGTCTACCCGTCGTTATCGAAAATGGCCAAGGATTTTCTCGGAACGCCAGCAACATCTTACATCTGTAGGTACCTGCGGAAAGGCTATTTTCAAGACCAGCTTTAACAATAACAAAGCCAAGAAATCGGCTAGGCGTTGCCTCCATAAGAAGTCTTATGTGCCTAATTAATTCATGGCTTATATATGTGTGTGTGTGTGTGTGTGTGTGTACACGATAACTCTCGACAGACTTAATTGATTTAAACGAAATTTGGTACACACATTGGAACCCATCACCGCACGAAGCCTATTTAAAATGGGCCCGATCGGGCCATTTTAAGGGTAGTTTTTAGGAGTTGAAAAAAGTTTTTGGGCCCAAAAATACCGAAAAAAATCTCAGAATTGTTTCAAAATTGGAATTTAACCCTTTGGTAGAGATTAAAATGTGTTGCTAAAATTTTAACAAAATCGGCACAACAGGACCGGACATACAAATTTTATGAAAACACTAGTTCGCGGATAGTGATTTATTTGCTGACGGGTGTATTTAATTTGGTACAGAGGTTGCATTGATAATAATATTGAAATTAAGAAAAATAATATTATTTTAAGGGATGTATTAAGGGGTTATATTTTTTGATTTTGTCCAAAAACAAACTTAAGTTCACATAATAAAGCCACAAGACCTTATTAGCAAATACACTATATTATTGTCGGCAGGGTTTGGCACTGCGACCCGAGATCTTTCATTTATTGTTTTTAATTTACATTTTTGTGAGTCGGTCTAGCAAAAAATGTGTTCAATAAATTAAAATAATACGTTATGTTATGTTAAAATATGTTATCTTTTTCACAAATAAATATACGTTTTAGCGTTTTCATTGTTAGTCAAGATATTTCAAGATTTCTTGTTTTCTTGACAAGAAATCTTGGTATTGACATAACATTTCTTGTCTTGTCTTGAAATCTAAAATTACTTCTTGTCTTGATCTTGTCTTGAAATCAAGACAAGATCAAGACAAGATCTTGAAATTTTCAAGAATTTGGCGACCCCTACTTAATACATCCCTTAAAATAATATTATTGTTCTTAATTTCAATTTTATTATCAATGCAACCTCTGTACCAAATTAAATACACCTGTCAGCAAATAAATCACTATCCGCGAACTAGTCTTTTCATAAAATTTGTAAGTCCGGTCCTGTTGTGCCGATTTTGTTAAAATTTTAGCAACACATTTTAATCTCTACCAAAGGGTTAAATTCCAATTTTGAAACAATTCTGAGATTTTTTTCGGTATTTTTGGGCCCAAAAACTTTTTTCAACCCCTAAAAACATCCCTTAAAATGATCCGATATGGCCCATTTTAAATAGGTTCCGTGCGGTGGTGGATTCCAACGTGTGTACCAAATTTAGTTTAAATCGATTAAGTCTTTCGAGAGTTATGGTGCGAACACACACACACACATATATAAACATTTCCAAAAATGGTGCCAAATTGTTCAGGAGGCTATGAAACGTCGAGAAATTTTGGTCCGACCCCTAGGTCCCTCCATCCGACCGACGCCAATAGTGTATGTGCCATATGGCAAATACACTAATAATTTAAGGCTGCATAGGTAATTCCTTTTCCATTTGGAAATGTTCTAAGGGTTTGACCCTTGTATATAATATTGTGAAATAAACCCTTTAATGCAACTTGCGCGCATCGTGTTTTTGTATATTTTGAATAAAACGTGACCGCTTAAAGGTCTCATAGTATTTTCGTAACAATCCTGTCTGATCGTTGGTTAAATGTAATAATCACGTATTTGCGAAATCGCACTTCAATATAATCAGTGAGACACAAAAAAATATTATTAAAAAAAATGGGTGTGTGCTTATGACCACACGACAGAAGTGAAAACTTCAGATTTTCTATAATTTTAAAATATATAATCACACAGTTTAATCATAAATATATTAATTAAATGAATTTATAATGACTGCAAACAGTATATGAACACCTATTAATAATGACGTAACACAATGCTGTAATCAGGAAAAATTCATTAATTCAAACCTATGTTACCGTAGGGATTCTAACCCTAAACTTTCCACTATCGCGGCGGACTGAGTTGACAATTTATAAATATATTAAAATCGGCCTATACAATTAAATTTAATGAATATAATACCTTAACGATAATATATAAAGTTTTAGTGTGTCATCTATTAACGCACTTGTGAACTACAAAATATATGTTTTAGTGTCATCTGCTAGCGCACTTGTGAACTACAAATGACTTTTTACTCGTATAAAGTTTTTAGTGTTATCTATTAGCACATTTATGAACTACACACTATTACCAGCATATTGCAAATACGTATTCGTGTTTGAGTCGAGTAGTCCCGATTGTCACAGTCGGGTGCGTTTCACATCACTGTTGTTAACAGCCCAGGCAAAGCGCGCCTAAGGAAGTTTTGACTTCAAAAAAACTTTTTAAGCGACCCAATAAGCACAGCCTTTTGCACGCAGCAGACTAGTAGCTCAGCCATGGAGGCTCCATGCTCCATGAACTCAGCATTGCGCTGACATGTCTGGATATAGTTTTTATATTTGCTAACAACGGTTTGGCTCCTCCAAGAACACCAATTTATAAGGACAATTAATTTAATTAATTTTTAGTAAACGGCGAATGCATGGTGATTAGTCTCCTCGATCCCTCAGGGGAAACAATGGAATGTAGTTTGCATTTCAGTGTTTTGTGGGAATTAGCGCTCTCAGGGACCTGAGCTGGTACCAGTCGGTTTGTGTATGCCGGCTGGCGGATTCTAATACACAAATGGATTATTTGTTGTGTTGAAGACGCTAATGACCTGAGTTGTCGACGCGTCTATAATCTACAATAAATTAAAATTAAAAATTAATTAGTCTCCTTGCTTTCTATCCTCCATGATAAAAACTATACGAAATTAAAACTACATAAATGTATTCACACACAAAAGAATTGTTGAATGAATATTCAGCACGAAATTTCATTGTTCTCTTATATTTATAGTTTAGTTAAGTTTCCTCTAACACCCATTTTTTAAATAAATAACCAAGGAAATGAATGTAATATCCCGCCGAATAAATAGCGCACTCCACTTTTTAAAAACCGTGAAATGGTCTTGATAAAAACTTTTACAATAAGACTGGGTGTATTTTTGTAGCTTGAGGTATGGTTAGTTATACAGCTGCCGAATCAAATACAGTCTACCGAAAATGTTATTTCATTTTTATTCGCTTTGAGCACGACCGGTCCTGCCGTCTGGTGAGTGATAGCGTAAATCTAGGGTGCTAAAGTTATACAATTTAATCATTCAATGATTCTGTTGAATTCAAAAATAGCAACGTGAAAAATGTTTTTTATTGTGAAATTCTGTGAACAATATAAATCATAAACCGTCTTTTTCATGATTCGCAAAGCAATTTCGATAAGTACACTTTATCCAATTTAGGGCTTGAGAATATCCGAGCGTGTAGCATTGCTGTTGTTTACATAGTGTTACTATGGTTCCTCTATTACAAGTCCCCAGTTCCCGGGTTCTAGCCCGAGAGCTGGTAAAAGTGTCAATTGGATTTTCAATTTATTATTAAATAATGAATTGAAAATATGAATTGGTGCTAGGCCCAAATAGCCTTAGCTGTGGGTGGTCTTTAAAACACAATTTAACAATTTATCCAATCTACGCGCAAAAATCTTGCAGATGTCAAATTAGAGCATTAATGTCAAATATGTAGTTAAATTACATCCAAAAAATTATATTATAATTATTAAATAATTTAAAAAAAATGTTATGTTATAATAAACTAGCGGTCCGGTCCGGCTTCACCCAGATGCTATGAATTTATAATTTAATGTCCCCCTCACGAGAAACTCTCCCCTTGCGAGACAAAGCCGGACTGGTGTATCCCCCCTCTGCGAGAAAATCTCCCACTACGAAGCAAAGCCGGGCTGGTGTATTCACCTTCCGCGAGAAAATCTCCCCCTGCGAAGTGAAGCCGGGCTGGTGTATTCACCTTCTGCGAGAAAATCTCCCCCTGCGAAGCGAAGCCGGGCTGGTGGTGTTTATGATATTAATAGGATTCCGCAAATACGCTAATTTTTTCCGACTTATTCGACAAATATCATCATAACATCAGCTAATTTGCACAAAATATTCATAAATTATATACCTAAACCTTCCTTGTGAATCAGTCTATCTATTGGTAAAAACTGAATGGAAATCCCCACTGTAGTTTACATGGAATTGAGTAGTTTAAATGATAACTGAAACCGAGCCACGCCGAGTGTGCACACACACACACACACACACATTCGTAGACGCTCGTTGTACCTAATCTCTCGGCGAGATATCCTGCGAGCGAGCTCGGCGAGAGTGTACTGCTAGCTCGTGAGGAACCGCCCCTCTGTGAGACGTATGACACTCGTGTTACCGTCTCGCATATTTTATTAGAGTGTGTCCAGTTTAGGGACACACGACGCAGATCGGATTGTCAGGTGATCTGTCGGTTGTTTTAGGAAATGATCCTGACAATGTCGATCTGCTGTTTCGATTTTTAAAGGAAACTGGTCTTGACCGGTTTATTTGATTTTATTTATTTGTATACATTTAGGCCCCTTTACAGCCTTAATGGTTTTTTCTTTTTATATTACTACATTATATTATATGACGCATTTTATTTGTACTAATTATGATTTTATTTTGTTGTGTGTCAACTTTTGATTTTGCTTTGGTTTTATTGTTTTTGCGTTTCTTTTGTTTACTTTTTTATTTTTAGACGCTAATGGCCTCTGTTGTCGATTTATTCATTCATTGTACTGCGAGCAATAATTTTTCAGTGACTGTACCACATTACATTATAGTGAACACACAGCTACAAAAGTTGAATTACCATAAATATGGGGTATTATATCAAAAGGGGTGTTGTGATATTTTATTACCGTGACTTACCATTTACATAATATTAGGTACTTTCCTCTCGCACAAATCCATTCGTAATTTGTGTTTCCTAGTTATATACGTGTTATTTACCCCGTTCATTTTCATGTTATACCTATTTGATAACAAGTTAATTTATATTATAATATGTCTACAAGTTCAAACCAGTAAATAATACACAGAGTGTTTTTACTTCCCACCTCTACTATGGTAGGGAAGTAATGGATTTAGTCCGAAAAAAATATTTCGAGATTTTAACAGATCTTCACGTTTTGGGACCCTAGCAATCGTTTAAGATCATTTTCTGACTAATGTCTGTATGTGTGTGTGTGTGTATGTGGTCAATTTTTCGCCTTCGATATCGTAAAAACGGGACAACATACGGCTATGCCGATTGTTCTATTATGTTTATCAGCCTTTAACTTAGATCTGATTAGATTTTGAGTCAAATCGGTTCAGTGGATCCTGAGATATTAAAGAAAACGTTCTCAATGTCACTTATTAACATAGGTAAAAAAAAATATAAATGAATTCTAAATGTTATAATATGAAAAAAATGTAAATATTTTTTTTTCTAAAATGCACAGTTTTCGAGCAAAAAAATATTTTACTAAAAAAAAAAATTATACGTAAAGCAAGGTAACTATGATTTTTGCTATATTAAGCTAGCCATCAGTAGATCACTAAACAAAAAAGAGGACCATGCTTTTTTTCAAAGAATAAAAAAGAGTGTTTATTTTTTGCAAATATTTACTAGGTGGGAAGTATAGGACTGGTCATCAGTCGAATTTTTTTTATTATAAAACTAGCGGTCCCGTCCGGTTTCGCCCGGGTGCTAAGAATTTATGGATTATTATCCCACTCCCAAAGAAATTTGCTTAGTTTTCATTCAAAAAACAAACATCTCTAAAGCCGTTGGAATGGTTCCGTCGCCCAATGAAGTACAAAAATTTTCTCACTAACAGCGCTAGTGGTACGGTGTGTACTGTTCTCTGTATGAATGTCCATTTACGTACTGTCATACGTGTAAAAACAATATCAAAAAAAATGTTTTTGACAGAAGACGACGAGCTAGGGGCAAAATTAAAATTTCCAAATGTCAAGGATAATAATGTAACAACATTAAAACGTTGGCTATCTTGCCGTAATTTAAAAATTTCAGGAAAAAAAATGAATTAATTGACAGCTCAGAATGCTAGGTTATATTGATTTTATAGTTGTATTTTCGAACTCAAATAACAGACGTTCAAAATAATAATAAGTTTAAAACTTATTTCAGAACGAAATATGAGCCAAATACACTAACATGGTAATTAAGACAATTCGATTAATAATCATTAATGAATTTTATTGTGTAACAAATTAAGGTTATATTTTTCAATCAATATACATTTAGGTATTAAGTTAGTTTTATTTTATTGTAGATTATAGACGCGTCGACAACTTAGGTCATTAGCGTCTTAAATTGCATTAAATAACAACTTATAACTTAAAACTAAATAACACCCATGAGCGCAGGTCTCATTGTTCCGTCAAAAAAAAACCCCCATTGTATTTTCCCTATGTTCGGGTCTACCTTTTACACACTGTATGTGTATAAGGGTGGTCGTAATGCGTTATTCTTGTAGTGGGTTAGTGTTTTCTTGAGGCTCATATACAATTTATTCAATAATTGTATAGCGCGAAATCAATAAAACGTCCCACGACGGCTAGTGTGCCGCATTATCTAATCTAAAGGTCGTAAACGGACCGGCGTATAAAATTCACTGAATCCAAACTCGGGAATTCGATCTGACGGACACACTCCTTCCACCATTTGTAATAGGGGATGGGATAACATTGCGCCTGACGAAAAAATTCCTAGCAAAATTGAACGACAGGACAATTCTAAGCATAATAAAAATATATGAGCACTGTGGTTGGAATAAAAACAAAAATAAAGATAGTTACTTCTTACCGCAACAGTTTTATTGATGGATGTACATTTCGAAAGCTATGCTTTCATCTTCAGCAAACACTGAAGATGAAAGCATAGCTTTCGAATTGTACAGCCATCAATAAAACTGTTGTGGTAAGAAGTAACTATCTTTATTTTTGTTTTCAATTCTAAGCATCATTGATTGGCCAACATTATACGAGTATTACTGTCGTTGGGCCAAAATATTTTGCTGGTTCATTATTAATTATTACTATCCCATCTCCGTACATAATATGTCTGTCTTTGCTTTTCGAAAAGGCATTCTGACGCCGGACTTAAGCAATACTCCTAGAAAATTTAATCTTCATGATTACAATGTAAGAAACTAGATATGCGAGACGAAAAAAATTCACTACCTTACGAACGTGCATACACACACACAGACATCTCTCTAAAAACAGTAGATTCGTACTCTAGGGACTTCAAAACGTCCAGATAATATGTCAAAATTTTTCATTCGCAAAATCGGACCCATTACAATAACTTCCAATGTGAAGTTAATAAAGAAAACTTAGATAAGCTAAGGCAGCGGTTTCCAACCTTTTTAGTTGTGCGGATCACCAATTTTGTAAAAAAATGTTTGAGGCCCACTAACTAAATATACAAGTAAAAACACCTGAACAACAAACCAAAAAACTAAAAAAAGACAGATAAAATGAGCAAGACTAAGACTTGATACGCAAGACCAAGACTAAATAAGCAAGACCAAGACCAGACATATTTGAGCAAGACCAAGACCAAGACTGTCCAAGTCTTGGTCTTGGTCTTGCTTTGCTCATCACTAGTAATAAAGACGCTAATAACCTAAGTTGTCGATGCGTCTATAATTTACAATAAATAAAATAAATGTAATGTCTATATTCTTGGTCCCAACCCTGACGGATAATCGAGATCCTATTGTTTTGCAAAAATGACGATGCTGCATTTTCGCACATCCTTCAATTGTCCATAACTGCGTACAGGTAGAAGTAAAAAAAATAGTTCAATTGTTAACGACCTAGTCACATTCTCAGTCGCGTCGTACAATCGATATTGATCGGCATTATTGTTTAGATTGTGATTAGATTGTTCCGAAAAGCGAAGGATATATTTCATACATCAACACAAACAGCAACACTTGTGGTATTCGGTCGTAAAATTCTCCTTTTGATGTCTCGGTCGTAAAAACATATGTGACGCTCGCTTCTGCACGGTCTAGTACTTTCATATACAAAGTAAACAATAAATGTAAATTGAAACAAGCCGTAAGGCGGGTCGTTTATTAGGACTAAAGTGCGACCCTTGAGGTCCACACGACGAACTTCCCAGTTTGATAAATATTTAATAATAATAATTAAATTAGATATTACACAGAAAAGTAATCATTTCAATCATTAAAACATCAATAATTTAAAAAAAAAAAAAAAAAAAAAAAAAACGGCTGAACCGATTTTTATAAAATTTATGTCGGATCAAAATGACGTTAACACGCCTCGATTGACACCCTTACGAAGTCGATATAATTTTTTATTCGCGAGATATTGTGTAAAATCTACTTTTTTGGAGGTTATTTGGTTAAGAAAAAAGAACGGCTGAACCGATTTTGAAAAAATTTCTTTCAGATCATATTTACGTTAATACGCGTCGATTGGCACCCTAACGTAGTCGATATCATTTTTCGTTCTCGAGATTTCGTCTTTGAAAGAAATGTACACATACGTACGTACGTACGTACGTACACACACACACACACACACACACACACACAGACATCTTTCTAAAAGTAGTGTAAAAATAGTGTAGTGACCTTGAAACATAAAAATTTTTTTTCCTTTTTGATTTCGATTTTCGGACCCATTACAATAACTTCCAGTGGGAAGTTAATAATGTATAGTTTTTTCAAACGATGTGATATCTTAGTAGGTAGTCTAATTCTCCCTTTCCTCATGTCATAAGTTATGCCTAAAGTGACCAAATCCTGAATATCAAAAAGCGGGACAAGGTCTATAAAAAACCGGCCCAGGCAACCGTTGGGTTCCACGCCCAAAAAAGCTTTAAACGCGCTAGAAACCCCCAAAAACTCGCTGGAAAAATCCCCAAAAACTCGCTAGAAATCTCCAAAAACTCGCTAGAAACCCCCAAAAACTCGCTAGAAACCCCCAAAAACTCGCTAGAAATCCCCAAAAACTCGCTAGAAACCCCCAAAAACTCGTTAGAAATTCCCAAATACTCGCTAGAAACCCCCAAAAACTCGCTAATATTAATTTTATTTTAAATATTATTTATTTTCTAAGGTAGGTATCAATTATATAACTATTGATAAACAAAATACTTTGAGTGGGTCAAAGTATCTAATGACAAAAAATAAACATTCTTAATGCACGTGATTTAATGAAAACGGGACAAAAGCGGGACGCTTGTTGAATCGGGACTCGTGGCTCAAAATCGGGACTGTCCCGCCTAAATCGGGACGGATGGTCACTTTAGTTATGCCGGACCGGAACTGACAGACAGACACTCAAATCTCCCTTTATAGTTGTATTATTAATATCGATAGTTCCAGAACCGGCCGCCAAGTTCGCTGGGTCCGCATAACACAGTGTCAATACGCGGCCATTATCTACCCTCCATGTACATGACGACTGCTGTACTTTTTTTTCTTCACTATTTTTCTAATAATATTTGTTACCCTTTTTCTGCACTATGACGAATCTACTTCTTTATTTATTCTGTCCCTTATATCTTACATAATTAATATTTCTTTCGGTGTTATTCAAAAACGAAGAATTTCGTTACATATTTTATGACTTATGGAGTGGATTTTGAAAGCACTTTTTTAAGATAGCATAAAATTATGCATAAAATATTTTTATATCAACGATCAAATGAAAATTGGCAAAGTATGATAAAAAGGAACTGCGGAAGAAAAATATTGCTGTAAATAATTTTGCTAAAAGAACTCGAGACTTGTATATAAAATATGTTAAATTTCATCGATTTTTTGCAGTGAAACTTCTTTAGCGAGACTAACGATTCAGTGAATCGAAATGACATCGACACAAAAAATTAAACCATGCAGAAAAATTTCAGTCAATGAGCCATTTTCCTGTGAATAGTCCATTCAATTATCCACGAGAGGCAGTACTTGTGAGGGTTGTATAACTTAGTTGTTTACAATTATTAAACAAATAAAAAAATTCACATATTTCGCAATCCTTGCAACCATCGAGGACATTGGAAATGATAACAGCATATATGAAACATAATTAACTGTTTATTATACACACAATATTTATCAATGCACTGTTTAGTTTTGTCAGGAATAACCCTATTATTCTTCTGTTATATACGCGTTCACTTTTGCTTGATTACTTAACTTTTAAATGGATTTTTCTACAGTATTTATTAACATTTGCTCAAAAATAACACCGCAGATCGTCGCAAAGACCTCTCAATTAACTAGACATGATATAAAACACATTTCGAAAAAATTGCACTTGTTCAATTTTGCATGATTGCTCCTCACTTGATCGCGACACTGTTGTCTTTTGGCCTTGAACGAAAACTCGTAACTCTGCCCCCATATACGAACATAAACATTTCCAATGTTAAAATGTTTTTAAATAACCACAATGCCAACAAAATATTGTAGTTTTTGCTAATTATACTTCGGATATAATCGATATTCAGATGAAAAAACGTTTTTTTATAAAATTCCTAAAACATCACATTGACGGCCATTATAGATGTGATAAATTGAGAGTGGATTTGACAAAAGAAAAAATAACGACATTTACATATAAAACGGTCAGTAAATGATAAATTAATAACTTAAAATCACAATTTATTTATATAGGTAGTTAACTAACTTAATAAATGTATATTGATTGAAAAATATAACCTTAATTTGTTACACAATAAAATTCATTAATAATTATTATTAATTGAAAGTTAGTATATTTGACCGACATTTTGTTCTGCAAATTGAAATATATGCTTAAAACAGTCGCCATAACAACATATTAAAATTTGAACCTTGAACCAATAATATAAAATTCGTCGGGTACATGACACGTTTAGGGTGATCTTTTACCCCTTTAATACTGACCAATCGATCTGCAAATATTATAATGGCATAATTATTGGGTCACCGACAAGCTATACAAATACTTTTAGCCTTGAAGCAATAATAATTGTGACAATGTTTTTTGTTACATGTTGGGGCGGTCTGCATCCCTCCCATACCGCTATCTAGCAAAATCCTTTACTCAGGGCACTTTAATATGCCTCCCTTAACATCTTCACAAAAATAAGGCCTTGAATAAATAACACCAAAAAATTGTCACTAGCTCGGTCTATTATATCCATGAATTTTATTAATAATTATTTATTAATTTTAAAAATGATGAGAGGGGAAAAGCAAAAACGTAAATGTATGAAGTATAACTTCGACCGTGCGCTTATGTGACTGAGGCACATACCCTTTTTAGGGTTCCGTAGTCAAAAACAAGGAACCCTTATAGTTTCGCCATGTCCGTCTGTATGTCACAGTCATTTTATTTTGAGACTATTAGAACTTGAGAGCTGAAATTTGGTAGAGGTATAAATAATTATACCCGGTACAAAAAAATCTATTAACATTTTGAAAAAAAAAATGATTAAGGGTACATCCCGTACATGTAAAGTGGGAATGAAAAAAAATTTTTTTACTTACCCCATCGAGTGTGGTATCGTTGAAAAGGGGATTTAAAATCAATGTGAGGTTTCTTAAACAGTTTTTCAAATTTATGTCCCATTTTCGAAATATTCGGCTCCAAAGTGGCCGTTTTTGGTAAGTTTCGTGTCGGCCACGGTACCACCCTGAAAGTGATTTTAGAAAAGTCTAAAAAAAATCAGGGTACTAGCACATAGTTTGAAATTACTTTTAAAAATAACACGACTGACTAGTGTCATATAGTTTACAAGATATAGCCGACCAAAGTTGGACTCAATATTACAAATAATAATTATGTTTTGTCATGTAGTCAGTCCACTGTCCACTAGATGGCAGTAGTAAGAATTTATATGTAATGTCTTTACATATTATTCTATGTATCAATGTGAACAACTTTACCTAAACATCTTTAAAAAAATCGATTTTATCGATTGTCGTAACGGCTACGGAACCCTACACTAAGCAGTAAGCATGGCACGCTATGCTCTTGACTGATTTTTTTATTGAATTTAATTTGTGAAACGGTGGAGAGGACTTTATAAATGTGAGATTTGAACTATTTCTGACATATTCAATTTAGAGATACATAATAACATCATATTGTTACATTTTCCTGCCCAGATATTATTATGCACGTGCCGAGAAGTGGGTACGTCAGGTGAAGATGCCGTAAGTGTGTGGTAGTGTGGTGATAGTATAAGCTAAGTTACCGTGAAAACCTTACACCTGAAATGGTTGTTGGGATAGGACAAACATTTGAACGATACATTCACAGAGCTCCTTTATATAGTTGACTAGATGTGCTACATTTTTTTAGGTATTATTAGCGATGCGGTCCGGCTTCGACCGGACGTTATAAATTTATGATTATTGACGTTTTGATATATTGACCTTATGATATATTAACGTTTTGTACTCACAATATGTGATTTTCAAATAAATTTATCTTATCTTACATTACTCACTCGCTTTGCTCGTTCGCTCACGGATGCTATATTACTTAGTTGCTTCGCTCGCTCGCTCCAATTATTATGGCCTATGTCCTAAATCAAAGTATTACCTATCGAACAGTGAACAAAAATTTGAAATTGCCGTTCAATAATTTCTGGAACTTCACCCGGACGAACCGGGACGGCCAGTTATTATAGCTTATGGTTCTAAAGCAAAGTATCACCTATCGAACAGTGAACAAAAATTTGAAATCGCGGTTCAGTAATTTCTGGGATTACACTAGATTTCCACCCGGACGAAACCGGGTCGGCCAGTTATTATAGCTTAAGGTTCTAAAGTATCACCTATCGAACAGTGAACAAAAATTTGAAATCGCGGTTCAATAATTTCTGGGATTAGGGGAGACCGGGGCTAGTTGAGTAAATTTTTACTTAAGATTTTTTTATAAATTAACCGTTCATATTTTCTCAAATTAAAATGTACCACAAGGTTGTAAATTTGTTCAGGTATTCTATTTTAATTTTTAAATCGCTTTAATCGAACCGAGATAAAACTTTTTACCATATTTAGACAGGCAAACAGAGTAAGTCAACTGGCCCCGGTAGCGGGGTTTGTTGACTTGCATGGTGGGGTTAGTTGACTAGACAGGTTTTTTTATATTATATTTGAGCACGGGCGCCGGCAGATAGGGACGGGGGGGCAGCTGACCCCCCCTGTATGTGCGCCCATGTAAATGAGGGGTAAAAACAATAACATGATTGAAAAAAACGTTTAATTTCACATAGAAAGCAATTACAAAAAGTTTACAAAATAAAAAACAATTACAAAAAGTTTACAAATCATCATCTGAGCCACAGTTAATGCACACATAAAATGTTTTTGGTGCATTTGTTGTGGGCCCATCTATTGCAACAGGTGCATTGAAGCTAGTCAATTAACCTTAGTCAATTAACCCCGACTCCGCTTAGTCAACAAGCCCCATCCGCCATTTTGACATTTTGAGCGCCGTACGTCAGAAATTAATAGACTTCGGTAAAAACAATACACCTTAAATCATAATATTAAAACTTACCATATTTTCACAAAATATTAGAGAAAATATCTGAAAGATTATTTATTCGACAATAATACACAAATAGTTTGAACAAAAATAATTACTTATCGCTGATGTTTTCAGATTTCTGATTTTTTCTTGAAACACTGTGCGAATATCTATAATGGCGGCACATACAATGATGAACTTCATTCCTGTGTTCTTGAACATCGCGATAGCAGTGCCCTCAAATACTTAATAGTGGAACTATCGGCAATTAGTCAACCTACCCATATAGTCAACTAACCCCGGTCTCCCCTACTCTAGATTTTTACTCGGACGAAGCCGGGCTGGCCAGTTTCAATTATGCATCTAAAGTCTAAACCTTCCTCGTGAATCAATCTATCTAATCGTGAAAACCGGAACAAAATTCGTTCAGTTGTTATGGAAAAAATCGGGCACAGACAGACAGTCGCGGCGGGGGGACTTTTTTTTGTGTGTGTTTTAAAGACCACCAACAGCTAAGGTTATTTGGGCCTAGCACCAATACATATTTTCAATTCATTATTTTTTTTTTAATAATAAATTGAAAATCCAATTGACACTTTTACCAGCTCTCGGGCTAGAACCCGGGAACTGGGGACTTGTAATAGAGGAACCATAGCAACGCCATGTAAACAACAGCACTGCTACACGCTCGGCTATTCTCAAGCTCTGCGGGGGACTTTGTTTTATAATATGCCATATTGTGTTGAATCTGGTTTACGTGGAAAACAGTTATGCAACTCATTGATAGTAGAACACGGTGAGTAGACTAGCGAGAACATGAATTATTGAAGTAGCAGAGATCTCCATACACACATAACTCCGGACTTTCCGCTCTATATGACGTGTCTTTAGGGAATCTGGTCGCATTACTATACCGGCTAACCGCACAACAGTTCTGCTTTCCACGTTATATTTGTTATATACCTTCCACTCTACCTGTTTGCCTTCTACCTAGTACTAGTACCTATACTACCGCCTTAGAGCAGCCACACTGCGTTCAACGGATCATAAACAAACGCTGGGATCTTCAGTTGTCATCGTCCTAGTAGGGATTTCCCCGCTACGTTACACATGTTATACAGTGTGTACGTTTAACAGACCAAAATGTATCACTTATAGACCGATATGTAGGGTTGCCATAATTTGTTAGAGTCGAGGGGTAAACAGCTGTGGATTTCTGGTGTACACCCATGGGGATGTCCGTGCATGTCCGTGGATGTCCATGGATTTCCGTAAATTTCCGTGGATGTCTGTGAATTTCCGTGAATGTCCACGGATGTCCGTGAATGTCCATGGATTTCCGTGGATGTCCATGGATGTTCGTGGATTTCCGTGGATGTCCGTGGATGTCTGGATTTCTGGTGTACACATTTTGGTCAGCTGTTGACCCCTCGGTTAGAGTTAAGTCCGGACGGTCCAGCAGATCTGGTGATTAAATCACGGCGACCGTAAAGCGCGAGCTGCGAAAATGTTTTTTTGGTATTTTAATTTAAATGGCGGTTGTATAAATTGAGAAAACTAAGCGTAAAACTACTGAAGAGTGTACAGAAGAGGTGAGGTAGGTGGATATTAGTAATTAAAAAACTCAAAATTAACATAATATGTATTTATTTAAATTTAAAACATACAATTATGTTCATGTACTTATTATTATATAAATGGCTACTGACTCGATCATTCTTCATCCCCAGCTTCATTATCATGTCTTCGTTTGGCTCCTTCTGATTCTGAGTACCAATTCGTAGGTACTTTTCAGACGTAAGGGCTTTCTTTAATAAAGCTTTGTTTGTTTTTATTTATTAAAAATCCGGACGTAATTACGAGTCCGGACAAAAGTCCGGTCATGGTTACCAAATCCGGACTTAATCCGGACGTATAGAAAGTCTACCGATATGCCTAAGCTCAAATCAATACAATTCAATTCAAGGAGGGCTACCAGCCTTTTTTCTGTCACCTGATAGCAACAGAGGTATACCTATATCATTCAAATATCAGAACTGTTTATATTTTCATTCAATCATTTAACGGCTAGTTTTGGATTTATTTATTTATTTATATAATTATATAATATCTGGATGACCGAGCTTTGCTCGAGTGAGTTCAAAAAAATAGTACTTACTGTGAGATATTGATTTTGTATTATTTTCTCAGAATATTATTCCGAAACGATTCACTGTCAGAGTATTCTGACATAAATAATGAAAGTAGTTTGTTTTTTCCAAAGCCTACTCACCATTCGACACTGTTTTATAACGTTAAAAAAACTGTTTTTTAAAATGATAAAATCGATAAGAAAACGAATTTTTCCAGGGATGAGACCTAGCTAGATCGATTTTTTGCCCCCCGAAACCCCTTTTCGGTAAATTTGATTAAAATCGTTAGAGCCGTTTTCGAGAAAATATTTATATAGGTACATAGGTACATACTACATATTATATACAAGATTTGCTCGTTTAATAATATAGACATATGCACTGTAAAAAATGGACGTAAAAATACTTTGAAAGTTAAAGTAGAATTCGCTTGATTTTCTAAGTGATTTTACATTATTATTTATTTTTACACAGAAAACTTCATAAAAACTTGGACTTTTACTGTAAGGTTAAACAAATTTGTGATTTTTACATAAAGTAAATTAAAATTACATAATTTGTGTAATATGCCAATAAAACACTGTAAAAATTACAAAATAAAATGTATAGTTACATATATAAAATGAATGAATACAAAACAAATTAATGTAAAATTAGTAATCATGCATGCGCAATGTGTTTTTATGGAATCTACGCGATGTACAGGCGATACCTGTTTGCGACGCCATTGTCTCTTTGTGCGCCTATTACCAAATTAATCGCTGGCTACAAATGGACCATCAATCTATGTAATCGGCCTTCTCATTTCTTACAGTGTGTTTCGCTCAATACTCGATTTCGGACAAAGCCCGAGATAAATGCGCAAAACAAATTTTGTGCAATGAATATTTCCCAAACCAGAAATCTTACATTTAATCGGCTATTGGGTGTTACAAAATAAGCAAATATGATTGGTGTTAGGCCCAAATAACCTTAGCTGTTGGTGGTCTTTAAAACACAATTCGATTCGATACAAAATGAGCAGAACTAGTTTTGCGCAGTTTTAATTGCACAAAACTAGTTTTGTACATTTCTGAACGGGCAATACTTAAAACCTAAATAAACTTAGCTGTTAGTGGCCTTAAAAAAGAAACTCGACAAGAACTTACAAAACCGAACACCCTGTACACAGTATACGAATGACTCCATTGTGATGTTATAAAATGTTTATAAGCATGCGTGTATATTTTAGAAACCCGGCGTGGAAAAATAATCAAATGTGCACGTTTATTTGAATTTTATTATACGATTTTGAGTCTCCCTCCCCAAGTTGAGTGCATGGAGTCGAATGGTTTGATTATTTATTTATTTATTGTTATGTTTGATGCGCCAAGGAGAACAGACCTGAAAATAACCGTACATAAAAGAAAGATGCGTATTATTCATTGACATAGAGAAATAGATTTTGCGACAAGCAGACTTGCCAGATAATTATACAAGCGACTAGGCCGTGCAGTCAGGATCCATTCTGAATAGTCGAATACCCCATCTTGATGTCATTTGAGACACACACACGCACCTAAACGAACGTAACAACTAACTAGTGAACTCTGTATGCTAACATGGATAGTTGATAGCGATTAAAAAATGGGTTTTGTATGTGAAGAATACTCAAACACATGTTATTCTTCAAGACAGGCATTAATGTTCACAAAATTAGAATGAAAACTTCAGGTAAGGCTTGTAATCTAATTCTTTCTATAAAAGTCGATCAATTTTTTGACATTTCAAAATAAAACCTAATTTAATATTATTATTTGAGATATTAGGTTGTCCAATATCTATACAATAACAGTGTTCTTGACAAATTGGAAAAGAAAAATAAATTTTGAATAAGTTTTATTTTGAAATGTCAGAAAATTGATCGACTTTTATAGAAAGAATTAGATTACAAACTTTTCATTCTAATTTTGTGAACATTAATGCCTGTCTGGAAGAATATGTGTTTGAACATTCTCCACATACAAAACCCATTTTTTTAATCGCTATCAACTATCCATTATAGTATACAGAGTTCACTAGTTAGTTGTTACATTCGTTCAGGTGTGTGTGTGTGTCAAAAGACATCAAGATGATATATTCGACCAATCAAATTGGACCCTGACTGCAGGGCCCAGTCGCTTGTGATAATTATTTTACCAAATAGAGAATTTCGGCATGCAAAAGAAAGTCGTAATTTGGACACAAAAAGCGGGACAAAATGGAAACAGACTGACAGATGGACAACAAAGTGATCCTATAAGGGGTTCCGTTTTTGACGAGAATGTCATCTAATGTCCCATGATGGGGTGGCATTTTAAAAATATTAAAAGAGATTTAGACTCGGCTCAATGGGGTTCACCCAAAATTCATACTTGGACCAATAGCGTCCAAACAATTCAGACTCGTACAAATACCTTTTACGGAGTAGTGGCGGACATTTTGACAACATTGTCGAGGCATGCACAATGCATAGTCCAGTCTCTATGTCTGTGACATTATTTGACGGATAGAATAAGATAAATCGTGGTCAGTTGATCGTAAATAATGAAGGGTAAAACTTAAATGAATTTGTTATGCCTTCATCAATACTCCCAGTGGATGGACGAAATCTGTTTCGTGCATCTATTGAGACAGTTTTCTATCATCTATATCAACGAAGCTTTATCATTTTTAGGGTTCTGTTCCTCGAAATCACAGCTCGTCAGTAATAAACCCCATTACTACACTAGAAATACAATCTACTATTATTGTCCCTTCCTTTTTGTTTAGACGCTAATGACATCTATTTTGAGCGTCTTAAATCTATAATCTCTTTCTATACAAACAAAAATAAAGATAGTTACTTCTTACCACAACAGTTCTATTGATGGATGTACATTTCGAAGGCTATGCTTTCATCTTCAGCAAACACTATTATACATATACAACAGTTTTATTGATGGATGTACATTTCAAAAGCTATGCTTTCATCTTCAGCAAACACTATACATATACAACAGTTTTATTGATGGATGTACATTTCGAAAGCTATGCTTTCATCTTCAGCAAACACTATACATATACAACAGTTTTATTGATGGATGTACATTTCGAAAGCTATGCTTTCATCTTCGGCAAACACTATACATATACAACAGTTTTATTGATGGATGTACATTTCGAAAGCTATGCTTTCATCTTCAGCAAACACTATACATATACAACCGTTTTATTGATGGATGTACATTTCGAAAGCTATGCTTTCATCTTCAGCAAACACTATACATATACAACAGTTTTATTGATGGATGTACATTTCGAAAGCTATGCTTTCATCTTCAGCAAACACTATACATATACAACCGTTTTATTGATGGATGTACATTTCGAAAGTTATGCTTTCATCTTCAGCAAAAACTATACATATACAACAGTTTTATTGATGGATGTACATTTAGAAAGCTATGCGTTCATCTTCAGCAAACACTATACATATACAACAGTTTTATTGATGGATGTACATTTCGAAAGCTATGCTTTCATCTTCAGCAAAAACTATACATATACAACCGTTTTAATGATGGATGTACATTTCGAAAGTAATGCTTTCATCTTCAGCGAACACTATACATATACAACCGTTTTATTGATGGATGTACATTTCGAAAGTTATGCTTTCATCTTCAGCAAACACTATACATATACAACAGTTTTATTGATGGATGTACATTTCGAAAGCTATGCTTTCATCTTCAGCAAAAACTATACATATACAACCGTTTTAATGATGGATGTACATTTCGAAAGCTATGCTTTCATCTTCAGCAAACACTATACATATACAACCGTTTTATTGATGGATGTACATTTCGAAAGTTATGCTTTCATCTTCAGCAAACACTATACATATACAACCGTTTTATTGATGGATGTACATTTCGAAAGCTATGTTTTCATCTTCAGCAAACACTATACGTATACAACAGTTTTATTGATGGATGTACATTTCGAAAGCTATGCTTTCATCTTCAGCAAAAACTATACATATACAACCGTTTTAATGATGGATGTACATTTCGAAAGTAATGCTTTCATCTTCAGCGAACACTATACATATACAACCGTTTTATTGATGGATGTACATTTCGAAAGTTATGCTTTCATCTTCTGCAAACACTATACATATACAACAATTTTATTGATCTTCAGCAAACACAATATATAGTGTTTGCTGAAGATGAAAGCATAGCTTTCGAAATGTACATCCATACATGAAACTGTTGTGGTAAGAAGTAACTATCTTTATTTTTGTTTTTATTCCAATCACAGTGCTCATATATTTTTATTCTTTCTATAGATAGATAGATAGTTTATTTCTTCGCGTAGCCAAAGTGGATGCGAAAGTTTGATGTAAATTTGAGAACACGTTAAATTGGGAAGCAAATCAGATGAACAAGAAATTCATGATTGGATGGTTAGAGAAAGTGCGTAACGTGCTTATGTAAGCAGATTAGCATTATGACATGACTTCTGGAAAAGAATGGGAGTGATGACCCATGACCTACGCAGCGCTACATTCCACTTTATTATCGAATGCGATTCTGTGCTTGCATTTCATCAGTAATCATAAAATAATACAAGCGACTAGGCCCTGCAGTCAAGGTTCATTCTGATTGGTCGAATATCCCATCTTGATGTCGTTTAACACACGCACACACACCTAAACGAACGTAACAACTAATTAGTGAACTCTGTATACTAATATGGATAGTTGATAGCGATTAAAAAATGGGTTTTGTATGTGGGCAATGTTCAAATACATATTCTTCAAGACAGGCATTAATGTAAAAATAGAAAATAAATTATTTCCATCTCTTTTATAACTTTTAAAAGCGTGGGACACTCACTGTACCTGTATTTCGTTTATCTTCGAGTGATCCACGTTTCGGGGTATCTCAAAACCAAAACGAAAAAATATTGTAAAATTTTTAAAAGTGAATTTTGAGCCAAATTAATATTTACCCAACCCCATTGTGGAGATGGAATGATAAAAATTATAATTTAAAAAAACTAAAAAACACGCTTTAATGAACTAAAAAGTAAAAAATAATTAATTTTATTGTAAAAAAGCGTGGGGTAGTATGAAAATATGATACAAAGCATCCCACGCTTTTTTACAATAAAATTAATTATTTTTTACTTTTTAGTTCATTAAAGCGTGTTTTTTAGTTTTTTTAAATTATAATTTATTTTTGCTTTTTAGTCCTGGAGATCCTGGTCAGGATAATGGGATAAACTTATGGAATTATTGTATTGTAATCGGTCCTTGATAAGTGTGCAAAGTTTCAGTTCAATCTGAAGTTTTTTGCTTTTTTTTAGTCCTGGAGATCCTGGTCAGGATAATGGGACAAACTTATGGAATTATTGTATTGTCGTCGGTCCTTGATAAGTCGACAAAGTTTAAACTAAATCTGACCGTTCAAAGTTGGTCAAAATCAAGTTCAAAGAAGTCGGTTACAAACTGACAAACAAGCAAGCACGCAAACATACAGGTGAAGCTAATATAAGCGTGTTAAAAATTAGTTTTATCAACAAAATTCAGTTCATTTTTGTGAGAAATCGTATTTTAAAGTTGTCAATAATAATAGCGCACTTCAATCTCCCCTGAATCAGCCCTTGCATTCTGCAACCCAACATAAGAGACGTTGCGTTTTAGAATAGAGTCAGTGAGTACATTCTGAGTAGAAAAATATCAAACGTATGGCGTTTGTGTACCAAAAACGTACCCTGCTGCACATACGAGTACATGCTGTATGGATGCAGGCCGGAATTCCAATTGGAAATCAATGCGAATGGACGTATAAGTATTCTTATCACGGCCACAGAACTGGTTTGATAAAGCTGCCAAAACACATAACATATCCACTGATTTTCTTTTATCGCTTTCTCTAACATCATTGGCGTACGTCGGCAACTGTTTGGTTTTTGATGCCGTGACTTGCCTTTTTCATGTCTCGCTTTTCGTTCAATATAAAGTATAAACTAGAGAAATGCAAAACGATTATTTGCTTTTTACATATATCGTAAGTCATATTGGATTTTTAACCGACTTCAAAAAAAAGGAGGAGGTTCTCAGTTCGACTGTTTTTTTAAGTGAAAACTTCCTTAGGCGCACTTTGCCTGAGTAGTGAACGAAAGTGAACCGTCACGCTTCGGGTTGGTGACGCTGAATCAGGTTTATTTGGCTCAAACACGAAAAGGTATTTTAAGTATGCTGGTAATAAGTTTTTTGTAGTTCATAAGTGCGCTAATAGATGACACTAAAACTTAATTGAAAAGGTATTTGTGGTATGCTGGTAATAAGTTTTTTGTAGTTCATAAGTGCGCTAATAGATGAAACTAAAACTTAATTGAAAAGGTATTTGTGGTATGCTGGTAATAAGTTTTTGTAGTTCATTAGTGCGCTAATAGATCAAACTAAAACTTAATTGAAAAGGTATTTGTAGTATGTTGGTAATAAGTTATTTGTAGTTCATAAGTGCGCTAGTCGAGAGAGAGAGAGACGCAGTGGTGAGGAGAACAGCACCGAAGGAGCGGACCATAAATTTCGTTGCATATTTCCCCTCACGCGGCTGTTCACAGCCCGATATAAGATGTTTCACATCAAAAATACAACCGAATTGAGAACCACCACCTTTTTTTGAAGTCGGTTAAAAATCGTACCCAACGTGTTGTCGCTCTAACATTGCATTGTGTGTAATATGAAAGCTTGAGCTGTGCCACTGAGTCACGATATATTATATAAACACGAGACGCTAATGACCTCTGTTGTCGAGCGTCTATAATCTACAATTCATTCATTATATAAACATAGATATATAAAAATGTGCTTACGACACAAACGGCCAATGACAAACAAGCATAATATTTGTATTATGAAAATAGTTGTGTGTCAAAAAAGCCACAAATAGCTCCGATATTCTCTGAAAGTATTTTATTATGCGACTTGATCAATGAACGAACGTGCGAGTAAATTTAGCCGTTTCGTGAGATGAAAATAAATTTTTTTTATAGCCTTGCAAAAATTCTACGAAGAAAAAGGTTTGTCAGGCACTGAACATTAAATGAAAAAAAACCTACTAAATATTTAATAAAAATAGGTAAAAAAACTTTTAAGTTAAACGGTTTTATTTTAAATGATCTGCTGTACCAAAAGCTAGAAAATAATTAGAACACAAAGCAAGGGGTACTTTGTGTCGCTGCGTCAGCGGAATATGTAATAATCTGGGACTTTTAACAGACTAAAAGGACTTGAGAATAGCCGAGAGTGTAGCAATGCTATTGTTTACATGGCGTTGTTATATGGTTCCTCTATTACAAGTCCCCAGTTCCCGGGTTCTAGCCCGAGATCTGGTAATTAAGTATCAATTGGATTTGCAATTTATTATTAAAAAAAAATATAATGAATTAAAAAAATGAATTGGTGCTAGACCCAAATAATCTTAGCTGTTGGTGGTCTTTAAAACACAATTTAACAATTTTTTTAACAGACTAAAATAAAAACGTGGACTTCAAAATTTTATATTTTCCTCCTTTTTAGTGGAAACCATGAAGATTTGGAATTGTAAATTTAATTGAGTAGAGACCGTTGACGGCCTGCCGAAAGAAAACGGCTAGTGTTTTAAATTTGGCTGACTTGGCAACCCTGTTCAGAAATAACCGTACTCCAACAGAAAGATGTAGCAGAGCACCTTTCATCTAAGCAAAGTGAAACATCCAGACAAGTGTCCGACATTTAGAACGCTTGGCCTCCGCCTACGAGTGATAAGTAGACAGCAGCAGAGCAGCTATCTCTTCAGACATTTTCTTTTCGACTGGAAAAGTGCGTGTTCTTAACGGTTGAACTAACCGAAGGTCATTGGCGCGAACCACAAACCCCATCATCTGAGGCGCGTGTCACGCTCTGCTACCATCTTTTTCACACTAATCATTTCCACGCCATGTAACTTGTCAGAATCTGATGACACCGTAACTTTGACTCTATGAGACCGGAAATATTCGGATCGCTTCTTGTACGTGTTTTTGTTGTCCACTAGACATTATAGTATGGCTGTTGTACTCAAATTTCCTGTGATTCAGTGTAGATGTGCACTTGAGAAACCTAATGTAGACGGCAGCAGGTATACAGGGTGCTGAATCGTTTTGCGGGTAATAGGGATTTAACCTGTAAAATCAAACTTTTGCGATTTCCTGCTTCCCTAATTATTTTAGGAAAAGTATCTTCGAATAAAAGTTTTAGAACATAAAATTCTGCATCTAAATCGTTAAACAAAATTAATTTTGTATGCTTCGTAACGGCAGAAATTTGATATGAAAATGTCAAAATTACCTCAAAAACAGATAGCGATAGCCATGGAACTTGAACAAAATGATGACGTTTTAGCTGTTAGAATAATTTCTAATCATTTTGTTCAAAATCCATGGCTATCGCTATCTGTTTTTGAGGTAATTTTGACATTTTTATATCAAATTTCTGCGATTACAAAGCATGCAAAATTAATTTTGTTTAATGATTTAGATGCAGAATTTTATGTTCTAAATATTCGAAGATATTTTTTTAAAATAATTAGGGAAGCAGGAAATCGCAAAAGATTGATTTTACGGGTTAAATCCTTATTACCCGCAAAACGATTCAGCACCCTAAGTTATTCACTGGGTTTCATAAAAAAACGCGCAAAAAAACAAGTTTTTTCCCTTCTGATAGCATGCACTCGCTTCTTTTCAGATAGACGCTGATAAGCTAAACTGTTGAGCGTCTATAATCTACAATCTAACTTATTTTTTGTTCCAGATCCTTTGGAAATACAAAACCTCTATGATTTGAACATTGGTAAACACAACACATCGGCATTGTCAACGATTTATTATTTTAAATAATCTTATACTGTACAAACTACTACATGAACTGCCCACAGATCGAGGTGGTTACATAGCTGGCGCCCCTAGCGGTTAAGTTTGGCAGTGCCCATTCTTATTGTGCAAATATAAGTTACTTTGAAGTAATTATAGGTATACTTATTATATCCAACTTGCATAATAGACGAGCTTACACCTATGTGTCAGAATCTGTTTTGCGTACACCACTGACAGCTTCTTCCACCAAGTTTTGAGTGCAGGTTTCCGTTACAATTTGGTTTTCTCTAATTGTATGCACTCTACTTGGCATCACATTTCTTTCACAAATCGTGTACCATTTTCAACTGGATTTAATATAATAATAATAATAATAATTTTTATTTAATTTTACCGGGAAAAGGAATGCTTTTTGTTTTTTTTTGCCATACTCACTATAAAATAGCTGCTTAGTAGGCCGTTAGTAGCTGTCAGTATAAGGTAATAGCGAGCGGATCAGTGCGAGTAAACATAAATCACTAGGGTCTATGGAAATTATTTACTTTCCACACTAGTGTGTTTGAAAACACTTTCAACACACCTGCCTGTTAACTGACCCACTCCATGTATACATGCATGTAAAGTAGCTATTTTATAGTGGGTATGGCAAAAAATAATTTACTGTTCCATGCATACATGCACGTAAAGTAGCTATTTTATAGTGGGTATGGCAAAAAATAATTTACTGTTCCATGCATACATGCACGTAAAGTAGCTATTTTATAGTGAGTATGGCAAAAAATAATTTACTGTTCCATGCATACATGCACGTAAAGTAGCTATTTTATAGTGGGTATGGCAAAAAATAATTGACTGTTCCATGTATACATGTATATAAAGTAGCTATTTTATAGTGGGTATGGCAAAAAATAATTGACGGCAGAGCGTCGCGAAGTGCAACATCTGCAAATGCTATTTCAGTACAAGTAGCGCCATACTACGGAAGTACCAATGAATTTAGTCAGATATCGATTCACGACTCTTAGTAGCGACGCGCCGTATAACATATTAAGAACTAAAAGTTTCTTAGTTCTACAATTTGCACAATGCTGGCGCTTATCACGAACACGGTTTGAATACTGGATTTAAAAAATCGTTTTCCGAAATATAGTCGACTATCGTTCCACAAAAAGAACACCAGGAGTCAAACCTCCACCGAAATTTCTGTAGAGGTCAGAACATTTCGCCGTTTTCCTACTAGATTTTTAATAAAAAACTTTTTAACAAAAAAAAACCTCCTTCAAAAAGCAACAAAAAAGAGGAAAATAATAAAACTTTGAGGTTTGTGCCATTTTCGGTTAAAAAGTAGATATTAATTAAATTGGCACTTTTTAACCGACTTCATATTTTATTAAAATGGCGCAGACCTCAAAGTTTTATTATTTTCCTCTTTTTTGTGACTTTTTGAAGGAGGTTTTTTTTTGTTAAAATGTTTTTTATTCTTTAATTTTTAGTTAAAGGAATCACACGCCGTTACTCACTTTTTATTTTATATTAAACCGATTTGTTACGCTTTGTGGTGTGTCAAAAAGTGACATTTACCTTAAAGGAATCACACGCCGCTACTCACTTTTATTAAAGTTAGCCGAACTACTGAACCGATTTAAGTAATATTGATATGGGACTAACTTCGAGGTATACCCTTTCCAATAAAAAAAGAATTTTCCAAATCGGTTTATAAATGGAGTTTTTTAGAAGTCGGTTAAAAATTAATGACGAAACCTGGAAAACGGGGTTGTAAGAAATATACAGGGTGTGCTACTTAAAATTTTTTTTAAGTAGGTTACAAAAAGCCGAGCGGGTGATTTTCAAGAAGCTGCAGCGCGCTTACCATTAGTACCACAGAAAAGTTGTGGGAATGAAAATTGTAGGAAAAGTAATCCTCTTTAAAACATTACATAATGAAAGAATTGTTTAAGTCGACCGTTTCTGAGAGATTTCTAAAAAAGCAAAAAAGATGGTAAAATTTCGTGGTTTTTCGGCTCCCCCCACGTTAGCACAGGGTCCTCGAGGTCGAAAACTCAGATTCTACTCCACAGAGTACCCACAAACAACACACCAAAATATCACTAACTTCGGAATACTTTCCAGGTAAAAAGTACCTGACTGCTGGACTATAAATGAAAAACACTAAAAATAATATTATGTACACTTTTATAAAAACTTCAATATTTACACACAATTTCAAAATCAACAGCTGTTCACAAAAACATTATTCATAATAATACTTTGGTACTTTTTAATCTTACATAACTATATGTACAAATTGTAACAACGCGACGTTTAGATAGTACAAACTTGCTAAAATAATTATTGTACAATAAAAAAATTATCATTTAAAAATAATGCTGGGTTTCAGAAAGCATTGTCAGAAAATCTAGTTTGACAATAACCCTAGATTGTGACTACACATATTTATCCATGAGAAAAATTTTAATCGATCCTGCTAAAAAAATAATTGATCGATTGGAACGATATTTTTTAAACATACCTATAGTCGGGTCGCTTAACAGATGGAGCAATGAAAACACATGATCACTCGTTGATCACCGCGTGCAAAGTACCTGATTCGTTGCTTGAACGTTCGGGAACGAAACTATATGCGAAGGCCACGCCTGCGGCGCAAGCTATTCATGTGCTTTTCACGTGATCACTCCATCTGTTAAGCGGCCCGACTATATGTATTTAGTATAGTTTTTTGATACAATTTCCACTTCGAAACATCATTTTTCTACGCATATTGATCTTAAGCTTGAAAGTGATCTTTTTCTATGTAGATAAGTCATTTGTTTTTCTGTGAATACAATCAAATGTTTTACATAACAAAAAATTTGACAACACCATTAGGACTGTTCCTGCTTAAATAAAAAATGTGATTTTATGATCTTAAGCTACGTTTACTGTCAAATAAGATTTTCTGACAATGCTTCCTGCAAACCAGCATAAATATATCGATTATAATATAAAATTACTTTCGAGAAATGTAAATGGCGTCGCATGCATTATTAACACTAAAAACATAGCAGAAAAACCAAGGATCGCGTTTAGGTGTTTAAATTTTTTTGCCATACCCACTACAAATTAGCTACTTTCGATGTATGTATAGCGGCCTTTAATGAGTCGTTTAACAGGCAGGTGTGCGGAAAGTGTTTTACTTAGCGCACTATAGGGCGGTAAGTAACCTGTTGCCATAGCAACTTCTGTTTATTCGCTCTATTATACGCCTGCCATTACTTACTCACGAACCTCACAGTATACTGTAGAAGGAAAGATGGCGACGCAAATGAACTGTCAAATTGTTTTTTGAATGAAGTGAAAAGTAGGTATGTTGTAGTGGGTATGACAAAAAATACCATATATATCTCGTGTGGAATGGTATTACGGCTCGTGTGACTATCATCACTCGTCATTATATAGTCTATTACACATCTAGATATACAATATACTATTTTATTGTAACACCCGAACGCATTTTAAGGAACGTTCTATTTTGATACGGTTTTAACATCACTATATTTTTCATCACATGACGATTTCAAATTCCGACCATAGAGAAGGCATTCAACGGAATTCCTAGTTCATCACATCAGCTTCTCGTGGATCGACTCGATCCACTTTATAAAGATTAATCGAAAATATCGATAATCAGGCCTGTAACGCATGCATTTCACTGTAGAGTCCACCTCTGGCTACCAATTCGTTGTGCGATCCTTTCTCGACTACTTGTCCGTTTTTTACGACGCAAATCACGTCGGCTGTGCGTATTGTCGCCAGTCGATGCGCAATTGTTATGCAAGTACGGCCAGTGCGCGCTTGATCCAGTGCTGTTTGCACAACCTGCAATAAAACATGGCGGAGGATTAACATATAATAATCAAATTCTATAGAATTATCGCTAGGCACTTGGTAGAACATGATTGAATAATCATTGTTCAAGATTAGTCTATTTACTCAATGTGCGGTGAGCGTAAGTCACAAAGAGAGCAAAAAAATATAACTGCGTCTCTTTTTTCGAGGTTATGTCGTTGATGTGCGCGCGTTCCATCTGAACAAAACGTGGAAATAAAGGGTAGGTTCGGTTTTGAGCTCAGATCTATCTGAATGCTCTAATGCGTTCGAATTTAGAATTTATATGCTTTGAAAGATCTCTATTCTGTGTTCGCACCCCCCAAAAAATTTGCGCCCCCCTAAAAAATGTGAACCCCCAAAAAATTCGCACCCCCAAAAAATCCGCACCCCCCAAAAATTTCGCACCCTCAAAAAATTCGCACCCTTAAAAAATCCGCACCCCCAAAAATTTCGCACCCCCAAAACATTCCCACCCCCAAAAAATCTGCACCCCCCAAAAATTTCGCACCCCCAAAAAATTCGCACCCCCCAAAAATTTCGCACCCCCAAAACATTCCCACCCCCAAAAAATCCGCACCCCCCAAAAATTTCGCACCCCCAAAAAATTTGCACCCCCAAAAAATCCGCACCCCCCAAAAATTTCGCACCCCCATAAAATCCGCACTCCCCAAAAATTTCGCACCCCCAAAAAATCCGCACCCCCCAAAAATTTCGCACCCCCATAAAATCCGCACTCCCCAAAAATTTTGCACCCCAAAAAATTCGCACCCCCCAAAAATCTAGAGGAGATCGAGCACGCTCGATTAACCCAATCCTTTTAGATTTTTTCATGAGATTAACTGTCGGATTAAAACTTTTGACGCAGTTAAGCGTCCCCCGCGGAGTAGATGAAAAAGTTTTAATCCGACAGTTTTCTTGCTTCTTATATCGAATTTGATCTAAAGTGATTGGGCTACGATGAGCTCCGAGGAGAGCGAATGAACAAGCAGATTTAACCATCTTCAGGGCGTTCATTTTAATATAGATTTAGTATTTATAGTACCTTTTCACTTTGAGCATCCAACGCCGACGTAGCTTCATCCAAAAGAAGTACTTTGGGATTTCTGACCAGCGCTCTGGCGATTGCTATCCTCTGTTTCTGACCACCGGATAATTGAGTTCCTTTCTGTCCTAATCTAGTTTCGTATCCCTGTGCAAAGAAAATTTAAAAGATATTAGTAAAAACTGTAAATGCCTTTTTATTAAAATAAAATACTAGATTCTCCAACACCCCGCACTTTTAGTTTCAAAGATATAAACAGCATCTAAGAGATTTTTGAGTTTTCTTAAAAATTCCAAAAGTAGGAAAACCACCCTTCTTTGTACAAATTTGCGAAATTTTTGAAAAATAAATTCGACCCGATTCGTTTGATATTAAGTCTATTTATAGAAAAAATAACGCTGAATCGACTCTAACACCCCGCACGGTTAGTTTCAAAGATATCTATAGGTAATTTTGTCTAAAAAAAGATTAGAAAATTAGTTAATATGCCGCCTCTAGCGCGGGCCGAAATTGACTCCCAGTCCGCTCCTGATTATCAGTACAGTACCTTCGGTAAATTAACGACGAAATTGTGGATGTTCGACTGTTTGGCAGCTTGAATAATCTCCTCCATCGACACTTCACGAGTATTGTCACCGTAGGCAATATTTTCAGCTATCGTACGATCAAAAAGCACTGGTTCCTGCGATACAATACCTAACTGACGCCTTAATGTAGTCAGCGACAGATCTTTTTTGATGTCTTTGTTGTCAAGGTACTGGAAATATTTAAAAAAAGCTTTAATCACAAGACTTTTTTCTGCCACCTGATAGCGCCACTGGAAAGTGAGGTATACGTCACTTTGATCACATTCAAATGCCAGTATTGTTTATATTTTCCGCCCACCTGATGGCGTCGCTAGCGCGTCGCTAGCAATTGAAGTATTTGCATTCAATCATTTAACGGCTGAATCGCAGTATTTATTTAATTATTCATTCCTTAATAATGGATAAATGAAGAATCACTATAAAGACAAACCGTTAATCTCTAAACGTTTAACATAACTTACTTGCCACTAGCGCTATCTGATGAATAAAAGAATATGGTAGCCCTCACTCAATCACGCACTATCGAAAAAATTCAGAAAGCATTCCACTTAGGAAGCTACAGAGATTTCTATGGCCTTTTCGATCAGATTCCCATAATTTCTTAAGCATGAAGTTAATCTAAGTCCTAAGTGTTAGACCAGTTACCATTGAATTACTAATTATGGATCATTTTCCATGAATTCGCATATCAACGATGGTTTCCGTCGATTATAAGATAGATTCTCGTAGATTCGTACGAGGGAAATTATTCCCATGAATTCCTAGCTAATGAACTCGCTTTCTGTCATCATCAGCCATTGTTATTTGAGCCTAACACCTATTCATATTTCTACTTTATTATTTTCTTAAGAGTATTCAATAGCGGAGGCTATCCGCGAGGGGAAAGAATTTGAGATGGCACTCTTTATCTCAAATTCTTGTGTGTTTTCAATGTGTTTTCAATTTTTCGTCTGTAGGATCTGCAGTGTGATTCTTGGTCTTTCATTTGGCGTTTACCCGAACCATTTAGCTTTAAAAATAGCGTCGGGAGAGCGGGAATCGTTTTATAGGCGATGGGAAAGGATTCGAGATGAAGGATGCAGGGGGTAACTTCCTCTATCGAATACGCTTAAAAATAAATCGAAAATCAAATTGATATTCGAACTGAGTCTAACCAGTTCTCGAATTAGAACCTGGGGGCTAGGGGCGTGTAATGGAGGAGTAATGGAAACGCCGTATAAACAATGGCATTGCTACACGCTCGGCTAATCTCAAACCCGCCAATGAACTCTCATCAATTGATATAGTTTCTCGTGGATTACAATGGATTTTTAACTGGGTTCCTATGAATTCTTGCCTGAATATTTTAAGTAGTGTGGACTAAACAACCCTACACAATGATGTCACAAATAAATATTCTTCCAAAGACATTTTTCAGCAACTAAATATTTAAAAAAAACTCTACTCCTCGAAAAGGAGACGGGGTTTTAATTGAATAGTAATAGATTGCCCTTACCAGTGCGCCATTATCTGGATCGTACAACCTCTGTATCAATTGAATGCAAGTAGATTTTCCACAACCACTTTGACCAACCAACGCTACTGTCTGCCCAGATTTGACTTCCAAATTTAAACCTTGAAGGACCTGTACTTCTGGTCGACTCGGATATCGAAATTCTACGTTAGAATACTTGATATCTCCCTGTGCTTGCTACAACAAAAATGTCAACCATTAAACTCAATCTTTAAAAAAGAGAATGATTCCAGAAACTTTGAAATTAAAAAAATTTACCCATTTTTCCATACTGGGTAATGTGGGGATGGAATGCATTGAAGGAACTCGATCCAATAATTTAAATATTCTACCGGCCGCGTACATCGCAGAATTGAAATTCGGCGCATGCGCAAGAGCTTGTCCGGTCATCCAACTTCCGAAAATTAAAGCTTCGCTTACTCTGTAAAATAGTAAGTAATTGTAAATTATAGACGCTTGACAACAGACGCCATAAGCGTCCTGAAAAATAGTGATAATTTAAACACGATTTACTTTACCTAATTTTAATCGATATACTCCTGTTCAAAATCAACCCATCATTTGGTTTTTCTGCTGCATTTTTAAAGGAATAATTGAATTGGAATCAGAAAACAATATATATTCCCTGTACAATAATTCCTTTAAATATAAAACAAAAACAGAATGTTGCTTTAATTTTGACCAGGATTTTATTTTACAAATTACTTATGTTCCAGTAAATTAAATTAAAAGAATCGACCTCGATCGTTAAGAATCGACCTTGATCAGTAAGAATCGATTCTTAATGATCGAGGAGATTCTTAATGATCGAGATCGATTCTTACTGATCATTAGGAATCGACCTCGATCATTAAGAATCGACCTCGATCATTATGAATTTACTGGAACATAAATTTTAATAATAATGAAAATTAAACTGTTCCAACTTACTTGATGACGGTTTTGTATTCCAAACCTTCTCTGGCGACTAAATAGCCACCATAGTACATGCTAACAGCGTAACTGAAAAATGGCGCTGCTTGTCCAAACGAAAAAACAATTCCTCTCAGCCTCGTCTTATTACGTAATGCCTTATTAACTGTTATTAGTTCGTTTTCAAATCGTTCCAAAACATATTTCTCTTGGCATAAACCGGCCACAGTTCTTATATTGGTTATAGCTTCGACTGCGATTTTAGCCAAATCTGCCATAGCACTCTTTTCGATTTTACTATAGTAGTTTGCTAATTTTCCTTCCAAAAATACGCTTATGAATATCAGCGGGATGCAAATAATTGCAACCAATGACAGTTTCCACGAGAAGAACATTGCAACACAGAAACCGACTATTAAAGTTGAGAATGCTTGAAGCAAAACGCTAATTCTGGAACCGGTTGCACCTTAAAATAAACAAACGATTTGTAATTTCATACCGAATCCTATCCCTGGTTAACTCTAGTTGGTGAAGAGTAAAATTGCGGTCCACAATATTGATGATGACTGAAGGAAGAATATTAGAATTAAATAAAATGCAATACTGCTGTTAAAATATTTGCATATATTCACTCATTCATACTCTTGGTCAGTTTTTCTGTTAAGTTTTTGATACTGAAGGAATTGAGCTGGTGTTGTCCTGATTCGGGTCTATAATAGGCCGTCGTTGGTTGGAATTGCTTCCTAACGTTTCGCTATCACGAGTGGCGAGTTTCTTCAGAGGTCCTTGCTGGATGTAGAATACATTCAGCATCGGAGATGGAAGGACCTCTGGAGATGGTGAAAAATTGATTTTTACCTTGTACAGTGACGGCATCATCAGCTAATCTGGCGCATAGGCCACCGACGCTGTTCTTGGCTTCATCAAACCATCCCATTTCTTGTCTAATTATTGCTTCGAAAGTCTGCTGACGCAGTCTAGTTGTCAGTTTGACACCGGCTATGTTGAACATAACGGCTTGCAAGAAACCTGCCGATGCAGTAATAATGCCGACAAGCAAGAAACCGATCGAATAAAACATCGTTTCTTTTAGTACTTCGTCCCGGTCTTCGATCAAAAATACCTTTTGAACAGAAGAAATGTTAAATTAGATAAACAAAATTATTGAAGATATTTATTTATCAAATTGAAATTAGCGTCCATAATATCTAATTCTAATCAATATTAAATGTGGACAAAATCAAAACTCAAAACACAAATTTTGGATTCAGCGACGTCTCATCCTTTATTAATATTAGGACTTCTTCATTAATCATTATTTACTATTTTTTTAAGGCCACCAACAGCTGGACGTAGCACCAATTCATACTTTCAACATTTTTTAGGGTTTCGTACCTCAAAAAAAACGGAACCCTTATGAGATCACTCGTTTATCCATACGTCCATATGTCATAATCGAATTTCTCTGGACTAACTAAAAGGATCAAGTTGACATTCGGATCAGTTATAAAGCTTACTAACCCGCATATTTTTCAATGGTCAAAAATAAGGAGGGCCAAAGTTTGACATCCTCGAAAGGGGCCATCCATAAATTACGTCACAAGTCAAAGATAGAAGAACACGTTTATTCTCCATCTCTATCTTTTGCACCGACACTTTTTTGGGTGGCTTCCCTCCCTTATCTATGATATCTCTATGATTGCTACACGCTTAGTCATTCTAAAGCCCTTGATATTTTGAGTTAAACAAAAATAATTTACCCCAAAGATTTCACCGAAGAGTACGGCAAATGCGGGAAATGATGTTCCAACTACTATAGCAGCAATACATCCGACAACGAGATACGACCATTCGGGTTTGTTCATTTTAATAAGCCTGAACAGTGACACATTATATTTGCTGTCCTCGTCTATCACTGATTCACCGGTTTCTGACGTTTCCGTCTGTTTTCGAACGATGCTTGTGAGTGAATGTCCGCTAATTGATTTTCTACCGTTTTCTACAGATTCACTTTTCTTCGAATCTACAGATAAAAAAATTATTATTAATGTTAGACGATGACAAATAAATATAATTAAAATGACAATTTCGATTCAATAAATCCCAAACAACCAGGCGAATTTAAATATCCGGTATCAACTAACAATTTGATCTTTAAATAATAATATATGAGTTAGGTAATTGTGGACAACAATATAATAATTATTAATTAATTCAACAATGATTTTTTTTTAATCCACAAGGCATCCACTAGGCAGTGGATAGTATTTCTTAAGAAATACTATTCACTACCTAGTGGATGCCTTGTGGATTAAAAAATTCATTGTTGAATTAATTAATAATTATTAATTTGATCTTTATCAAATAAATAATACAAACCTTGAACCTCGTCTTCATGACCAGTCGAAACCAAATTATAATACAGTCCTCGTTTCGTTAATAGTTCTGAATGCGATCCCATTTCAGCAACGGCTCCATTTTGTAACACAACAATTCGATCTGCATTTGTTATTGTTGATAGCCTATGAGCGACAATAATCGTAGTGCGTCCAACACTAGCGTGATCTAATGCTTTCTGTACTTTAGCTTCACTGTCCAAATCCAAGGCTGATGTTGCTTCATCCAATAAAAGAATAGATGGTCGTCGAATAAGCGCTCTAGCTATTGCTATCCTTTGCTTTTGACCACCAGATAATTGCGCGCCACGATCTCCTACCAAAGTATCATAGCCCTGAAAATTTAAATATAATTAGTAGCGATTCTTCTCTACCTTTTTGTTTTCTTGCAGTAATTCCTTCGTTAAATATGTTGGAGTGATCAATGGTCAATCCAATTACTAATGCTTTCTTCATCATGCAGATTGAATTCCATCTAAAAAATAATATACATTCCTTCTGGCAAAAAAATTAAAGCACTACGCACTGTTTCTGTTATATTTCTAATTTTGAAGGAATTATTTGACTGACAGCATATTGTGTTTTTTGATGAAACCAGGAGATGATTTGCTACCTGGAATATAGAGATAATGCAGGTAGCAAATCATCTCCTGGTTTCATCAAAAAACACAATATGCTTCAAGTCAACACCAAACGGTTCCCTTGCAGAGGCAAGGGAACCGTTTGGTGTTCCGGAAAGGAATTTTTTATTTCAACAACGCATACAGAGTTGCGGAGATTTGCAGGCGGTAAATCTTTCTCCAAGCCTTCGTCACACTCGTTCACGGCTATAAAATATTCAGGTTAGGACCCAATAAAAAATTTACAGGATTCCATGAGAAACTTGGACGTCCTCGAGAATATTGAAAACTACATAGAATTTCACAAAACACTACAGAAATCCATAGTTTTTCTGCAAGACAATAATTATCACGGACTCTTATGTGTGAAAAAGAGAGGTTGTAATTTATAAAAGTTCGACAACTGAAGTCATTGGCGTCTGTAAATTTGTGTATTTAATTTTTCCTTGATTTCTATATTTCTGATATCCAAAATTTATGTCACTTACATTTGGTAATTTAGTAATAAACCCGTGGCAGTTTGCTTCCTTGGCCGCTTGTTCAATATCTTGTTGTGTCGCACCGGGTCGACCATAACTAATATTATCACCTATCGTTGTGGTGAAGAGTACAGGTTCCTGACCAACAATACCAATCTTAGACCTGAGCCATTCAATATTCAGCTTGGATATGTCATTTCCATCTAAGCTAACTAATCCACTCATCGGATCATACAGACGCTGAATAAGCTGAACGATTGTTGATTTACCGCAGCCTGAACTTCCCACCAGGGCCACCGTTTCCCCAGAATTGATCTTCAAATTAAGACCTTCGAATATCTGTAACGCACAATAATTATAAGATAAGGACGAGTTTACTAGCTACTCGTCAGCTAGTAAAGTCGTGCGCGAGTGAGCGTGTAGCGACTAGTCTGATTACACTTCAGCTGGTAAATACGCTCAGTCGCACAAGAGTACTAACGTGAAACAACTACCGCGTGAACTACAGCTTCCAACATCGATTTTACTAGCCAGTGTCGATTACACACAGCTATTTCACTCATCAGAGAGTAAAACACCCAGCGAGTAGCGAGAAAAGTAGACTGATCTCCAACTTTACTCGCGGACGATAAACGTGCGATCCACACTCGGCGAGTGGATCAAACAGCCTATTACATTGAGCGAGTTTGGTGGCAGCGAGTAGCTAGTAAGCTCGCCCAGTGTAATCTAGCTTTTGCCAGCGTCTTTAAATCGGAGACCATATCTTAAACGACAGTTCACAGCTCCGCGTGTCTTCAAATGGTCTCATATGATGCGTTTTACAGTGACGTGCGGCCGGTGGACTGGCCGAGACAAGGCCGACCGGTCGAAATCCCAACCGACGCCCGCACGCTCCGCATGCAACGTCGACGCGCACAGCTTATGCACCGTTCAGAGTTAGGCGTGTTATGCGCGCCCGTGTGGTATAACTAGAGCGATTGATGCCGAGCGTTTGATCTATTCTCCTCGACTGCACCCGCGGAACTGTGAAAGCAAGGCCAACGCAATATTGAGGCGACACGCGGAGCTGTAAAAGAAGCCTAAATATAAAATTTCGTGTAAATTATTAACTTACTTTAACATCAGGCCTTGCTGGATAATGAAAATTGACGTTTCTGAATTCTATATTTCCTATAACACCATCAGGCTTCAAGCCTTCGGTATCTAGAGGGTCTATTTTGGGTTCTCTGTCTATTATTGAGTATATGAATGCAGCAGCCCCCCGGGCTACAGTAAAAGATTCCATATGAGGAGCACACATGCCTAAACTTTCTGCTCCAGACAACACGCCGAAAAACACCTGCAAAAAGGGCAATTGTTTCAACGACATTTTCAAACAAGGGAGTTATTGTGCTACCAAATGAATACATACAATCATTATAATTTCAGGCGTGTATTGAGGATTTTCTACTCCTCGATCGTCCAAAATTAAATTAACACCATACCAAAAACCAACCGCATAACTTAAATATACGATTAGCCACATTAAACCGGTTCCAATTCCTGAAAATGTTCCCTTTTTCATGCCAGTTTGAATGGCTGGTTTCATATTTTTTTCATAACTAAAACAACAAGAAAATGCATACGGTAAATCAAACATCCATTCGATGATTCTAAAATCTTCGATATTATATTATGTTAGCAAAAATTGGTAAGGTCACAACAATTCCAAATTTCGTTTTATAAAAAACAGCCGTTCATCGTACAAATCTGGACCTGCTTCATTGAATAGTGGATTATAGACGCTCGACAACAAAGGTCATTAGCGTCTGTCGGAACTGCTTCTTAAAGCAGAGGCCAACTCGGGAAGAAAACTCTACCTATATTTAATTCATACTATTTGATTTAATAATCTACAGATTTTGGATTTTTTCCGTTAGTTTAGGGTTCATCTAGAAGTGAATTAGAATTTCCGAAGACACAAACGAACTTTTGGATTTATCGCCCGGCGGGCGGTGAATTTAGATCATTCTTAACAGTGACAGTATCTCGAAAAACGCATCCCCCCCTGTTTGGGTAGTTTTTCAGAAAAAATGCTTTATTTTTTAAGAAGAGTATTTTTCCCGAGTTTCACATTTGGAATTTAAGGGGTTTCAGAGAAATGCGTTCCCTTCAAGAAAGTTTCCAAACCCTTGAGACGCGAATATGGAAAATTCATCGAAGATGTATCTCTTCGATTTTAACAAAGAACGTTCACGTCAAATTTCAAGTTTCTAACTCAATCGTTTTCGAAATAAATACCAAAAGACCCGTCATTCGCATGAGCCCTTTTCTTTACACACACTCTGGGTTAAGAATTTACGGATTTTGAATGTTTGTTGGTTGTTTAGGGACAGTAACTAGAAGAAATTGGTTTTCTTTTCCGAACAAAAATACAGACTTCCAGCTTTACACATACATATAGTTAAAATTGCAAGTGAAATTTGGTTTTAACACCTACCGTTCACTTTCTTTATCTTGCCCTTCAAAGGCCACAACCGTTCTAATTGAACCCAGGACTTCTTCAGCTATTGTTCCAGCTTTACTGTATGCCTCCAGTTCTTTAGCTGTTAAATTACTGTGAACCTATAGAAAAATCAACAAAGAACACATCTCTTTTAAAACAAACAAACCACGTTCACATCCATTCTTGAACGTCCAATTATCAGGGTTATCTAGGCACAGTAATTCATATTTTCAATTGATCAATTAATATTTTTAATTATACATTGAGAATTCAATTGATACTTTCAATAGTTTTCACATTAGAAGAAAGGAAAATGTAGTCGACTTGTCAGGTACCTATACAATTATTTGCAGTCCTTTTACAGTTCGTCCCTCATCTCACGTAAAGACGTATCTGCCATTTACTCCACAATTACGCCACTTCCTGAGAAGAAAGGTCAGGCTTAAAAGCGGTTGTTCGGTGGCGTATCTAGGGTTGTTAGACCTTCCATATTTAAAAGAATTCTTCTTTATTCAAAGAAGTGAATTCTATTTTCGACAACTTGCTTTCTGGCAACCCTAGGCGTATCTCAATTTTTCAGTTTTTGTCAGTTACGTCTTTACGTGAAATGAGGGACGAGTTGTTTGCAGGAAAATGACCAGTAGCAAACATTTGTACAAGTACATCCATTCCCATGACGTGGCAAAATATTTGTCAAGGGCACCCGTCGTGGGATTCTGGCTTAAATAACAGAATGAAATTCTTACCTTCGCAACAATTGCCGTTGCAAAAATCATAACTGGAGAAAAACTAAGCATGACGAGGGTGAGCTTCCAGCCGTAAATAAAAGCCATGACGACTGAAACAATGAAAGATGACAACAAAAAAGCGAAGACTGGTATCTTTTCGCCTATGCCTTCTTTTATTTTTTCCAAATCTCTAAAATTAGAATAAATCACATTAATTAAATTGTAATAAATTAACTCCCTATCAAAATTAATGACCAGGAGTGTAGATTCAATCTGGATTTTATGGTATTTTCGGTCTGATATTCCTGACAGAATTTAATGGATTATTAAGTAAATTTCCAGGGATATTTGGACGAACTGAAATTGATTAAATAAGTACAAGACCTGTTTACATTACTATTGAAAATATTCAGATTGGAACCCAATTAAAAATTGACTGGAATCCACGAGAAACTAATTGAACTGGAAGCATGTTTTGTATTCTGATGAAACCAGAGTAAATTTCAAACTATCAGATGGTTGTGAACGAGGATGTCGAAGGCCTGGAGAAAGATTTTTTGTCTACAATATCTCAGCAACTCTGCGGGCGTCGCAGCAAATTCTCTTCTCAGAAAACCAAATGGTTCCTTTGCAGAGATATTTATATATTTGGTGTTCTCCGGAGGAATTTGCTTCGACGACTGAACAGAGTTGCAGAGTTATTGAAGGCAGCAAATCTTTCTCCAGGCCTTCGACCAACTCGTTCGCGACCATCTGATGGTTTCAAATTTACCCTAGTTTCATCAGAAAACAAAAGATGATTCGCTTCCTATTATTCCTTTAACAGTAAAATAGAAAAACCGGGTGGTACGTTGATTTTGGCCAAGACTCGGGAGTGTATGAAGGTTCTTGGCCACGCATAGACGCTAATTAATTATCTAAATACAGCGGAGTAGCTACAAAGTGGGGCAGTGCCCCAGGCCCCCAAAGAGGGTCACCGACCAGCTCTAAAGTTTTTTCTTTGACAAATAATAATCCAGACAAATTATTCCATTTATGGTTACATAGTAAATTTCCGGCTTTGAAAAAAAATATGCTATATTTATATTTTGATAGAGATAATATTGGTTAGGGGGGCCAGTTTATTTTTTGCTTCGGAGCCCTTGGCCACTTTGCTACGCCATTGTTCTAAATATCGTTACTAACTCCGTAATTCTGCCAGCAACGTTGACTCCAGCGTTTACATCGAACCATTCCATATCTTGTCTAAGCACAGAACGTAGAAACAGCTGGCGTATCCTGTTTATTTGCTTTAGCGCTGAATAATTTGCAAGATCAACCGCAACGGCGCCTAATATTAATTCGTAGATAGCTAGACAAGTTACTCCAATACCAAATGCTCTGGCATCTTCTATCAGGGCGTCCATAAATTGATCTCCAGTTGCGTTTACCCTAAAAACGATTTAATCATTTGAGTTAAATCTTTAATCGCATGCGCCAATCTTAAAAAACAGATCAATAGGCAGAGTAAACTTCTTTTTTTAAGACCATCAGGAGCCAAAGTTATTTGAGCCTAGCATCAATTCATATTTTCAATTTTTTATATTTTAATAATAAATTGAAAATCAATTCTCCAGTTCTCGAATTAGAATGTGGGAACTGGGCATTTGTAATAGAGGATCGATGATAAGCCAAAGAATGGCATCGCTACATTCTCGGTTACTCCCAAGCTCAAAGACATCAGTATTCTACTATAATAGCAAAAGTTATTTCTTACAGATGTTTTCCACCACCGAATATCGGTAAAATAAAGATTTGTTGAGTATGGTCGTTGAGAGAGACTCGATCGATCATCAAAGCTATAAATTCTGCATATATTATTGTGAGTGTGGGTAAATATAACCCGCTCAACATTCCGACGAACACACTTAAGATGGTGAAAAAATGTTCCGCCCCAGTTGCAAAACGAAACTGAAAAAAAAACATATCAAATTATGTAATTGTAAATACAAAGTTTGTAGGGATTGTGATCCACATCCAGTAATCAAGACACCTACCTTCCAAATTTCATATACTTAGGGTCATTTCGCACCAAACCAGTCCAGTCCAGTCGCGTCCAGTCAAGTCGGACGCTACTGGAGTGGACATATTAACTTATCGTTGAAATAAAGACAATGTGTAAATCTGGTTTCATACTAAGTGCGTCACGTCCAGTCCGATCGCGTCAAGACTTGTCAAGACTGATTGCGACTCAGTCTGCATTTTTAATGCCAGTTTGCCCGGTCTTGAGACTCAGAATGGACGTGGAAACCTTAATTTTATTATTCCAAGCAAAAGAGGGTCGATTTAGTAAGTCCGGGTGGGTAGCCTGGTATGGGATGAACCCAAAACAGACCGTTTCTTCATCCTTCTTCTTCTGTGTAGCCGACGTAAAATTATGCCTTGGAGAAGTACGTCCATTTTGACACAAAATTCTTCACAAAACTGTGCCGCGGCGACCGCATCGTTGCTGTCGCGAACTTCGATCGGAATTTGCGGGACGATTGACGCGACGTATTCAGTGCGAAAGGAAATATTGACGTGACTTGACTGGACAAAACTTGACTAGACGCGACTGGACTGGACTGGTTTGGTACGAAATGAGCCTTACATATTGCCAATAGTTTCCGAGTAAAGTGACTGTGACATGTGGACAGACAGTCAGACAGACGAACAGGACGAAATAATAAGGGTTTCGTTTTTGCCATTTGGCTACGGAACCCTCGAAAATTAGTCATTTTTATCAGAGCTTGAACACAAATTATTATCTTTAGAGGAAGTTCCATTTTCTTATCTTTAATCTTTTATTGAGAAGTTTGCATTTGAATAAGACGTTACTGTCTCCTACATTTTTTTGACATTACTACATAAGTGTCAATTTCTTTTTAGAAAAACCGGCAATTGTCAAACTTATCTGAACTAAATTATAATTCATATTTCATTTATTTATTGTAAATTACAGACGCGTCGACAACTTAGGTCATTAGCGTCTTGATTACATTAAATAACAATTAACTTAAAAGTTAAAACTAAATGACATCAGAAAACATCCATGAGCAGAGGCGGGATTCGAACCCACGACAGTCTGATCCAGATGCCGCGACGCTAACCACTGGACCACACTGTCCTCTCAATTCATATTTTCAATTTACTATTTCAGTTCTTATAGATTAGTATCTTGGAAATTGAGTTTTGTAACAGTGTCAAATTTTGAATCATTTTTTGTCGATGATTTAATCCTATGAATGAAAATTCAACGATCACTTACCAATCTATAAAAGGAAATAGCTGGAAGTGCATCTTTATTATCGTCTTTATTCTCTGGTTTTTCCTCAATAAAAGGTCTGAAATGAAAAACACTTTTTTTTAATACACATTTGCTACTCATAACCTCAACAAAAAAATGGTGAGGGCGTAATTTCTTTAGATCGTATACTTTTTATCATTTTTATATTTCTAGCAATTATAAGAATAATTTTTGTAAATGTCAAATAGATAAATTTATGTTAAGTCATGCTGTGGTTGCTGCGGAAATAAGTCAAAAATAAATTATTTTAAAATGCGAAAAAACCCGACTGCATAAAAAGCGAACTTAGAAGATGGAAACAAGATCAAATGATAACATGCAGTCGGAGGCATAAGATATTTCTGTTCAACTTGTTACTACATGTAATATACATGTCTTCGACTGCATGTTATCATTTGATCTTGTTTCCATCTTTTAAGTTCGCTTTTTACGCAGTCGGGTTTTTGTTTAAAAAAAAAATATTTTAAATTTCTTCCCTTTAGTTGAATCTACTCATCAGGCATTTTCATTTGATACCCCACATAAAAAGTTTTACCGATTTTTTGCGTACTGACAAAATGGCGTCTAACGTCCACCATATTGAATTTTCCGTGACGTCATATGCCTAGTAACATTCGTGAGACTATGACGAATCTATAGACACATCATTTTTCAAAATCCGTCAAGCCGTTTAGGCTACAGAAGTCGCCGACCAAAATGCAAAGAAACATACATACATACATGCACCCGAAAAACATTATCCTCCTTTTGCAGTCGGGTAAATTGTCTATAGAAGCTGGCCTAGCTTTCTCACAAAGTCATCCATTGATGAAAAGCTCTTAAAAGTAGCACAAGTCTTTAGGCATAAAGCTCAAGTTCGCATCCTTACTGAAACCGGCCAAGTGCGTATCAGACTCGCGCATCGAGGGTTCCGTACAATAATAAAAATAAGGGACAAAAAATAAACAGATTTGTTTTTAAAAAGTTTTTTACTTTTATTTTGTTCTTGTTGGTGTTTCAAATTTTTTCCGTATCAAATAAAGTATATTTTTAAAGTAAAAAAATATATTATCTGAATATTTGATGAATAAAAATTAAAATAAATATTGCGATCCGAAACCCAGGATCGAACCAGGGACCTTTCGATCTTCATTCTAACGCTATTACCACTAAGCTAGCAGGGCTATCTCACTACGCGCGCTTAATGCAAGTCATATAGACTAAGAGCTGGAGCCGAGTTTGCGTCGTCATTCGGAATATGGACAAACTTTACGACAATATGTTCCAATACAAACTGACACTACGTTTCTGACGGACAGCCCAATTGATACGTGGGGATTCTAACCTGGGATTGGCGTTTGTACCTGTCGGTAGACTCGTACTTTTCTACACGGCCACCATGGCTTACTGTGTCTGAGACCTTAAGATAGTTATACAATATACATGCTGTTTTGTTTAATATATCTAAAATGTCACCCCAGACTGATGCAATTTTGAACATGAGTTAATTAAACGTCATTTAAACAATGCTTTTCAATTTGTTCTAGGTAATAACAATTTTTAAAATTGGCAACGCTGATTTCCCAACAATTTTTAAAGCAGACTGCAAATAGTAACAAAGGATTTTCATTATTTAATTTATATATTAGTTTTATTTATATTAATATGCGGGTACAAAGGTAACAAATTTAACAAACTAAATATTGTATGATTAGTGTGAGAAATACATAATCTATAACTTAGCTTAGATACTGATAAAATTAAAAAAAATCAGTGCAAATTTTTCTCTAGTTTTTATTTATTATTACTAGCAGTTACCCGCGACTTCACGTTGAATTCGAAATATGGCCAATGAAATATTGGCGCCGGTCGACTTTTGGCGCCTTCTATATTCGTACCAAGCAAGCAAAAAAAAATGTTGAACACGTGTATATTGTAGAGAAACTCAAAAACTACAACATTTGTCATAACCATTTTTCGCCCCGATTGACCGTTTTGTTTTAAAATCAAAAGAACCATTTCC